>OY744535.1:28091193-28198693 GCA_963556195.1 Sepiola atlantica
TAATGTAGCATTTCTCAACTTTTTTATGCTTGCATAACCATTAAAATAAGTCACATGCTTCAATGAACCCCCATCTCTATCCCATATAAAAACAAAATTATATACAATATCTTTCTAATTAGGATACAAGAAAGTTTGGGCTTTTTTTTTTTTTTTTTATTTATTTTTTTTTAATTGATATATGTTCAAGCTCAGGAGCTTTCTATTTTTAATAACACCCCCCCCCCCCCTCGATTTTCAGAATAATTAACAGAAAAAGATGGATTTTTAAAAAAGGTAATGTGAAAGGATTTTATTTAAGACTTTTAAAAAAAAAATTTTTTTTTGATGTATTTTTAAAAAAGGTAATGTGAAAGGATTTTATTTAAGACTTTAAAAAAAAAAAAATTTTTTTGATGTATTTTTAAAAAGGTAATGTGAAAGGATTTTATTTAAGACTTTTAAAACAAAAATTTTTTTTTATGTATTTTTAAAAAAGGTAATGTGAAAGGATTTTATTTAAGACTTTAAATTAAAAAAAATTTTTTTGATGGATTTTTAAAAAAGGTAATGTGAAAGGATTTTATTTAAAACTTTAAAAAAAAAAAATTTTTTTTGATGGATTTTTAAAAAAGGTAATGTGAAAGGATTTTATTTAAGATTTTAAATTAAAAAAATTTTTTTTTAAAGTGTGTGTGTGAATGTATGGGGTTATTGAATGTTGGTCACAATATCTATTGTAAAAACAACAGCCTGACAAAGTTTCTCTTTGCAAACGACAAGTTGCTTTTATGAGATGTGACTTGTGTCGACACTTTTGTGCCCTCATCAGTAACAGAATCGCTGACAAAACCTGGACATGGAGCAGCATCAGCAGAGGACTTGAAGCAATCAAAGTATGCTGGTCTTCGACAGATTTGTCTTCCAATTGATCGTTGTAGAGACGAGCGGAGTGATAGGCACCGCCACGCACAACTTCCTCAACAGCCTTGATCTGTTAATGATGTACCACACCGGGTACCATCGTGAATTGGCTTGGCTTTACGAGCGCCTCTCTATCGCCACTATTTATGGAAACGCTTTGAGCCTGCTCTTGGCCTGTCAAACCAGCAGGACATCCAATGAAACTGCATGAGATTTGCATACTAGTTTTATAAAAAAGAAAATTTTAATAATTAACTATTATTTGTTGTTATTTATTGAATATTAAATTCTTTCATTAACAAAATTTACATATAAAAAAAAAATTCATTAATTGGTTTGATTTTTTTAATTAATTTATGGCATATCAACTCTTTCTAAGGTTATTTCATGCTGAAACAAAATTTGTTGTAAACGATTCATTAAACACAAGCTGTTATCTCACCAATCACTGGGGAGGGGCATTCATACCTTTCCAAATAATAGGACAGTCTAAGTGAATACAATAGATCAGATTGAATTTGAACGCTGCATGACTGATTCCATAATCAGCCTTGATATCCATTAGACACGGAAAGTCAAACTCCGCAGAGGGCCATGTAGGTCCATTTGTGCTGTTATGAGGGCTGTATGCGATTAACTGAAGCTGTTTAATAAAACTTAATGTAGATTTTATTACTTAAACTTAGAAACATACAATACACACAAAAATGATTTAGATACACGTAATAAGTAATTGAGAGTAGCTTCCCTTATTTTGATTATCTCCCCTTTAGAGAACTCTTCTGTATCTACTAATGTTATAAACATGGAACTAACAATGCGATCGACACTGTTTGCTGAATAAAGCTTTCCCAAGTCTACTGTAATAAGTAATTGAGAGTAGCTTCTCTTATTTTGATTATCTCCCCTTTAGAGAACTCTTCGGTATCTACTAATGTTATAAACATGGAACTAACAATGTGATCGACACTGTTTGCTGAATAAAGCTTTCCCAAGTCTACTGCTGTTCCTGTTTCTTATTACAATACATTTAACAAAAAAAAAATTTTTTTTTTTAAACAGCAAAGATTTGTATGCAACCCAAGGCGATCCATAATATCCGTATTATGGATCGCCTTGATGCAACTGCACCAAATAAATTTTGATAAAATGTGGTACATAGTTTTAAGTTTAAAGAAAATCACATCGTTTCCCAGTGAATGACGCACGTTTATCCAGCTTAAATGATAAAAATTTCAGTTTTGTCCGTCAACTGACGAAATACAGTATCTTTTATGTGGGTCGCAAATGTGCTTGTGAAAGGTTGCATGCGACCCGTGGGACACATGTTTGACATGCTTGCATTACACCACCTGTGACACCTATTTATGCAGATGATTATAAAAATACTTAACGCTTTGAAATAGGTCTCTTAGCAGGGACTTTGCAGATAATTAAATTATTTATGTAACACATTGAAAAAAAAAAGGGGAGGGCTGTGGAGTTGGTCTCTAGTAACCCCAATGGAGTGAATATTACATTTTTTTTTTACCATAACCAGTTCTGGGTGATACTGAATCAGAATACCTATGGTTAGTAAGTGTATCTTCACATGAACACGGATGCACACCTTTCTTTTATATACAATAGATTATTATTATTACTTATAACAATATGAATATTTTCTTCAAGGTTCTGTGAATTCAATTTTGTTTTCTGTTTTTTTTACTTTTTTTTTTTTTATTAAATGAACGAAATCTAAAAAAAAAAAAAAAAAAAAAAAAAAAAAAAAAGTGATCAATTATTTTTCTCTGATTTTGACTTTACAACAAATACAAATGCCAATATCTGTAACACTTAACATAAATAACAGAAATAACATCTGTGGCCAGGTAGGTATCTGAATACGACATTTATGTAATAATCACTTGGAGGGAGGGAGGGGAGAGAGAGAGAAGGAGAAGAAAGAGAAGAGAAAGAGAGAAGGAAGAGAAAGAGAGAGAAGGAGAAGAGAAGGAGAGAAGGAGAAGAGAAAGAGAGAAGGAGAAGAAAGAGAGAGGGGTAGAGAGAAAGAAAGAGAGAGGTAGAGAGAAAGAGAGAGAGGTAGAGAGAGAGAGGAAAAGGAAGAGAGAGAGAGGAAAAGGAAGAGAGAGAGAGGAAGAGGAAGAGAGAGAGGAAGAGGGAGAGAGAGAGGAAGAGGGAGAGAGAGAGGAAGAGGGAGAGAGAGAGGAAGAGAGAGAGAGAGAGAGGAAGAGAGAGAGAGGAAGGGAGAGAGAGAGAGAGGAAGGGAGAGAGAGAGAGAGGAAGGGAGAGAGAGAGAGAGGAAGGGAGAGAGAGAGAGAGGAAGGGAGAGAGAGAGAGAGGAAGGGAGAGAGAGAGAAAGAGGAAGGGAGAGAGAGAGAGGAAGGGAGAGAGTGAGAGGAAGGGAGAGAGAGAGAGAGGAAGGGAGAGAGAGAGAGAGGAAGGGAGAGAGGAAGTGAGAGAGAGAGGAAGTGAGAGAGAAAGAGAGGAAGTGAGAGAGAAAGCGAGGAAGTGAGAGAGAAAGAGAGGAAGTGAGAGAGAAAGAGAAGAGATCGGGGGGGGGGGGGGAGAAAGGGAGAGGGGGGGAGAGAGAGAAAGAGAGCGTGGGGTGTGGGGTGGGGGTGTTATTCTCCACCATGAATAATTCACTTATATTCACTGTGACGGTTGTCCAACACTTCAACGCTTATATATTATTTTTGCCGAGACAATGTATCATTACATTAAGACATTGATTCTTGTAAATAGGCTTGGTAGGTTTTAAAGCTCACTTGAAAAGTGATGGGGGTGGGGGTGGGGGTACAGATGTTAAGGTAATACACAATCTAAATCATTCTATGTGCAAACAATCAAGCACAAAAGATTATCAGAGTTTTAGTATTAGATAGATTCTCCAGAATACATCCATTGCATCTCAATAGTATCGTTCAATCACTAACAGTTGGTTTTATCAAATATGATACGTATTAACAAAGAGAAATTGAAATACAGACCTGATACAGGCGAATAATATGTGGATTCGAAAGAAGTTTCATGATTTGTACTTCCCGATGAACTTTCTTTAAATTTGCTTCATCCAACTGTGTCTTGTCAATGATCTTGATAGCCACCTTTGAAACAAAAAACAAACGAAAATTAATTAAACATTAAAAAAAAAAATGTACATAGACCTAGGAGTAATACTAATTACAACATACATGCAATAAATGGTTTGTTTGTTTTGCAGTATATCAAACCTTGGCTCAACGGATAAAAGTAATGAGTGATAATCAGTTCTAAGTGAGTCTTCCGGCGGGTGAAGGTTCAATCCTCAGTACGGGCGATACTAAGAACAGAATTATCAATTACTTAAGATTTCTACCCTGTCATGGATGCTAGAATGAGCTACCCCCATGAATTCAAAATTTCAACAAAACACCCCTAAAGAAGGTCGAAGGTTAAATCGGCCGAAATGTTACAAGAATAACATTCAAGATGAGAACAGTCGTCCGAATAATCCAAAAACCTTTTAGGGGGTCATTTAATGCCGAAGCAAAATACCCATTAGAAATGATTCATTATATGCGATTTGTTGAACATAAGTTGTTATTTTACTTATCGCTGAGGGAAAATTATGGGTTCATACCATTCCCCCAAGATTTATTACTGTGGTCATTTAAGACCACAATTAGATAGATTTGAAGTCAGTAATAAGGATTTAACCTTCAACCCTCCCCGAAGATTGTTACTTAGAACGGATTGCTAATAAACGTTTAATAATAATTAAGACTAAGATAAAGATGAACATTTCTACCCGGTCATGGCTGACGGGACAAGAACAATCTACCTGCGTGTATTAAATAAAGGATTCAGTTTGAACTTCTGTATAGATTCCCAAGTTCGACAAATATTCCAGAGTTCGAAAGATGCATCTGAAGAAAGTTGGAGGTTACATCGGCTGAAACGTTGGGAAAATAACAACCAAGATGAGAATAATGGTCTGAATAATTCAATTTCTTAAAATTTTTTTTTTTTTAATGGAAATCGCTCCAGACAAGGTATGAAGCCACTTGACATAAAAAAAATATATATATATATTACTTCAAGGTCAAAAACTAGCCAACAATAAGTGTTTGATTGATAGATAGATTCTGACCTAGAAAACAGCAATTCTTCCCCCTTTGTCAGAAACATCGCTCATGGAATGTGAGTACTAAAAGACAAAATAAGGGAAGCGAGAATTACGAGACTGACGAAAGTGAACCTAAGTTAGTCACTTTCTACTCTCTTTGATTAATACAAATTACCAATCCTCGTCTGAAAAATTCTGAAACATAATATTAATTACTATGATCTGTGGTTGCTCACAAAAATTGAGGAAAAAAAAGAATCTTTTGATCCCATCCCTGAACCCCATCTTAATATTTATATTCAGATAGTGTACTTTATATAAGTAGCAATTATCAGCATAATCATTACAATAATCTTTTTTGAATTTTTTTTTATTTTTTTAATTTTTTTTTTTACTAAAGCATAGTATTAGTATCATTATCATTATTATTATTATCATTATCATTATTATTGATCATAGGTAAGCAAATGGAAAGTGGAAAGCAGAAAGCGACATTAGCATCATCATAAGTTGGCAGCATTTTTATTCATTTTTAATGTTTGTTTTTTTTTATATGGAAGTCGCTCCAGACAAGGCATGAAGCCACTTGACATAGGGAGCTAATCATAATAAAAAGGGAGAGGAAGGTAGAATTACTTCAAGACAAACAAACCTGAAAGAAAACCCACCACCAGCGTTCAATCCCCTGGACCCCAAACAGGCTAGCCAAAAAAGTAAGCCCTTCAAGAGCACAATATAGAACGGAGGAGGTTACAAATGCTTCCTTAACAAAAAAAAAAGTCTACCCGTAAACTGGTTAAGTGGCTGACCAGAAACCAGTGTTTTTATTGGGATGCCATCACCATTTATTATTTTAGTAGACCTTATAATATATTCACATAAAAAGTAATTTAATTCTTCGTGTCTTTGAAGTGTCATGTGGTCATACGGCAGTTTCACGCTTTTTATGCAGTCCTTTGCAATAGTGTTGTACTCTGCAAGATCTTTCCAGCTGCACCGGTTGGGCAGTAAGGTGCAGACAATGCAGTGTTGCATTGTAGGTCCTCCTCTGCACATTCACAGATGATTGGGTCAGTTTTGTAGCCCCCATCTACTCTTGGGACCCATTTCTCACTGCTATGCAAGATGGCAGAGCGAACACAGGTTGAAAAGATTTTGTCTCAAATCTTAGATTTTAATTGAAGGCGTAATTGAGTTGAAATCAGTCAGATTGCATGTAGTCGTATCACTTCTTATGCTTTCAAGCCACGTCTCCCTCAATCCCTAATGCTTAGGATATCAAAACGCATTATGGAGTTGATCATAACTGAACCACCTCAGACTGTAAAGCATCTGTAATCTCACCAATACTAAGTTTTTTGATCAAGCACTCATTAAGCCAAAGCCGTTTCAGATTAGAAGTGTTTGGGGCCCATTCTTCTTCTTTGCGTGTCGTTGAAGTGTCACGTGGTCATACAACAGTTTCCAATTTTTTTACGCAGTTCTTTGCATTGTTGTACTCTGCAAAATCTTTCCAGCTGCACCGGTTGGGTAGTAAGGTGCAGACAATGCAGTGTTGCATCGTATCGTCCTCCTCTGCACATTCACAGATGGTTGGCCCAGTTTTCTAGCCCCATTTACTCATACCAACTTTTGACTGCCCCTATTCCCGTTTTCAGGCGGGTTAGTGTTTTCCACTGGAGCCAGGGTGCCTCTGAACCGGGAGGGAGTTCTTCAGAAGCAGGGATTCCCATGTCATTATGAGAGAGGGGGGGGGGCGACATCTTCTAGCCGTCTGGTCCACAGCTGTAGTCTGGTCTCTTCCTGAGACGTTGTTAGGGGTTCAACATGGCCGAGGAAGATTCTTCTTGACTTCAGTCGTTGGATCGTTGGTTTACGTCCATGAAGGAGATGGCGTTCATCTTTGAAGCAAGGCAAAAGATGAGTAATTTGTTTTTTGTTTTACCAAGGTACAAATATCATGTTTCAATGTAAACTGACTATTAATATTATCTATATAATAATTAGTATTATCTATATAATAATTAGTATTATCTATATAATAATTAGTATTATCTATATAATAATTAGTATTATCTATATAATAATTAGTATTATCTATATAATAATTAGTATTATCTATATAATAATTAATATTATCTGTATAATAATTAGTATTATCTATATAATAATGCGTTAAGGCAATTTCATGTTCTGATGTACGTTATTATCATTTTTAAAATGGGATCGCCCGATCGCCGAAGATGCAATACAAAAAAGTAATTAAAAAAATCTCATCTGATTTTGCTGTTGCGTTGAACGTGAGACTCAAGCTAAAATATACTTTCTTGGCTAGGATCAAAGTGTAGTATCTGTTCTGTCCAAAGATGTTACAATAATATCGTGGGGTCTGCGTTTGTGCCAGACGTCAATAGAATGGAAATATGTCACTAACTCCTACCAAGGGTTTTGGAGATGTTTAGGGGGGGGGGGGGGAGAGCCCACAACTAGATATATACTGAAACTACATTAACGAGAGTATTTAAATAAGTATTTTATTTACCTCCTCTCCAGGAGGTTAGACACAAGGTCAGGTGTGGACAGCCAGTACACTAGGATATGCGCGCGCTATAGCCTACAAAAAAAAATAACTGGGCAGCCCCGTCGACATTCCCCGGTAGGGGCGCCTCAGGCGATTAGCAATAAACTAACCCCTTTCTCAATGAGAAGGTAAAGCCTGGGAGGGTGGACCTCCTAGGACTGAACAGAACTATACCTCAGCCTGACAGCAACAAAGTCACTGTCAGACTAATGTCGAAGAACGTATTGTCAACTGGTAACACACCTACTCAGCCTGTCTTGGCCTTTTGGCTAAGATCAAAGTGTAGTATCTGTTCCGATGGATACTGCACCCCATAGACTGGTATTGTCTTGGCCTTCGGGGCTTGATTTACACCGGTCTATGGGTCTGTCCTGTGCAGTTCTAGGAGGTCCACCCTCCCAGGCTTCGTCTCCCCTCTTTGGGGAGGAGTAAGTTTATTGCTTACTGTCTGAGGCGCTCCTACCGGGGAATGCCGACGGGGCTGCCCAGGCAATTTTTAAATCCCACTTTCTCGACCCGATCTTGGGTCACATCTTACTTGTGGGAGTAAGATAAAAACTGGCCTTGTGCCTAACTCCTGGAGAGGAGTAAATCAATATTCAGCCTGTGCCAGGTAAGTATTTTGTACCGGACTGAAAGATGGGAATTCAGAAATCTATGACTAGACTCCAAACGTTAAACAAACAAAAAAAAAACTCAGTTCGGTTCAATTCCTGTAGAAGCACAAAAACTCTCTGTGTAACTTTGAGCTCCAATGAACGAAAAATAATTCGGCTCACCGCAGAATCTCACTCGACACTCACTTCACCTCCTCCTGATTTTCTTCTCTTTTTATTGGCAGATTTTCCTTCAGTTAATTCTGCTTAAACAATCAGAAAAAACATAATCCGCTGGCTCACTATTTGTCGTCAAGGCGAATCCACGTATTATTGTGCAGCAACCAATAGATTTGTTACTTCGAGGTTACAAGTTCAATCCTCACTAGAAAACTAGTAAGCCAAAACTTATTTTCCATCTGCAAGCCAGGCAAAGGCGGACCCTCTTACTGTGGGGATGAAGTAAGTCCAGGCCATCTCCACCGCTCGATTCTGGCTCAAGATCATCAATTCCGCCACACGGACATCCATAGACACGGCAGTGATATACAACCGATGAAGGATACAACTGTGGAATTTCCACGGGCCCCACTAGTTATTATTATTAGTAATAGTAGTAATAGTAATAGTAGTAGTAGTAGTAGTGGTACCAGTAGTGTCATAAGGTGTCCAGAACATGAGCAGGACATCAGTACGAATAAATAACTTGGAATGTTAAGATATTCAGGCGAATGACTGTTTATCGAAATGGAGGTAACGAAATGAAACTGTAATTAATTGAATAATAAGAAATAGAAAAGTAGGAAAGCGAAACAGGTTTCATAATATAAAGTGAAATACGAAGTACGGGTGCGTGTAAGTATAACAAAAGCATTAACGACCGAATGAATGTATCTTATGTAGCTTCTTTTTTCATCCGTGACTGTTATATCGAGAAATCTATTCACAAAAGAACGATACTTCTTTCTTCTTCGTCTTCTTTTCTATCGGTCTTTTGATTATCGTGCAGGATTGGGGGCAATGTCCACACCAGTGGACCCCCCCCCCTCCCCTCCCCCACCACTCCAGACAGCTAGCTAGCTGCACGCATGGCAGTCCTCACCGCAGTGATCCACTTTTGTCGATCACGAGCGTCAGCGTTTAAGAGCCTCCAGTCTCTGGTCTCTCTCTCAGTCAGCTCCCTCCAAGACAGCTCCCTCCAAGACAACTTTGGCCGGCCAACTCCGCACCTACCAGAAACTTGTAGGTTGAGTGCACTATTAATTTCACTGCTGGATCTGTCCACGTGGCCATACCAGCAAAGCCAAGATGGGATCGAGGTCTGCAAGATCAAGTTTCCCCAACAACTCACTTATCTACACGATGAAAGTATCTTTTGGGTTGATGTTACAAATCCGTCTAAACATTGCCCTGTCATTACGTTGCAGACGTTGGAGAACGGACTTTGCCAGTGCCCATGTTTCACTGACGTCGAGCATAGCGCTCCGCACACAAGTGCTATTCACTTGACCACGGGTCCTGTACGACAGATGGCGTGATGTGAGAATGGTAAAATTAATATTCAGTGTTTGCTTTAAAGCAAAGCAGAAGTCTTGATATAAGAAAATGTGAATGATCATTACCCATTTGAGCATCTGTACAGCCGACAAGCGGTGTAGCCGAAATTTTAGTACCCTACGAAATATTGGAACCAGATTAGTAACAGAAAGAGGACTGGACACAAGAGAGGGTTATTTCCTCCGACTATCAAAGTTTAATAAGTAAATGTTTTGTTAAAAAAAAAACCAACAAAAAAACAATTATAACTTGCTTCTTGTCAATAAATAAATAACATTTCTCTATAATTAAAGTTTTTGTTAAATTGGGGCACACATAAAAGATTTTTCTTTTTTACTTAAATTTTGTGCCTTAACTAAAAAATTTTTACTTAGTGACAAGTAATTTATAATTATTTTTTAAAACATTTACTGATTAAACTAAGTAATTTTAAATTGCTTTTGCTTACAATTTAGAGTTATGTAAAAAAAAAAAAAAAAAAAAAAAAAAAAAAAGGTACTATTGTAGATTAACACACACAGCTAAATCACCACAACCTCCCCGGAATGAGTTTTAAAAAAAAATTTTTTTAAGGCAACTACATGGACCATGAAAAACTTGGAAGAAAAAAAATCAAGAGAAACAAAATAAAACAATAATTTTAGAAGTTAGAGTGGGGGATCAGTTTCGCATATAAATTTAGTATAAAATGATCCCCATTTCTAGTGTTTTAAGGCAGTTAACAAAAATGTTATTTTATTTTTTGCGATGGGCAATAAATTTTGCAGTCTTTGGTGGTGGGGGGCATCTACTTTTTTTTTTAGGCAATTACATATGATTTTACCACCTTGCCAGTCGAACTTAGGGTTAGTGGTAGGAAAACATTTATGTTAAATCTATATACGAAACTGATTCCCCACTCTAAATTCTAAAATATTTTTTTGTTTCTTCTTTCCGCCAAATCACATAAAAAAAGTAGAATCTCATTTTTTTTTTTTGAAGGGGGGGCGGGGTAGCTGAGGATCTTAATCTACAAATTTGGCAAAGAAAAAAAAAAAAAAGAAATTAAGTTTAATTGACGTTCAAAAGAAAATTTGAAGAAAAAAAAAACACAGGCATAAATGGGCATTTCAGTTTGTAACACTATATGTCCAATGTACTTCAAAAAGTATTTAAAAATTTTATATCACTTTTAATTGTTGTCCACTTCAGTGACCCCCCCCCCCATTGTTAGGACTGTCCACATTAGTCGCCATAACAAATAACAAAAAAAACAACTAAGAAATTAGAACACAACTGACCTCTAATCACAAGGAGAAGGTCACACAAGCCCTTTTCAAGGAAACAGACATAGCAATATGTAGATTCTGTTGACCAATGGTCAGCCCAAAGTGGCTGTTTGCCCACTAATAACACGGACGAGTCACGATAGCAAGACAAGAAAAAAGAAAACGTAAACTTTAGTTATGACTTAAACCTGAATGGACACAGATGGAGGTCCGAAGGAGAAAATGGGGTAGGAAAATGAGAGGTGACTTAGGGAATAAATAAAGACTGGGTCACTGGATATGACAGTTAAAAGTTAAAATTTTCTTTTAATTTTAGGAGCACACATCAACCATAATACTTCACTTCGTAAATGTTTACTTTAGGGTCCTAAACTCCATATTGCCAAAACTACAAAATTCAACATCGCGACGTTAACTTAGTAAAAATCGATTTTTATTTATCTTCCTCCCACAGCGGTAAGATGTGACACAAGGTCGAGAAAGTGGGATTTGAAAAGCCAGCGCCCGAGAAGGTGAGCACTCTGGCCTACAAAAAATGCCTGGGCAGCCCCGTCGGCATTCTCCGATAGGGGCGCCTCAAGCAGTAAGCAATAAACTTATTCCTCCCCAAAGAGAGGAGGCAAAGCCTGGGAGGGTGGACCTCCTAGAACTGAACAGGACAAACCCACAGACCGGCGGAATCAAGACCCGAAGGCCAAGACGATACCGGTCTATGGGGTGTAGTAACCATTGGAACAGATACTACACTGTGATCCCAGCCAAAAGGCCAAAAATCGATTATGCTGCCGCAAAACTGGTACAATTTGTGCCTTTCTGAAAAAATTAAGAAGAAAAAAAAAAAAAATACACTTTGTTAACTCAAGTAACCCTAACCCTAAGTCCACGGTGCCAATATGTCACCCCGGACTTGGGATTAATGCTTTGGTTAATCAAGAGCACCAATTGTCCCGATTCCACCTCAAGTTTCACGCAGCCGAATAGATTTTTAATTTTACCAATTTAATGTTAGCGATACTGATCGTCAAGATCATAGTATCTGTTTCAGCTCCTAGAAACTCCGATCGTATTTCAGATATCAACTAGTATTTCATCCCCTGCTTCAAGACTTGTATTAAATTACTGGCTTGATTTATTTCTCTGTCTGGCAACAGGACGGTTTGACTAACTACACGAGTCGACATTTCGTCTGGCTGTTGACTACCTTCACCAGTCCAGCTGTCAACATGATCAGCTGTTGAAATCATAACTCCTGCGACTTCATTCAGCTTCTGACTAACCTCACTATTCCAGCCATTGACTCGATCTGCTGCTTCTTCTAATGTTCTGGCGACTCCATCTGGTTGTCGACTAACTCTGCTTGTCCAGCCGTTGACTCGATCAGCTGCTCCTTCTAATTTTCCGGCGACTCCATCTGGTTGTCGACTAACTCTGCTTGTCCAGCCGTTGACTCGATCTGCTGCTTCTTCTAATGTTCCGGCGACTCCATCTGGTTGTCGACTAACTCTGCTTGTCCAGCCGTTGACTCGATCAGCTGCTCCTTCTAATTTTCCGGCGACTCCATCTGGTTGTCGACTAACTCTGCTTGTCCAGCCGTTGACTCGATCTGCTGCTTCTTCTAATGTTCCGGCGACTCCATCTGGTTGTCGACTAACTCTGCTTGTCCAGCCGTTGACTCGATCTGCTGCTTCTTCTAATGTTCCGGCGACTCCATCTGGTTGTCGACTAACTCTGCTTGTCCAGCCGTTGACTCGATCAGCTGCTCCTTCTAATTTTCCGGCGACTCCATCTGGTTGTCGACTAACTCTGCTTGTCCAGCCGTTGACTCGATCTGCTGCTTCTTCTAATGTTCCGGCGACTCCATCTGGTTGTCGACTAACTCTGCTTGTCCAGCCGTTGACTCGATCTGCTGCTTCTTCTAATGTTCCGGCGACTCCATCTGGTTGTCGACTAACTCTGCTTGTCCAGCCGTTGACTAAACCAGTCTCTTGAGATCACGCTGTCCCTTTCAGGACAATAACCAACTACGGCACTTACAAATACAATTTTTCTTTCAGCCCGCTAAGCTGTTCCACAACCTCAACGCAACGTTTACACTTGACCATCAATGACACTCGAAACCAACGTTCCTGCGACGCTGGCGACTAAAACTAATTTTTCTGTAATTCTACTTTCTGACCAAATAAAACTATTTTCATATTCAATTAAATTCCTGGGTTTGTCTACCTTCTTTCCTCGTTGCTATATTGTATTTGGGCCTCTCGTGCCATAAATGCAACATATCCAATAAGTCGTTTTGAAATAGTGCCGAGCAGCAGTTTTTAGAATTCAGCTAAAGTTAATATTAATCTAAAAATGACTAGAAATATCAAAAAACAAATATAATTTATATAAAACGCATTAGAATAACATTCCAACCTAGTTTATACGTGTGGAAACGATTTGTAAGATTTTTTAAATTTCATACTAATAGTCACCATTAATTGTAGGATTCAATTGTCGAGAAGACGACAGATTTGATAGAAACAAAAGTATTAAATAAAAATTTTTTAAATTACAAATAGTTTCCACACGATAAAACTAGGCGGATTCTGTTGAGAATTTCATTTATATAAATTATGTATTTTTTTTTTTTTTACGGGTTAACCTGTACTTTTACCCATTTCAAAATTCAAAAGTACTTTTGAAACCTTTAAACTGTCGGATAGAAAGTAAGGGCATTTATAACGACAGCTAACTGAACGAAAAAGGGGTGAACAAAAACAAATAGGCAACAAATAAATGTTACCAAAGGCAGGATAAGTTACTCTTCTACCTACTTGGATAAGTTTATTTGTGGTTAAACTTATTTTAAAGCATATTTTAGTTCGATTTAAAAGTAGTGTCGAGACGTCATGTGGGCAACTGCGGCCATTTTTTCCCATTCTAACGTGGCGTCTCGACACTACTTTTAAATCAAGCTAAAAACGCTTCAAAATAAGTTAAAACACAAATAAACTTATCCAGGTAGGTAGAAGAGTAACTTATCTTGCCTTTGGTAACATTTATTTGTTGCACATTTGTTTCGTTTTTTTTTTCCACCCCTTTTTCGTTCTGTTAGCTGTCGTTATAAATGGCCGAAGAGTCTATCACGCATGTGTACGCAGTGTGATGATGTATGGAAGTGAAACCTGGCCAGTGAAAGTTGAGGACATGCGTTGCATGGAGAGAAATAATATGAGAATAATACGATGAGTGTAATGGGAGTCTTGAAAACAGGCTTAGATCTGATGACCTCAGAGGAAGATTAAATCTGGACAGTAAGGGGAGATGTGTGCAAAGCGGGAGACTTCGCTGGTATGGCCACGTTGAAAAAAAAATGGAATGTTGGGTCAGTAGATGTAGAACAGTTAATGTAGCAGATCCAGTTCACCGGAGAAGGCGAAGGAAAACATGGGAGGAAGTGATAACAATGGAATTGAGATAAAGAGGGATCAATAAAGACCTGGTCAGAGATAGGTTGGTTTGGAAGTCAATTTCTTAAGGCTATACGACACGTGCCAGCATGTAAAAAATAAAAACTGTTAAAATGAATATGATGATAAAAAAAGTCACGTATTTTTGTTAGTTTGTGCTCTCAAATAAAAAAGAAACCGTTACTTTCCTCACGCGCCCCTGTCGTATCAAAGAACAGAAAGGAAAGTCGGAAAGCCTATGGGTAAAGAAAAAGAGGAAGGTAAGTGTTTGAAAAGTTTACAATGACCGACCTGCCCCCCCCTCCTCCCTCTAACAAGTGGAGAAGAAGGAAACAGACAGGGAGGGTCCATTACAATAAATATGTATAAATAGAATTTGTTCTCTTGAAGGCAAAAACTGTGGCAGTTTCTCCCCCCCACCCCTCTCTCTCTCTCTTCCTGTAGATAGAGAAAAGAAAGAATAACTATGGAGATAAGAGGAAGAAGATAGGAATTAAAGACACACACGCACGCACGCTTGCGCAGCAGTGTGGTAGGGTTCTACTTCTGTTCAGTCCGAGGAGGTCCACCTTCCCAGGCTTTACCTTCTATTTGAGAAGGGGTTAGTTTATTGCTAGTCGCCTGAGGCGCCCCTTACCGGGTAATGTCCACGAGGAAGCTCAGGCATTTTTTGTAATCCATAGTTCACTTCTGTTCGGTATCGCAGGGTCGTGTTCCCCCGATTATAAACGTGTTCAGTAAATCAAGCAATGTTGCATGCAAAAGACAGAGTAATAATTAACAAACAAAATGAAGTAGTTCAAATAACGTTTATTGAACGTGTGTGTACGTGGAATGATGAAGTGTGTGTGGTGTATGCACGCGTGTCGATGGAAAAACAGTTCTTGAAAAGGTATAAGAAGAAATGAATCCGGCATGGGGAAAGTCTTTGAAAGCCGTACAAAGAAAATGAGTTGAGAACTCTTACCATTGTTTGACCACGTGTTGACGGAAGAAACGTGTGTTGGTAGTTGTTTTGCCGAGGCCAGTTGAAGAGAAAAGCGTGAGACGAAGCGCTAGTGTATTAGCGTCGTTCTGCCGAGGCCGGTTGAGTAAAAAAGAGAGAGAGAGAGAGAGACGGAGCGCTGTGTCAGCGTCGTTCTGCCGAGGCCTGTTGACACGAGAAGAGAGGGAATTTCCGTTTGCACCTGGTTTTATAGTCTGAAGGGCAGATAACTCTGGTGTCGCTTTCCAGCGCCACCTGTTGGTGAAAAAGCGACACCTAACGGCCAACCGGTGTAGTTATGTTTTGAAAGGAGGAGGTAACTGCTACACTTCTAGTGCACTGATGTTTCAAAACCTGATCCTGTGTCTAACCGGCCATTTTTAACGACTGCTAACAGAACGAAAAGGGGGTAAAAAAAACAACAAAAAAAACAATAAAAAACAAAACAAATAGACAACAAATAAATGTTACCAAAGGCAAGATAAGTTACTCTTCTACTAACCTGGTTAAGTTTATTTGTGTTTTAACTTATTTTAAGGCGTTTTTTTGTTTGTTCAAAACAAACCTGGTGTCCACCTGTTCAGTTAGAACGAAACACAAAATGGCTGTTTATGAGCCCTGCACGGGGATCCTTGATAATTGGTGAAAAATCGAAAAATAAACAAAATAGCGTTAGAAACACATCCAATAGATGTCACCAATCGTGGGAAAATGTAATGTTCTACCAATATTTTGTTTAATTTTCGTGTATTGAGCGATTATCGAAAATGTAATTTCAGCCATTTTTTCCGTTCTAACTGAACAGGTGGACACCAGGTTTGTTTTGAACAAAAAAAAAGTGCTTAGATACAAAAGGGGTCCCCAGATTTTCGTCTGCAAACGGGGAGTCGCGTCATATTAAAGGCACCGCTGTTTTTGTCTCCTTCCCAAAATATATTACTTGTTTCTAAATTACTTGTTTCTTGAAAAAAAAAAAAGAAAAAGATTATTATTATTCTCAAAAAGAAAAAAAAATAACATTTCGTTGTTTGTTGTTTTGTTTATTTTTAAAAAAAATAAATTACTTGTTTCATGAAAAAAAGATTCTTTCTGATTTTGTAAATATATTTATTCTATTTTGAAACTAAAAAATCACATTTTCGTTGGCAAAAATGTTTTCCGTCCGGTATTTTTTGGGAAGGGGACAAAAAAAGCGGCGCCTTTAATATGACGCGACTTCCTTTTTGCAGACGAAAATCTGGGGACCCCTTTTGTATCTAAGCCCCCCCCCCCTCTTTAAAATAAGTTAAAACACAGAAGAGTAACTTATTTTGCCTTTCGTAACATTTGTTGCCCATTTGTTTGTTTTTATACCCCCTTTTTCGTGGGCGTCGTAAAGTTATTACGAGTCACGCTCTAACCCCTCGGAAAGAGATAAATAAACACATCACATAGCAATGAGAAGAAGAATGTCCGGCACTTCTGCATTTCAACCGTCACTTGGACTTAATTTGCTTCCCTCTTTTGAAGGCAGGGGCAGACAACCAACCGGAAGTAACCGAATTAGATGTTTTTATTCAAAATGACAATATTAACAGCGAAGAATGTATAGTTATTGAATATGAAAATATTTTAGTTAATAATTTAAAAATTTATAAAAATAATACAAATGTGTTTTTTTTTATTGTATGAATTAAAATTTTATCAAAATAGTCAGTGATTTTTAAAACGAAAATTTATAATTTAAAACGAAAATCCAACAAACAGTCAACATTGTTTTTTTTTTCATATATATATATATATAATTTACAACTTTGGGATGTTTGATTTTTTCTTCTTCCCAAATACCCAAAGTTGTCGTCTTATACGGCCTGTGTTGTTTTTTCTTCGTGAAAATAGACTTCCGGTTGACTCGGTGGAATGAATGGAACTCTTCAATTATTAAGTCCAAGTGACGGTTGAAATACAGAAGTGCCGAATGTCCGAATAGTTTCTGAACGCATAACACCAATTGAGAAGCTATATAGATCCGCAAAGTGAGACTTAACTTCAAATGCGTCTGATTAGACGAGACGTCAATAATGAAACGGAGCGAATACGTGTGAAAAAAAGAAAAAGAAAAGTTCGTTCAATAAATCGACATTTCAACCAATCAACACGTGTTATTCCTATTTACTTGCCTCCCCACGAGGGCAACGTTAGACACAAGATAGTTTTTTTTTTATGTGGGGGATATCTAGCACTTCAAAAAGGGGCACTCTGGATGAGACAAAAAAAAAATGCCCCAGTCAAGAAGGATCTCTCCTCCTACGACCAAGAACAAAACAGAACAGATACTACACCTTGATCCCAACCCGAAGGAGTCTGGTCAAACTTAGGAAGTTTTGTGAGAATTAAGGTTTGGTGGAAGAGTTACTTCGGATCAAAGTGTAGCATCTGTTCATAGTTGCAAGAGAGTTAATCCTTTTAGTTAGAGGAATTTTTATTTTTGTCTCAATCCAGAATGACCCTTTTTGAGGCGCTGGATTTTCGGCACATGTTCGTCTTTAACCACTGTTCATTTTTCACAACTTTTTACTGACCATTTTTCTTTTCTTTTTTCGGTGTACACTTATCTATCAGGCTGCTAGAGAATTCCGGCGTTTTTGAAATTTTTTTTCCAATATTTTACATTTTAGGAGGGGGGATCAGTTTCCAATGTTAATTCAACGTAGACTGATCCCCCTCTTTTTGACCATCTCAATTTTAAAAAAAATCTTTTTCGGTGTACAATTACCTGTCATGTCAATAGAGAATTCCGGGGGTTTTGGAAAGAAATTTAAAAGAATTGTGATTTTAAGACGGGGGATCAGTTTTCAATGTAAATTCAACGTGGACTGATCCCCCTCTTTTTAACCATCTCAAATTTTAAAAATTATTCTTCCGCTTACAATTAACTATCATGTCACGAGAGAATTCCGGCGTTTTTGGAAAGAAATTTCAAAAAATTGAGATTTTAAGATGGGGGATCAGTCTTGTTCGTCTTTTACCATAGTTCGTTTTTCACAACTTTTTACGTCTTAAAATCTCATTTTTTAAAAATTTCTTTCCAAAAACGCCGGAATTCTCTCGTGACATGATAGTTAATTGTAAGCAGAAGAATAATTTTTAAAATTTGAGATGGTTAAACAGTGGGGGATCAGTCCACGTTGAATTTACATTGAAAACTGATCCCCCGTCTTAAAATCACAGTTTTTTAAAATTTCTTTCCAAAACCCCCGGAATTCTCTATTGACATGACAGGTAATCGTACACCGAAAAAGATTTTTAAAAAAATTGAGATGGTCAAAAAGAGGGGGATCAGTCTACGTTGAATTAACATTGGAAACTGATCCCCCCTCCTAAAATGTAAAATATTTGAAAAAAAATTCCAAAAACGCCGGAATTCTCTAGCAGCCTGATAGATAAATGTACACCGAAAAAAGAAAAGAAAAATGGTCAGTAAAAAGTTGTGAAAAACGGACAGTGGTTAAAGACGAACATGTGCCGGATTTTCTCCTCGTTAAAAACCGCCCCGTCTAACTTTTCCCTCGTGGGGAGCAAAGTAAATGACCCGAAGGTAATAAAAATGGAAATAAAAGTTTTTTTGGGGAGGGGGGAGGGGGTAGCAGAAAAATTGAGGAAACTCAGAATCGCAACCTGTAGAAGTAAATTGACTGGAAAGATCCTTTTCACCCAAAATGTTCAGCTTTCATCAATGATATATAAAAAAAAATATTTGTAAAATATTATTGGAGATGGCGGGTACTCACTGACTTGTTTGCTTGGCTGCGAGGTATGTGTGTGTGGGGAGGACTTTGATTTAAATTTACAATATAACAAAAGAATGAGATGACTGACTGACTGGTGTACGAATGAACCGAAATGCATTATGGTGGACTTAAATTTCGTAATGAAATACCTTATTTGGTGCTTCTATATTACAGGGCTGAAAAAAAAAAATTATCTTGAATTTTGAAGAACCAAATGACAGGGGGAGATAATTCAAAGTGTTCCTCCAGGATTTATCTAAAAATGGATTTTAACGCTCTGAACTTGCAAGATATTTTATATTTAACCAGAGATAATGGCAAAATAATAAACTTCTTGCAAGCGCACAGATTAATTTCAGGTGCGGAGATTTCAATTATTTCAAAAACTTTATTTCCCATGTTTCATATATTTTTTCCTTTCATTTACGTATTTTTCTATTTTTACTTTCTGTAATGCTTAATTCATTTCAATAAATCTCTTAAATTTTTTATTGGTGCCGAATACCATAAAGCGTTGTGATGGTTTGATTCCTAAATAATAGTTTAAAGTATGTATATTTTTTGGCACTTGTGCAGATGCGGTACACGAGCCGAAATTTATTTTAGAAAAATTCCAATGGCGTAAGAAGGGGCAGACAACTCTGTTTTTTTTAAGTACATCATTTCTAGCTTTTCCGAAAATGGACGTAATCGACGTGAATGCCTTGAAACTGTTGATTTTCACAAATTTTAATTACTGCGATAATTTAATATTTTAAACTATAATTTTTTTAAAAAATCTGTTAATCCAAACAAGACGACTGTTCGTTTTGTTGGTTTTGAAATGAAAAAATATACTGTTCATTTTCTTAAATTCTATTTTTCTTCTATGTTCTATCAATATACTAAAAAGAGAGTTGTCTGCCCCGTACATTATTGGAACTCTTCGAAAATAAATTTCGGCTCGTGTACCGCATCTGCACAAGTGTCTATTTTTTTTTAATACTTTACTTTAAGTTAATTAAAATGCATAAAAGTAAAATATCTTTGAAGATAAATCCTGAGGGAACACTTTGAATTATCCCCCCCCTGTCATTTGACTCTTAAAAATTTAAGATTAGCAATTTTTTTCCGGACCTATTTTTGGTGTAGGGGGGGGGGGGATACTCACCGACATTTTTTTGCTCGGTATGTTTAGGATGGAGGCTTTGTTTGCAATTTAAAATCTAAAAGAATAAAATGGTCGATTTGTGTATGAACTTTTGTTGTTGCTTAGTCGCGGTTTGAGTGTGTGTGTGTGTGTGTGTGTGAGAAACATCGCTCATGGAATGTGAGGACTAAAGGACAAAAAAAGGGAAGCGAGAGTTACGAGGCTGCTGAAAGTTTCGCGTGTACGATTCAACTTGCTATAACTTACTGCCCCCCCCCCCCATACAACATGTTTTATGCAATAAGCTGTTTTGAAATAGTGCCGAGCAAAATATTTTTAGGGTTAACTCTAAATCCGTAAATGCTTTCTATTATTAACCCAACATACGTAGATTTAATCGGTTTCACTTAAACGTCAGCTTGACCAAACCAGATCCCAGGAATTTTATCTTTAAAATATTCATTTCCTTAACATTTTAACGTTTTTTTTTGTTGTTTTTTTTGTGTTACACTGTGGCTGACAGCAACGAATAACTATAAAATAACAATTCTATTTTGATCTCATGATAGTTTATTGATAGACTAGCTGTTTATATCCGGCGTTGCCCGGGAATATTTTTTTTTACTTTCATTCGTTTTTTTAACCAAATTATAAAAAAATTAGGTACGTGTAAAATCAATAGCCGATTCCCAAAATGTAAAAACATTTTGACCCCCCCCCTTCACTTAAAAATTCACTAAAATTCAGGAAATCAACCAATTTTAATGAAATTTTCAATATTTATTAATCAACAATCAAGGAATGTAATTAAACCATTATTTTCTTTTAAATCTTAGTGTAAATGTATTATTTACAAAAATAAAATACACCTTTACTAAAGTTATATTTTTATATATTAATAAAAAAAAAATGCCGTAGTTTTGTTTTTTATGAAAATAAAACATTGTAGATGTTAATTAAAAAATTAAATTTTTTTTTATATTACGAAAAAGGCCCCTAAGTACCGTGTTAACAAAATCACTATAACTCGAAGAAAAGTTTATTTTTTGAATTAGCGATATTATTATTGAATAAAGCATTGTTTAATCAATATTTTCACCCAAAAAATAATATAATTGCAAAAAATATTTCATGTGATTTTAATGATTAGAGTTTCTGGGAAAATAAAAAAATGCGACATAATTATATTTCCCTTTCATACATGAACGTGTCATCATCAACGCAAGAAATTTTTTTTATAGTTATTTAAAAAAAAATAACTAAAAAAAAATTGAATATAGGATTTTTAAAGATTTTTTAATTTTTATTATTACATTTTCTTGCCTGATTCTCACAAAATGTATTAGCTGTACCAATCGGCGTTATCCGGAAATCGTTTTACCTTCATTTTGGTATTGGTGCAGATTAGGACCCAAGATAACCCTGACCCTAACGACGCCAACTCGATTTTAGCTTGGGTTTTAATCTGCAGCAGCACCTTCATTTTGATAAAAAAAAACATTTAAAAAAAAAAAAGTTTTGAAAGTAGAATTTAATTATTACGGTATCATCAGCTCATTGAATCATTATGAAAGTATAATTTTGTTACAGGTAATTTTGTTTTAATCTTTATAAAATTATCGGATGTAAACAGCTCCCCCAAAACTTTCAATATGTGAATAGTTGAGAATTTGCTAAGAATTTTCAAGTCAGAAATGACTTTCTATTCGACAGTTTAAATGTTTCCAAATTCTTTTCAAGTTCCGAACGGTCACAAAGTAATTCATTATTTGTTTCCAACTGTTAACAAAATATTAAAATGTCTGATTTGTTTACGAAGACACGGAAATGCATTGTGGTGAATCTAATTTAAAAAAAAAAGACTTTAAAAAGTTCGTTTTCGTATTTTTAAGCGATTACAATTTTTTTAATTTCAATACATAATAATCGATTAGTAATACATAAAAAAAACAATATGCAAGTCACGTTGAGACGAGAAACACAGACACACGAGAAGTGGTAACAATTGTATTAACAGAGATTAAAAAGTGGTTGACATGTGTTTATTTTGAAGCCTTTTTAAACTGCCGAAAAAAAAAAATGCTCAGGACGCCCATGTCCCCCCCCCCAAAAAAAACCCATTGTGATTGCTGGCTCTCAAAATCGAATTCTGAAGCAAGTTCGTCTCGAACACTTTATGTATGTACGTTCTTGAGTGAACATTGTTTTAGCTTAAATCGAATACAAAATAGAGCACATTAAATTATAAATTGTTATGAAAAAAAAAAAAAAAACGGCAATCAAGCAGTATAGTAAACACATTAAAATTTAATTTTCTACCGACTTGTATAATTTTAAAGTGTGGAAACCGATTGTAAGATTTGTTATCGTTAATTTGACTTATCCGAACACCAGTCAATCGAAGATGGTGTCGATCTTTTGGGGCGATGGTCGTTGAATCCTGGCTTAAAAGGTAGCGAAAACAAAATGACTTACCCTACCATTAACCCTAAGTCCGGGGGGGGGGGGGAGGGCTTTCGAGTCGGACTTACGGTAAGTCATAGTATGAATACAACCGTGTCCCCAGGAGACAGGTGGACGAAAAATAAGATTAAGTCTAACTTGAAATGTTGAAATTTATTTTCATATATAGAGTCGCTTTTAACAGTAACAATACACTAAAAATGTTACTGCGGACGTGTTTCCCAAACTTAAATTCGGTCGAACTTTAACCCTTTTGAAAATCGCTATAATGTTACCGCTAAATTCTTTAGAAAAGATGTCATTTACTTAGCGGGGATCGTAGAAATTCCACAGTTGTATCCTTAGAAGAGTTTGTGACGTATTGCCATTCTATGGATGTTCGGTGTGAATGCAGACCCCACGATATTACTGGACACTTTTTGGACAGAACAGATACTACACTTTGATTCTAACCCAAAGGCCATGAAAATGCATGTTAGCTCGAGTTTTACGTTCGACACAACAGCAACATGCAATTAATCTTTTTTGATTACCTTTTTTTTTTGCATTGCATCTTTGGCTATGGAGCAATTCTATCTTTAAAAAAAAGTGCGGAGGGTGATAACGTACGTACGACCATGAAATTTCCTTAGCATACTATTATATAGATTGAACAAATGCTGAAAATTGGATTCAAATTGGATAATTTTCTGAATTTTAGTGATTAAATAAAGTAACGCATTGGTTTGCTTACAAAGATTCTACTAGTGACCCCCCCCCCCCAAAAAGCATAGATTGTAGGGGTTTTATTTACTCCTCCCCAGGAGTTAGGCACAAGGCCAGTGTTATCTTACTCCCACAAGTAAGATGTGACCCAAGATCGGGTCGAGAAAGTGGGGTTTGAAAAGCCAGCGCTCGAGAGGTGAGCACTCTGGCCATTTAAAAATTGCCTGGGCAGCCCCGTCGGCATTCCCCGGTAGGGGCGCCTCAGACAGTAAGCAATAAACTTACTCCTCCCCAAAGAGGGGAGGCAAAGCCTGGGAGGGTGGACCTCCTAGAACTGCACAGGACAGGCGTGCAGTATCCATCAGAACAGATACTACACTTTGATCTTAAGGGGGAAACATTCTGAAACATTCTGAAACTCGAGTCTGGCTTGCTTGGGGCTTTGAGCCTTGTCTGAATGAGGAACGGTCCAACTCTTTCTTAGTAGATGGACTCTCCCAGACATTACCCCCCTTTCTTTGAGGAGGGGCTGGTTTATTGCAGGTTACCAAGACGCCTCTTCAAAGGAATGGCTATTTTTATACCCGACCAGAGTGTCCCCGCTTCCTATGGGGGGAGCAGGGGTTCTCCGCCTCCCGGCCTTGTGCCACACCTTGCGAAAACAACTAAAAAAAAACCCTAACCTCTATCAAAAAGGGGCTGGGTTAACACATACCCAAATCGACTGTTGGACAAATGGCAATACACAACAAAGCTTTGGTTTCTCAGTACATAAAGTCATGTTCAAACAACAATACTATTCAAAACTTTAAATACAGATGTGGTATTGTTATTAACATGTGACAGAAACACGAGAGAAAATGTCATTTGTAATAATGGTTCTGCCTGGGAAACAGGTTTGCCATATTGCCGCAAACAAACCTTTAAGTTTTTATTTAAAAAGAACAAACAAAAAAAAAACAACTATAAAGCACAATGAAACATAAAAAAACAATAACAAAAACGGATTCGTTTTTAAGATGCATCCATTTAATTTGCTCGTTTTTAAGATGCGTCCATTCAATTTGCTCGTTTTTAAGATGCGTCCATTCAATTTGCGCGTTAAGAGAAAACATGACGGTTGAACAGACTACGTCTCTTATAGGAATTCGTGGGCGCGTCTAAAAATACTCCGATTTACTTGCCTCCCCACGAGAGCAAAGTTAGACATAAGATCGGTTTTTTGATGTTGGGAAATCCAGCTCCCCAAAAAGGGACACCCTGGATTGTGACACAAATTAAAATTGCTCCAATCTAGAAGGACTTTTTTTTACTGGCCGAGGACAAAAAAGAAAAAGAGAAAAAGAGAAAAAGAAAACGCATGTTTCTCTCTCTATATATATCTATATATCTAGATCTCTCTCTCTCTCTCTCTATATATATATATTACTTATGAGTCATCGCTTATCAAGGCCGGGTGGGGGTGGGGGGCACTCGAGGATAAGGTTAAAGAGATTGCGTGTTGGGGCGATGGTCGCAACCACAAGAGGACCGGAAACAATGAGCGAAATAGGCAGAAGATTACGTAACAGGAATTGATTATCCAAGAGGGCGACCCATCAAGTATTTGTTCACATTACACTTGCAGACGACCATACGGTAGTCAGTTGGGAAGCAGTCTTGCGGTATCTTTGTCCAAATATGGGATATTCTAGGAAATAAACTTTGTTCATAGAAGTTTCGTTTGTTTTTTGGGAGAGAGAGAGAGAGAGAGAGAGAGAGAGAGAGAGAGAGAGAGAGAGAGAGAGAGAGAGAGAGAGAGAGAGAGAGAGATCTTTGATGTTGTTTGTAGCAAGACGTGTTCTTGGTTCTTGCTGTGAATGTTTTTCTGAGTGTGGGTTGGGGGGGGGGGCAGAGATGGGAGTTCAGTCGAACGAACACCTAGCATGAGCATAACGGTACAGTAGAGAGAGGGGCTAGCACCATCTCTTCTGTGTGGAGGACGGACGAGAAACTTGGATAACAATTCTATCAAAACAATCAAAAACTTGATGTCAATTTGTGAGAAAGAACTCAGAATATTATGAATGGCAATAATGATGATTGCGCCCCACACACACAAAAAAAATCATTGTGTAATAACCACACAGAGAGAGGGGGGGGCGAGAAGTCTGGTTTAAGATTTATTGGTTTCTTTTTCTCTTGCATAGTAGAGACAATTGGTTAGAACCAACCCCATCGCCCCATCCGGCTTATAAAAAGAAGAAGAAAAAAAAGTCACTTATGCCCCCCCCCCCCACCCGCCCCTAACCAAGAAATAAATGATACTGATTTCTATTGTGTGTAGAGAATTACACTAGACATTTTTTTTTGTTTTTCTACCCCCATACCAGCACACTTTATTTCCGTCTGACACACGAACTCAAGTGTATATAATAAGTAAACATAATATAAGCAAGAAGTACCATTTCCTTCATTCGAAAACTCTCAAGAGCATTGATCTCGTTCTTTTCTGGTGGAAAGACTGCAATTTTCGATTTGATCCAATCTATAGACTTCGTTCAAGAAAGAACAACAAAGAATCCGCAGTAATTTTGACAAATAATCGTTCAAGAAAGAACAACAAAGAATCCGCAGAAATTCTGACAAATAATCGTCCCTACAATTTATGATATTCAGACCTTTTTTTTCTTCTTTTGGTTATGGAAGGCCCTATCTAATACTGTATGCGTACTGTCCCTCTGTAAATGGATGCAATTGAAAACAAAAGCCTATAACAAGATCAAGGGAAACTTTTCGCAGTCAATTTTTTACAAGGAATCCAATGGTGCTATTAAATTTATTATTATTATTATTATTATTAACAATAATAATATTGAGGAATCTGTGCTGGGCATCCACAAACAGCAACGACGAACGTTTCATTTGATTATTTATAACAAAGCCCTGTAACAAGATTAAGCAAGTGTTTTGGTGACAACTATTACTAGAATCCATTGATGGTAATTGTTATTCAATTTGAGTGCTGGATTTTCGGGAATTTGTGATAAAATTTAACAAATAATAGAGTATACACACATACATGCATTGATGTGTACGCACACACATATGTGCATTGATGTGTACGCACACACATACGTGCATTGATGTGTACGCACACACATACGTGTGTGTTTGAAGAAGGAAGCAGTAGCATACCGACATGCGGTGATATTGAGGTATCGTGTGTGATGTTGATACGTATATTGATGTGTGTGTACGTATATATATATATATATATATATATATATATATATATATATATATATATATATGTGATTATTTTTATTTACACAGACATGTACAAAATCTGCGACACTGGCATGTCGATGTTATCGATCAACAGCTATTATAAACTGAGATCTCATCAGGCAGAGTTAGAATCCGATCTTAACCTTAGATCATATTTGTTCTTTCCAAATATGATCTAAGGTTAAGATCGGATTCTAACTCTGCCTGATGAGATCTCAGTTTATAATAGCTGTTGATCGATAACATCGACATGCCAGTGTCGCAGATTTTGTACATGTCTGTGTAAATAAAAATAATCATATATAAAAGCTATATTTGATATTGAGCACTTTTTATAAACCCAGTTGAAATTCATTGGATTACTACCCTGTGGATGTTTTTACCTGGATTATTATTAATTATATATATATATATATATATATATATATTGTTGAATATAGGAGACAACTCGTGTCTAGATATCCCTTGGTAGATCCTTTCAATAGTCCGAATCAGGATCTTAGTTTCGGAGGGGAATTTTCTGATGAATTTGCCATAGTTTGGATTTGTCTCCCAAGTACTTTCGGACCCATCTTCAGAAAGGATCTACCAAAGGATATCTAGACATGAGTTGTCTCTTATATTCAACAATACTTGCCTGCAAGAGAAGATGCTGCCTAGATATACACACACACATTCCTTCCACTAAAAGAAGTAGAATGCTCTAGACGTTAAGCCCGATGATAAAGTGTTAAAATTATCACCGTTTATTCGCTATTTAAAATTGGCCGTGTGGTTAAGGCGTTAGATTTGAGTTGCAAAATACTTGTAATCCAGGGTTTCGAATCGCATGACCGGTAGTGAATAGTCATATCTCTATGCTGATGAGTCCCGATTAAAAAAGGACGAAACGTATACGTACATACATAATAAACAATAACAAATATAAATATATATATATATATAATGTATTTAGGCAGCATTTTCTCATTTATGCAAACATTATTAAAAATAACAGAATTCGTCTGTTTAATTATACCTTTTTTTTTTTTCAATTACTTGTGACTTTTAGAGTCAATTTAATTAAAAGGCAAATTACCATCGGCCAATAATTGATTCGGAAACATAATTTTGAACTTCATGAATTTGAAAGCAAGCTGAAGGACCTGAGGATGATTCGACGAAGAATCGAAAACGTTCGTGAAACATGTGAAACCTATGGAACATTCATTAATTTTTTTGATTTTAATACAAAAAAGACTATAAGAAAAATTGAAAAAAAAAAAAGAAAAGTATAATTAAACGGACGAATTCTGTTATTTTTAACAATGTTTGCATAAATATATATGTGTGAAAAAAGAGAGAAATAGAAAACAGGTTAAAATGCAGGAGAAAAACAAAAAAAAAAAGATTTGACCGTTAACACGAACGAAACCGGTCAAATCTCTTGTTTTTGTTTTTCTCCTGCATTTTAACCTGTTTTCCGTTTCTCTCTTTTTTCACACATTTTGTCTACCACAGCATTTCATTTTCATGACTTATCGTGTACCTTACCCCATAAATATATATATATATATATATATATATAACTTTACGTTTAATATGGGCAACACCGGTGAGGTCTTATAATAATAATAAACGAGCAATGATAATGGCATATAGGCGTTTACATTCAATCAAGTCTTCTTCACTTATTCCTGGACGGAATTTCGAATACAACCCTTTATTTAATCTACGGGGGTAGCATGCTCTTGTTCCGTCAGCCATGACTGGAAGAAGTCTTTGG
This sequence comes from Sepiola atlantica, assembly GCA_963556195.1. NCBI lineage: Eukaryota > Metazoa > Mollusca > Cephalopoda > Sepiida > Sepiolidae > Sepiola > Sepiola atlantica. Next base: position 28,119,749 of record OY744535.1, read on the forward strand.
TAATTCGTAATTCTTCGTATCGCCCGCACCGAGGATTGAACCATCAACCTTCAGATGACTATCACTTAGAACTGAATTTTACTTAGTACTATATCCACTATGCGCCACGGGTCCTTGCGGAAGTTTGAAAAATATACTTGAAGAAGGCCGGAGGTTACAGCGTCCGAAACGTTGTGAGAGTAACACTCAAGATGAGAACAGTAGTCCGAATAATTCAAATGATACAAATAATGATTGATTGATTGATTTGTTTTACGGCATATCAACCTCTTGTGGGTCATTTAATGCCGAAACATTAGTTGTAGTATGGGAGTTGAATGTTACAAACGTTTCAGAGGAAAATTTCGACTATATCTTGTTATATAGCTTTGTTTCTTTTAGAAATTAAAATTTTTTATTCGGGTCAACTTTGTTGACGATTTCCTTCAAGTTATTTTCTTGGTAGTGTCTCAGTCGGATCTGTTTAAATTCTATACAGCTTACCAGTATTTGATGCACTGTGTAGGGTTCTTGGCATGATATGCAAATTGGTGCTTCTTCTCTTTTCAGCAAGTACGAGTGGGTGGCATAGGTGTGTCCTATTCTGAGTCTAGTTATTGTCACCTCTTCTCTTCTCGACATCCTTGTATTGGTGTCTCTTATTTCGATGGTCTGTGTCATTTGGTATAATTTATTTTCTATACAGGAGTTCCATGATTCCTGCCACTTTTTGAGAATATATGTATTTGTTTTTGGTTTTAAGTCCGTATAAGGGATTTTTTCTGTTGTGGGGTTTAATTGTAATGACTCTTTTGCAATGATACAAACAACCAAATGCAATTCATACCATTGATCAATGTTAGTACTCCCATAGTGTTCCTCACCTTTCATACCATTGATCAATGTTAGTACTCCCATAGTGTTCCTCACCTTTCATACCATTGATCAATGTTAGTACTCCCATAGTGTTCCTCACCTTTCATACCATTGATCAATGTTAGTACTCCCATAGTGTTCCTCACCTTTCATACCATTGATCAATGTTAGTACTCCCATAGTGTTCCTCACCTTTCATACCATTGATCAATGTTAGTACTCCCATAGTGTTCCTCACCTTTCATACCATTGATCAATGTTAGTACTCCCATAGTGTTCCTCACCTTTCATACCATTGATCAATGTTAGTACTCCCATAGTGTTCCTCACCTTTCATACCATTGATCAATGTTAGTACTCCCATAGTGTTCCTCACCTTTCATACCATTGATCAATGTTAGTACTCCCATAGTGTTCCTCACCTTTCATACCATTGATCAATGTTAGTACTCCCATAGTGTTCCTCACCTTTCATACCATTGATCAATGTCAGTACTCCCATAGTGTTCCTCATCTTTCAGCTGACAGTTATTTCAGTCTCATTAACCCTTTATACTCGAGTGTCTCTTGGCCTTCATAAGTGGTGACTCTGAACTCCAATCTTTGGTTCCACCTTGTAAGACATTCACAGTAAGAACTCGTCTTCCAACCACAACGAAAAAAAGACTTTCCTTTCTCCCTCCACGCGCCTAGCATCAGGCAGAATTTCACTGGGAAGAGCTTATCTGCAAGGGCTTCTCGCTTGTGGAACTCATTATCGCTGGACTGCTTCCATGCCGATTACAACTTAGTCTTCTTCAAATCCAATGTAAACAAATTCTTGTCCTAAACCGACCCATAAGTTTATGCCATTGATCAATGTTAGTACTATATCCACCATGTGCCACGGGTCCTTGCGGAAGTTCGAAAAATATACTTGAAGAAGGTTGGAGGTTACAGCGTCCGAAACGTTGTGAGAATAAAACTCAAGATGAGAACAGTAGTCCGAATAATTCAAATGATACAAATAACCAAATGCCGTTCATACAATCGATCAATGTTAGTACTCCCATAACGTTCCTCATCTTTCGACTGGCAATCATTTCCGTCTCATTAACCCTTATCCTCCAGTGGCTCTTGGCCTTCATAAGTGGTCAAAAAAAAGAAAAAAAGAAAAATCCTTACTAAAAGTTGATTCGATTATTGATGTTTTTAAAAAAATTTATTTTTGTTGTTCCTATCAATTATGAAAGAGACTGTGGTGCAGTTGTTACGGGCACACAGACGGGGATGTAATCGTCTCAGCAGTGCTTTGGAGGCCTTCTTTTATTTTCTGTCCCCTTACTTAACATGTTGGGAAAAAAAATTATATAGAGTCGCTTTTAACAGTAACAACATATTAAAATAACCCCCAAAACACGTGGATAGATACAGCCTATATCGTTCGAACGGGTTTACATCAAAGAATACATAAACTAAAACCACATAAAGTGCAACTGATGTCAGCATAGGTTTACCGACTTAGACTCTAGCGACCTCTCAAAAAACGTAAGGCGAAATATCCCGTGAAGTAAGAAATGGGCTAAGAAAATGTTGCATTCAGAGCCATTTGATAAATTGAAACCGGCTTCTCTAATGTGAAACCTTTGCCTGTCCCAATTTACTTTCCTCCCCACAAGGGCATTTCTGTTGATGTTTGCTTCTTTGGTCACTTTGGACAATTTTCACCTGCTGCTGGAAGTGACGGTGGTTAAGTGGATAACGACGTGGACTGACGACCTGGGTGTGCCAAGTTCGAATCCAGTCGATTCCATAATACCACTTTCGTTCAGGGATGTTGGCAACCACTATGTGGTCCCTCCTGCAAGAATGCCGATGACAGAATTGAACCGGTTGTACCATTCTGATTCATACGAATTTATTTTTTAGGGAGGTGACGATGGTTGAGTGGATAACGACATCGACTGATGACCTGGATATGCCAAGTTCGAATCCAGTCGATTCCATAATACCACTTTCGTTTAGGGATGTTGGCAACCATTACGTGGTCCCTCCTGCAAGAATGCCGACAACAGAATTGAACTGGTTGTAGCATTCTGATATTCATACGAATTTACTTGACTTTTTTTACCTGCTGCTGTCAACTCAGCTGACTACGGATTTGAATCCAGAGTTAAGTGGTAGATCCATGTTTCATCCATTGTCATATATTGACACTAAAACTCCGTTTTGTTGCGTTTAAACAGTTACAAACAACGTTCTAAATCGTCGATGCATTGTTTTTTTTGATTGAATGCGGCACCCTTTTTGAACACAGCTTTCTCACTGACAAATATTTATACAAAATCGTGAATACACTGTCTTTTAATATCTTCAACTATTGTTCAGAAAATTAACATCTATGCTGATGCTACCACTCTCTATTCTGGTGTTGCTTCTTGCCCATCTCCCTCGGATCAGTCGAAATATGCAGCTGATCTAGAAGTTGACCTGGGTTCAGTTGTGGATTGGGATAGGAAATGGCTTGTTTCATTTAATCCATTTAAAACTCAGCTTGTGTCTTTCAATTGTAGGCGTGTCCCTTTTCTTTCTGAGATTCTCATGGATGGCTCTGCTCTTGAGGAGAAATCGACTCTGAAACTTCTTGGTCTTTCTCTCTCATCAAATCTTTCTCACATTTCATACATTAGATTCATTGCTCTTTCTGCTTAAAGTCGGTTCTCTCTATCGCTCCAAACACTTTCTCACACCTGAGACTATTCTCTATCTCTACAAATCTACAATCAGACTATGTACGGAGTACTGTTATATTTGGGCTGGTGAATATCTGTCTCATTTGAGGGTTCTTGATAAGGTGCAGAAACGTATCTGTAATTTGATTAGCCCTACTCTTTCTTCTTCGCTACACCCTCTCTCTCATAGATGTGATGTTGCTAGTCTCAGTCCTTTCTATAAATACCATTATGGCATGTGTTTAGAATTATGTGATCTATTCCCCGCTTCTTTTGTTCTGGCTAGTTTGACTCGTTGGTCCAGTGGTCTCCATCAATTCGCTGTTTTGATACCACATTGTAATACAACTTCCTATTCCAGCAGCTTCTTTCCAAGAACTGCAGGCTTGTGGAACTCTTTTCCTGCTGACTGTTTTCCTCCTACCTATAATCTTTGTCTTTTCAAGACTAAGGCCAATAGGCATCTCCTGTCTTTGCGATAATCATCTTTTGTTCTTGTTAGCTCCTTACGTCAAGTGGCTTCATGCCTTGTCTGGAGCGATTTCCATAAAAAAGAACAACTCCTCTGCTACCTCATGCTACTTCAATTTATGATTGGCCAAAACGAGTTATATATATATATATAAAAAATAAAAAGTTACATTCAGAGCGATTTGATGAATTGAAATATGCTTCTCTAATGTGAAACCTTTGCATGTCCCAATTTACTTGCCTCCCCACGAGGGCAGAGTTAGAGATAAGATCAGTTTTTAACATGGGTGAAACTTCAGCTTCCCAAAAAAGAGCACTCTGGATTGGGACAAAAATTAAAATTGCCTCAGTCTAGAAGGTTTTCTCGTTCACTGACCGAGGACAGAAAAGATGAAGTGATGTATCAGAACAGATACTACACTTTGCTCTCATCTAAAAGTTCAATCCGTCGTTTTCTCCACAAATACTTAATTCGAAGTCAAACTTTAGATAAACATACATGGATTTCATTCTCAATTAGGTTAGATATTTTTACGATGATGTCTAATATTACTAGGTTATAATAACCAAGAATATATTATATGTGTTTAGTAATATTACGTTTATGAAGTTAAATGGTCCATTGGTTTCCATCAATTCACTGTTTTGATACCTCATTGTAATACAGCTTCCTATTCTTCTTTCTAAGAACTGCAGGCTTGTGGAACTCGCTTCCTGCTGACTGTTTTCCTCCTACCTATAACCTTGGTCTTTTAAAGATTAAGGTCAATAGTCATCTCCTGTCTTTGTGATAATCATATTTCGTTCTTGTTAGCTCCTTACATCAAGTGGCTTCATGCCTTGTCTGGAGTGATTTCCATGAAAAATTAAATAAAAAGTCAAAAGTGTGTTAGCTTAAATTTCACTTATTCTTGTAGAATCTTAGTGTTCCGAGGAAAGCCGGCTCAGAAAAGCTGCTCCAATCATTGATGTCAGGTGATCATGTGAAAAGAAATTGCTCTCAAATGTTAGCCAAGTCATAGTAATAATATATATATATATATATATATATATATATATATATATATACATATAAAGTTAATCCAACAAAAGATATAAGAGGCAACTAATATCTTTAATTAGTGAACATCCGGATAAAACTGAAGCTCAATATACTGGATAGAGCATTAATAGCATAATATAAAACGAAATAATAAAATAAGGTGCGAATAAAATTTTATTAGAATTCAATGCTCAGGCAAAGTATCTTAAAGTCCTTAACTCATGAGTTTTCAAAGAAAATTCTTCTCCTCAGAGGACCATTACCGCAATGACATTACTGCAGGTAATAAAATTAAACTTTGAAAATATATAAAAATATATATAGAAATACATAAAAGTATATAAAACATCAAATATATAAGCCCAAAACATACTTTTTTGTTAAAGCTATACAGTTCATCCAAGTCATACAATTTAAAACATATCCAGGAAAGATATCCAAGATGTTGATTGATAAGTGATCCAGGTTGATTCGCACCTTATTTATTATTTCATTTTATATTATGCTATATATATATATATATATATATATATATATATGAATGAAGTTAATCCAACAAAAGATATGAGGCAACTAATATCTTTTAATTAGTGAAACATCCGGATAAAGACTGAAGCTCAATATACTGGATAGAGCATTAATAGCATTAGATGAAATGAAAGAATAAAATAAGGTGCAAATCAAATTTTATTAGAATTCAAAATTCAGGCAAAGTAACTCAAAGTCCTTAACTCATGAGTTTTCAAAGATATTCTTCTCCTCAGAGGACCAATAATGATAATAAAATAAAAATAAAAAACAAAAAATAATTATATATATATATATATATATATATATATATAAAATCCATTTGTTTTAAAATAGGAAACAAAGAATTGTACAATGTATTACATTAGTGTAAAACAAACTGTGAAATTTTAAAGTTTATGAAAAGAAAAAAAAAATCTTTGTAAAATAAATGAGTGGGGAAAAATGTGAATGAAAAATTGTATAATATTAATCTTGATACAGTATCAAATTGTAGTTCCTGTTTGTTCACGAACTCCTAGGAGTTTAGACAGAATATATATGGTTATGGGGGTCTGAAACTACATTACCCAGGGTAATTGGATAGGTATATTTCATTTCGGTCCAAGGAAGTACAACATTATCATTTGACATAAAAAAAGGGAATACGAAGTCTTTGAAAATTATAGAAAAAAAAAGGGCATTTATAACGACAGCTAACAGAACGAAAAAAGGGATGAAATACAAAAAGGCAACAAATAAATGTTACCAAAGGCAAGATAAGTTACTCTTCTATCTACCTGGATAAGTTTATTTGTGTTTTAATTTATTTTAAAGCGTTTTTTTTAGTTCGATTTAAAAGTAGTGTCGAGAAGTCACGTGATCAAATGCAGCATTTTTTTTGTTTTCGATTCTAACATGACGTCTCGACACTACTTTTAAATCGAACTAAAAAACAAAAAAAAACAAAACAAAAAACGCTTTAAAATAAGTCAAAAACAAACTTATCCAGGTTAGTAGAAGAGTAACTTATCTTGCCTTTGGTAACATTTATTTGTTGCCTATTTGTTTTTTTTTTTTCACCCCTTTTTTGTTCTGTTAGCTGTTGTTATAAATGCCCCCCCCCCCAAAAAAAAAAAGAAATGTTAATAAGTGATTCATGGATACTGGAGCATAAATGCACAGAAGTCCTTTGCTTCCCGGGAAACTCAGGGTGTGCCTCGAGGGGATTAAAGACCATAAATTTACCGAAATATTTTTCAATTCATGTCACTTTACTTAGATTTTCTCTCACCCAATCAATGCTGAGTTCTTTCTTGGACCCTACTCTAAAAATTTAATTTTATAAAAAAAAAAAAAAAAAAAAAAGAAAGAAAGTAATATGGTATTATGGGCGGTTCCCCCTTCTTGTTATTACGTAATATAATTCAATTACTGAATGAAAGATCTTTCGCAAAGTTAAGTTATTCATTTGTGGTCAGTGGTCATCAACATGAAGTTTGAATTTGTTTATTAAACGATATATAATGTTTTGATAAGCAAAGGATTAATAGACCGACTGGTATTCAACGGTCAACCGAGATGATAGTGTTAACCACAGAACATTTAAACATAATACATTTATTATATTATTTATCGTTAAAGAAAGCCGAGAAAAGAGAACAACATGAGATTATAAACAGGGCGGGTCTCCCTTTAAATAGATATTACATCACTCGTTCGATAGTGGCACTACTCGTTACTCTTACTCAGGAAGAATTTCTTCCCATTAAGAAACGCTACGCCAAACCAAATTCGTAAATAATGAATGGCGATGAGACAGACCGATATTTGACAGGGCGAAAAAAAATGCACCCAACAATAAGAAGTATATTAACAGTCATACGAAAAAAACAAAAAACAAACAAAGCAGGTGGATGTGGAAATAAAGATATTTTGGAAATTTTTAAAACGTCATTGAAATATTTTAATGTTTAAAAATGAAATTAGCCACACCCACTCGGAAAAAGAGGGTTCCCGCTGAATGACGTCAGGATAAAAATGACGTCATTCGGCAAAAGAACTCGCGCCAATGGACGACATTTACTTTTGCTGTTGAGAGACGAAATTCATTTTTTAAAAGTAATTTACAAATGGAGTTCGTCTCTGAACAATTCGGAGGAAATGTAAATATAAGCAGTTAGGGGAAATAATTAATTTTTTTCGCTATTTTTTTAGTATTGAAGAATGAGTGAGAAGGTGACATGAGAGAGGAAAGAAGAGGGGAGAGGGAGACAGGAAAAAGAAGAGGGGAGAAAAAAGAGAGGAAGAAAAAGAGGAAAAAAGAAGAACAAAATGAAAGGGGAGAAAAGAGAAAATAAAAGAGAGAAAAAGAGAGAGAAAGAGAGAGAGAGAAATATATATAGATAGAGAGAGAGAGAGAGAGAACGAAAGATAAAACACAAATAAACAACAACAAAAAAAAACGCCGGTTATAAATATTTACTCAGATTTATGCAATTTATTCTTTAACAAATATTTTATTATTATTATTATTATTATTATTATTATTTTTTTTAATGAATGAATGAAAATTAAATGAGGAAATATATCTGCCTACGTAGAATGTTGGGAGTTTTAAAAAACAGCTAAAACAGACTATGATTTTCTTTTAATGCCCCCCCCCCCTCTCCTGTCAGCGGAATGTTTAAAAGCCACACTTACGCCATTGCCGAGCAAAGTAGAGGGTTTCCTCACTTTACCAATACAATTTCAAGGTTACTCGATAAAATGGTCGAGTGAGTCGACGGCGGCGGCGGCAGTTCGATTCTGCCGAATGCGAATCGTAGAAATTCCGGGGACGGGGAGGAAAGGGATAAATAAATGAAGAACTCATCGAACAAGCCAGGAAGGAAATCGTTTATATATTTGCGGGTGGAAAGATCGATTTTTCAGGGGAAAGAATGAAGGGTGAACAAAACTAACGGAATAACAATGGGGCTGGGCGGAAAATGACGTCATGGACGTTTCAAAATGACTGTACTACTGTACTTATATCACGTGGATTGCCATGTGGCATATATATATATATATATATATATATATATATATATATATATATATATATATATATATATATATGTGTGTGTGTGTGTGTGTGTGTGTGTGTGTGTGTATATATAAGAGAGAGAAAGAAAGAGAAAGAGAGAAAGAAAGAGAGAGAAAGAGAGAGAGGAAGAGGAAGAGAGAGAGGAAGAGGAAGAGAGAGAGAAAGAGGAAGAGGGAGAGAGAGGAAGAGAGAGAGAGAGGAAGAGAGAGAAAGAGGAAGAGAGAGAAAGAGGAAGAGAGAGAGAAAGAGGAAGAGAGAGAGAGAAAGAGGAAGAGAGAGGAAGAGAGAGAGAGAGGAAGAGAGAGAAAGAGAGAGAGAGAGGAAGAGAGAGAAAGAGAGAGACAGAGAGAGGAAGAGAGAGACAGAGAGAGGAAGAGAGAGAGAAAGAGGAAGAGAGAGAAAGACAGAGAGAGAGGAAGAGAGAGAGAGAGAGAAAGAGGAAGAGAGAGAAAGAGGAAGAGAGAGAAAGAGGAAGAGAGAGAAAGAGGAAGAGAGAGAAAGAGAGAGAAAGAGAGAGAAAGAGAGGAAGAGAAAGAGGAAGAGAGAGGAAGAGAGAGAGAAAGAGGAAGAGAGAGAAAGAGGAAGAGAGAGAAAGACAGAGTAAGAGGAAGAGAGAGAAAGAGGAAGAGAGAGAAAGAGGAAGAAAGAGAGGAAGAGGGAGAGAAAAAGAGAGAGGAAGAGGGAGAGAAAGAGAAAGAGGGAGAGAAAGAGGGAGAGAGGAGAAAGAGGAAGAGATAGAGAGAGAATAGAAAATGTGTTGCATAAGAATCGTCATCTGGGGGGGGGGAGGTTAAAAAAACAAAACATTTTCCTTCTGAGAGGGTCTGCTAATAAACACAACCCACTTATGAGATTAGGGCAACGCACTCAGCAGACATTTTGAAAATTAAGTTAAAGTACAACATAAATTATTATTATTCAAAGAGAAAGAAGTGTCACAATAGTAAAAACAAAAAACAAAACAAGTCAGCCATTTTTAATTAAAAGATTTAAAATTCGTGATGATTCTACATTAGAAAGTAATTTTAAAGATTCTAAACTGCCGAACAGAAAGCAATTTTTTCTGGCTTAAAGTAAAATTAACAATCGGCAAGGAGCCAAGTGTAGTATCTGTTCTGATTGTTGGGAGGCAAGTAAATAGGAACAATCACAAGTATTATGGTTCATTTGTGTTCCTAAACTAATGGGAAATATTCATTTTCTCGCCCGCCTTTGTCCTATAGACTCAGAAATATACTATTGTAATAGTCGATTTAGTATAAGTTTTTTTGATTAGAAACAATCTTTTAATACTAAATCATATCTATTTATATAAAGTTAGGTATGAGTATATGTTTATATATTTGTATGTACAGGATTCACTTCTAACCTAATTAACCGATCATTATGAATTTTAGAACACAGCTGCTAGGCGTAAGGGGTCGTAATGTAGACTATATTTAGTTTAATTTAGTTTTATGTAAAAAGAGGTAAAAGGGGTGGAAGTCCTTCTGAAAATTCTGAAACCTCAGATTTTTGTGAAATTTTAACAATAAATATTAGACATCAATTAATAAATATTAATACATATAAAATATAAATGTTCTTCAAATTTCAGTTTCTTTGGAGGATTTTAAGTTTTTTTAGGGGCATGATATGAAAAATTCAAATATTTCAGATTTTCATTGAATTTGATCCGTTGTTATTTGACACCAATTATGCAAGATTCCCTGAATTAAAATTTTTTTCTTAAGGTCCCCTTAAACTTAAATTTTAAACATTTTCTAGAATCAAAATCGTGTACTGGATTTTAATTAAAATTGGAATAAGGGTTCTAGACATAAGGTTTAGTATCATACTATCTTCATTTTAATCTTTGTATGGGGGACATAAAAGTAATGCAAAACTGTTTTGTTTGGGGAATTAATTTTACTCGTCCTGGGACGGGTATTTTACCAAGCACGCACACATACATACATACATACACCCATACATACACACATACATACACACATACACATACATACATACCAGGGCCGGCGGCACAGTTATGAAAGTTGGGGGGGGGGGGGCTTCTTCTAAAAAGTGGGAGGGGGGCCGGTTAAACACATGCATATCAACTTAATTATTGATGACCGTAAAGTGGGGGGGGGGGGGGGCAGGTCAAAAAGTGAGGGGGCTTCAGCCTCCCCCCCCCCCCCGCGGTGCCGCCGTCCATGCATACATACATACACATTCGTTCATCTCTGTCAAGTGGCCTTGGTTTGAACTTAAGAGAATTTCAACCGTATCGAGGCTGTACCTTCTATGCTTTCGGCAGCCTCGCAACTCTCGCTTCCCTTATTTTGTTCTTTAGTCCTCACATTCCATCAGCGATGTTTCTGACAAAGGGGGAAGAATTGCTGTTTTCTGGATAGAAATCTATCCACCTTACACTAATCGTTTGTTAGTTTTTGACCTTGAAGTAGGTTTTTTTTTTAGCTTCTTACATCAAGTGGCTTCATGCCTTGTCTGGAGCGACTTCCATAAAAAAAAAAATTACATAGAGTATGAGGGAGGTGGCCTTTTTTATTAAACTTATAATTTTATTTCTTTGTTGAGAGCCTCCTAAATTTTAATTGCTCTGGGAAACATAAGGTCTAAATCCAGCCCTGACCAAGGGTAGAGGGTCAGGTAAAATCTCTGATGTTAGGTGATCCCTATTATGGGAGTTATGGCAATTAAAAAATAATAATAATAAAATTTTGTTACTAATCTCAACATGTAAACAGTGCAAGTGCCCCTACTAGCCTTGTGTCATACTTACAACCGATAGGGGGAGGGGGAGTAAACATAATATTTAAGTTTACTCTATTGTTACTAGCGGAAATTTCATGGTGCTTTCTACATCAATCTGTATAACTTAATACTACTACTACTATTACTACTACTAATAATAATAATACTAATACTACTACTACTACTAATAATAATACTTACTAAAAATGATCCCTTTGAATTAATAAATGTCAGGGTCAATACTATTAAGAAAAAAAAATGACTTTTTCTTCTTATTGTTAGCTAAATATTCTTTAAATAAATAAATAAATCGAGTTGTTAATGTACTTATGCAGTCCCCAATTTCTGGCCTCGCTCACACGCCCCTATTCCGAATTCGTGGCCAACGGTCATAAACAACGTTTTAAGTGTAATTTAGACGGTTTATTCGAATTATTTGATGATTTTTCAGTAATCAATTAAAAATTCCATTTTTAATTGATATTTTCATTTTCATTTACAAAAATGATTCCAGCAAATTTTAATAGATTTTAATTATAAACATTTTTTCGGTTGGTCAGTTGAGAAAGGACGACGTACTTACAATGTGATGTCCGGTTCCTTATTGTAAGAGCCATTATTTGTCTTTACTAACGTTTATAGTTTCGGCGAGATTGGTGATCTCACACGAAAATACCACGTGACAAATGATTTTATTAACTTATTTAAGGAGGTGATGTGGACCCCTCTTCAACTGGTTTTATTTCTTACTAATGCGCCGTTAAGAGTTGCTGACAGTATTAAACGAAATTGGTACCGAGTTAATAGAGCTAGTAGTACAGGTCGCAAGAGGAAAATGTATCTTTCACACTTAGTCATTAAATTGGTTCACATAATTTAATTAAAACATTTGTTTGTAATGAAATTAAAAAAAAAACTTTCCATGAAAATAACATATCCTGTCTTTATTTACTGTTAAACTTGACTCTATTTAAAGTCTGCGTAAAGTCACCGGATAAAGGAAACCATTAACATCGTTAAATTCAACAATCTAAAATAAATGTTACCAAAGGCAAGATAAGTTACCCTTCTACTAACCTGGATAAGTTTATTTGTGTTTTGACTTATTTTAAAACTTTTTTTTTTAGTTCGATATAATAGTAGTGTCGAGGCGTCATGTTAGAATGGAAAACAAAAAAAATTGCTGCATTTGATCACGTGACGTCTCGACATTACTTTTAAATCGAACTAAAAAAACAAAAAAACGCTTTAAAATAAATTAAAACAAAAACTTATCCAGGTAGGTAGAAGAGTAACTTATTTTGCCTTTGGTAACATTTATTCGTTGCACATTTGTTTTTTGTTTTTTTCACCTCCTTTTTTCGTTATGTTAGCTGTCGTTATAAATGTCCTTTTTTTTCTATAATTTTTAAAAACTTCGTATTCCCTTTTTGTATGTCAAATGATAATAAAAAATAAAATATATATCGGTAGCAATCCGCTGTCCAGACATGCGCAATGGTGTGGCTATGTTTTACGACGTCCTGCTGAGGAATTTTCAACCCAGTTCATTGTTGCTGGACCCATTTCAACATTAGCGATGGGCATAGATCACCAAGTGGCCGACAACAGCGAAAACTGACCTCGAAGGAATCACTGGTATTCGGATGTACCACAGCGAAATCGTGAGTGGCTGCAAATCTCCAGGTCAGACATCTAAAAAAAACAAACATGCAGCATAGACGGCATTCATTTGAAATGCCACCCGGATAAGAAAATAAATTGTCTCAATTTTTCTTCCTGGGTGTTGCTAGTCTCAGTCTTTTCTATAAGTACTATTATTTGGAGCATGTGTTCTTCGGAATTGTGTGATCTATTTCCTGCTTCTTTTGTTCCAGCTCATTTGACTCGTTGGTCTAGTGGTCTCCATCAATTCGCTGTTTTGATACCTCATTGTAATAAATCTTCCTATTCCAGTAGCTTCTTTCCAAGAACTGCAGGCTTGTGGAACTCTCTTCCTCCTACCTATAGCCTTGGTATTTTCAAGACTAAGGCCAATAGGCATCTCCGATAATCATATTTCGTTCTTATTAGCTCCTTACATTAAGTGGCTTCATGCCTTGTCTGGAGCGATTTCCATTAAAACTGACACAAGTACAAGTAGCTAAGAGTTCTCTAATGGTTGTTGGCCTTCCTTTGGGGTCATTTGTAAAAGAAACCCATCACTAAGCAAAAAATGAGTTGAAAAAAAAAAAACAAAAAAAAAAAAAAACGTCTGCCAGTCATGCATAGTGCGCTCACACGCTCTTGACCCACTTTTGTACGTCTTGTCTAGACATGCATGGAGTTGGGGTTAGGCTGTATAAAATGCAGAATAAACACCATCAGTATGGCGGAGAGTTATCTGTGTGAGTTTATGTGGAAGCAGAAATATAAGGGAAACAATTTTATTTATCTTCCTCCCACAAGGTAAGATGTGACACAAGGTCGGGAAAGCGGGATTTGAAAAGCCAGCGCCCGAGAAGGTGAGCACTCTGGCCTACAAAAAATGCCTGGGCAGCCCCGTCGGCATTCCCCGGTATGGGGCGCCTCAGGCAGTAAGCAATAAACTTACCCCTCCCCAAAGAGGGGAGGCAAAGCCTGGGAGGGTGGACCTCCTAGAACGGCACAGGACAAACCCAAAAACTGGCGGAATAAAGATCCGAAGGCCAAGACGACACCGGTTTATAGGGTGTAGTATCCATCAGAACAGATACTACACTTTGATCTTAGCCAAAGAGTCAAAACTATAAGGGAAACAATGTTTATATGTAAATATTCAATGACACAAATAGATTCTCTTGAGTATTGATTTACTCCTCTCCAGGAGTTAGGCACAAGGCCAGTTTTTATCTTACTCCCACAAGTAAGATGTGACCCAAGGTCGGGTCGGGAAAGTGGGGTTTAAAAATTGCCTGGGCAGCCCCGTCGGCATTCCCCAGAAGGGGCGCCTCAGGCAGTAAGCAATAAACTTACTCCTCCCCAAAGAGGGGAGGCGAAGCCTGGGAGGGTGGACCTCCTAGAACTACACAGGACAGACCCATAGACCGGCGTAAATCAAGGCCCGAAGGCCAAGACAATACCAGTCTATGGGCTGCAGTATCCATCGGAACAGATACTACACTTTGATCGTAGTCTCTTGAGTAAGTAATAAAACGGTTTGTTTTACTACCACCCGCACTTTGTCTGTTTTTTTTAGATGGAAGTATAAATTTGCCCAGCAGGTCATGCGCAGTGTGCGCACACACCTATGACCTACTTTAGTGATTCCTGTATAGACATGGTTAGGGTTCGGTTAGGGTTAAGCTGTACATCATCATCGGTTTAACAACCGTTTTACCTTTATGCGTTGGACGGCTTTAAGAAATCGGCTTCCAAAGTAACATATCTCTGGCCAGGTCTTTATTTATCCCCCTTTCCTTCAACAACATCACTGTGGGACGCATCACAAAATTGGCGGAGAGCTATTTGCCTAAGTTTTTGTGGAGGCAAAAATATAAGGGAAACAATCTATTTCTGTAAACACTCAATGATGTGGATGGATTCCATTCGCTTGAGTAAGTAATAAAACTTTTTTTTTCTTGTTTTTTTTTTCCCCCCTTACTTTCTATAACCTGCATTTTGTCTGTTTTTTTTTAAGGTGGTGGGAGCTCTTCTTTAAAAGATCCCTCCATTCCACAAGACCCGAGATAGAAGCAAACATCAATCTTATATAGGTGAGGTACCACCAGTCTTAAGGAAATTAGTGCCTCAATTGTCATGAAAATGTTGGAAACACTGCCAACTCTACTGCCAAACCATTTTCTCCATTGAAGTAGACATAGCTCTTAATGGAAATAGCAATAATTTGTTAACAGGAACGATTTAAACTTAAAGAGAGTTTATTGCTTCTGATACTACAAACTCAGGTGACCCCCTTCCAACCAGCATTTTTTTTTTTTATATACAACTATATAAGAAGAACTCAAGAATGTTTCAAAACAGAGCTGTTAAAATCGTTTAGAACTTTCCAGAAAGTTCAAGAAGAATGATTTATATGATAAGTTTATTTTGTCACCTGAATTCCTTGTTTTGTTGCCACAGGGCGTTTTTTTTTTTTGACATTCATTCAACAGTTTTTTTTCTTTGACATTCATTCAACAGTTTTTTTTCTTTGACATTCATTCAACAGTTTTTTTTCTTTCAAATGTATAACATGGTTTGAACGAATGAATAAAGAAAGCAAGACTGTCACTTAGCAATAGGAAAATTGAATGGTTAAGAAGAATAAGAACACGAGGATGGAAATAATGGTTATATATGGGATTTAGAGTTTTTGGTCAATGTTGAATGGACACAAGGGAGACATGAAGCAAGAAGGGGAGACATAAAGCAAGAAGGGGAGACAAGATGCAAAGAAGAGGAGACAAGATGCAAAGAAGGGGAGACAAGAAGCAAAAAAGGGGAGACAAGAAGCAATGAAATTCTAAAAGGAGAACCATTGCTAAAATGAAAATGGGAGGAAAGAGAAAAAGTGTCGATGTAGAAATTTGAAGAAGGGATATACGAAAGTCAAAGGAATACTTTTTTCTTTTTTGGTGAAGATATCTGCTATTTCTTTAGATTTAATAACACTGAAATTTGCTTTAGCAATAAGTATTGTAATTTTCTTATGAAATACCTTTTTATATACTAATGAGTCACGACTTATCAAGGCCTGAAGGTCACTCGAGGATAAGGGTTAATGAGATTATCAATTGGATGTAGAACAATACTGTGGAACCCCTGTTCCAGTCTTAGCAACAATAATGACAGCAGCAGAAAAACGATCTCTGTAAAATATTCAATGTTTATTGGTTGAAATACTTAATACTCATTGGTCAATTCTATCAAAATATTCAATGTTTATTGGTTGAAATAATTAATACTCATTGGTCAATTCTATCAAAATATTCAATGTTTATTGGTTGAAATACTTAATACTCATTGGTCAATTCTATCAAAATATTCAATGTTTATTGGTTGAAATACTTAATACTCATTGGTCAATTCTATCAAAATATTCAATGTTTATTGGTTGAAATACTTAATACTCATTGGTCAATTCTATCAAAATATTCAATGTTTATTGGTTGAAATACTTAATACTCATTGGTCAATTCTATCAAAATATTCAATGTTTATTGGTTGAAATACTTAATACTCATTGGTCAATTCTATCAAAATATTCAATTTCGATTGGTTGAAATACTTAATACTCATTGGTCAATTCTATCAAAATATTCAATGTTTATTGGTTGAAATACTTAATACTCATTGGTCAATTCTATCAAAATATTCAATGTTTATTGGTTGAAATACTTAATACTCATTGGTCAATTCTATCAAAATATTCAATTTCGATTGGTTGAAATACTTAATACTCATTGGTCAATTCTATCAAAATATTCAATGTTTATTGGTTGAAATACTTAATACTCATTGGTCAATTCTATCAAAATATTCAATGTTTATTGGTTGAAATACTTAATACTCATTGGTCAATTCTATCAAAATATTCAATGTTTATTGGTTGAAATACTTAATACTCATTGGTCAATTCTATCAAAATATTCAATGTTTATTGGTTGAAATACTTAATACTCATTGGTCAATTCTATCAAAATATTCAATTTCGATTGGTTGAAATACTTAATACTCATTGGTCAATTCTATCAAAATATTCAATGTTTATTGGTTGAAATACTTAATACTCATTGGTCAATTCTATCAAAATATTCAATGTTTATTGGTTGAAATACTTAATACTCATTGGTCAATTCTATCAAAATATTCAATTTCGATTGGTTGAAATACTTAATACTCATTAGTCACTTCTATCAAAATATTCAATGTTTATTGGTTGAAATACTTAATACTCATTGGTCAATTCTATCAAAATATTCAATTTCGATTGGTTGAAATACTTAATACTCATTGGTCAATTCTATCAAAATATTCAATGTTTATTGGTTGAAATACTTAATACTCATTGGTCAATTCTATCAAAATATTCAATGTTTATTGGTTGATATACTTAATACTCATTGGTCAATTCTATCAAAATATTCAATGTTTATTGGTTGAAATACTTAATACTCATTGGTCAATTCTATCAAAATATTCAATTTCGATTGGTTGAAATACTTAATACTCATTGGTCAATTCTATCAAAATATTCAATGTTTATTGGTTGAAATACTTAATACTCATTGGTCAATTCTATCAAAATATTCAATTTCGATTGGTTACCGAAACTGGTTTTCAATCAATCAGAAAGACTTTTCCCTGGGATCCGAGCATCTGTTGGTGTTCACTACATAAGCGAGCACCAAAGCACATTAACCAGTAAGAAACTCAACTTGCCAAACGAACTTATGTCAGTCACAATACAGTGTTATTAACTGCTACACAGATTCGTTGCAGGCAAACTAAATCTAGCCGTGGCCGCTTGGCTACTGGCATCTCGACAAACAACACAAGTCACTATTATGGCTTACTAAACATAGCGACAGCTTATACAGTTTCACGAGTCTACACACATACGGATAAAACAACATTTTTCTTCTTGACCCTTTGAACTTTTTTCTTCTTAACTCTTGACGGTGTCTAACCCACCACAGATTTTGTGACTCCGAAACACTCCATCTTCCGGCAACTTTATGAATCATCTTTGTTCAACATTAGAATCATCGACTTTATAATGACCGTTAAAAAGTCAGATTCAGCAAAATCAAGAACATCTTTCAAGGACTACCAAATATAAAGAAAAACACTGTTCATGACAAAACCCTAACCACTCATAGATATTCAAACAGTGTTTGTACGTACGTTATCACCTTTCACACTCATACGCCAATAATGAAATGCAAAAAGTAACAAAGAAATAGCTAATCTCGTTGTCTGCCAAAAATGTAAATTTTTCTTATTTCAAAATGAATTGTTCTAAAATCGTGATAAATAGAATTCTGTCATCCCATTGATTTAAAAAGTTTTACATTGCAAAAAACCCGTCAGGTGTGGGTTCTCTTTTATCTCCTTTTTTTATCGCCCCCTTCATTTCAAGCTAACTATAAGGACAGTCAACCTGATCTACTCACCGTTTTCTTTGTAACTAAACAATTTCATTTTGTGATAAGGATCAGGGAAATACATTTCTTGGTTGTACAGCTGGCTGTGAACAAGGATTCTCAGCTCAGAACAATATTCTTACACCTCACCAGAACAGGCTGTCATCGGAATAAGGTCAACAATTCTTTGAAATGCACATTATTTAATTCTGGTCACATGATCCTTTCCGTGCCCAGGGAGGAGGGGATAATTCATATTTACATCGTTATTCGATTTATGTAGGAGAAAACATAAAAATAAGAACTATTTTTCTTATTCATTAGATTTTAACTTTTACGTTTTTTCTCATCATTATTCTTCTTTTTTTTTTTTTTTAATTTTCTTATTTCTGTTTTCGTTAGCATAGGGACGAGGCATTCTTCCAAATGCCAGACAATCACCTGCTATTTAGAGGCTCCAACCGAGTGCTCTTTTAAGGATTTTGTCTGTTTCCTTAAGTGCAATTATTTGGATTTCTTTTGCACTTGGTTTTCCGGGAATACTTTCCAGATACTTTTTGAAATTTTTCTTCATGAGGCCTTTAGCTCCTTATTTGTATTTTCGAATGACTATTCTGATCTTGGTCGCTATTCTCATAACGGTTCGGCCGATGAAATCTTTGACCTTCTTCAAGTGCATCTTTATGAACGTAGCAATCTTTATGTCGAACTCAGGATTATATACGGAATTTTGAACTAAACCCTTTATTTAATCCACGGGGGTAGATTGTTCCCGTTCCATCAGACATGACCGGGTATAAATGTTAATTATTATGTTATTAGTTATTGTCTATAGCAAGGATTGAACCTGCGACCTCCAGAAGACTGTCACTTAGTACTGATTATTAATTAGCGCCTTTAAGTGCTGCGCCATGGGTCCATGCTGGGTAGTCCTAGGAGGTGCACCCTCCCAGGCCTTGCCTCTCCTCTTTGGGGTGAAATAAGTTCATTGTTTACTGTCCGAAGTGCCCTGGCCGGGGAATGCCGATGGGGCTGCCCAGGTTATTTTTGTTAGCCCAGAGTGCTCCTTCTTTAGCGGCGCTGGCTTGACTCTCCCACTTTCTGGCCTTGTGCCAGATATTGCTGTGGTGGGAAGCAATTAAATACTGGGTCCATGCTTTCCTCATACATATTGTGCCCAAGAGAGAAATGCAATAGAAATTAGGTAATGAATAACACGTGAACCAAGGAATCGGCAAAGTCGGATTCAAATCCAGTTTGATGCGCTGCATTAGCTTGCATTGCAATCGCAGCGAGTGCAGTTAAAATAGCAACTTTGAGAGTCAGCAATCTTCACAGTCGGTCGCTTTTTTTTGTTTGTTGTTTTTTTAAAAACTAACTCCAGAGTAGGATTTTTTTCTACCAACTCCTCACCCTTGAGGTCCGAGTCAAGAATCATCAATTTTCGTTTTAGCTGATTCTCTACCTCTGCCTAAAGGTAGGTGTTCTTTCAGTATTTAATGTAACGTTATTCACATGTTTCAGATCGCCGGTTGCTACGCGCACAACACTTTGGCCATTGCAATATCCGACCCCTCGCAAGTGTCTTTCTTGTTGCAGACGGTAAGCCTCTGAAAACCTCAAATCAAACCCTTGGGGCAGATCGCTTCTATTCGTTATTCCTTGCTTTTCTCGGTATCGTTGATAAGGCAACCTTTCCTTAAGGTCCCCCATCAGGGACTGAACCCCAGGACATATCTTAACCAATGCCTCCATCCACAAAGTCATGTGACCAGTTGAACAATCTACGGTGATCTTCCAGAATCCATAAATCCAAAGTTCTATATGATTATTTACCTCCAAGAGTTGATATGAAGTAAAACAGATGAGAAGTGAGAAGATATATCATCCGATGAAAGAAACTTAATATTAGGTTGTCCCAAAAGTTCGAACATTTGCGAAAAATTGAATTTTTATGCAATTTTTAATTGTTTGTTTGCGTTTATATTGTTATAGTTATTGTCATCTTTTTATTCCAGCTGCCCATAAATAAAATCGAGCTGCGAGTTTTGATTCGTTACAACCAAGTGTTTACGAACTTTTGGGACAACCAAGTGTTTACAAACTTTTGGGACAACCAAGTGTTTACGGACTTTTGGGACAACCACGTGTTTACGGACTTTTGGGACAACCACGTGTTTACGGACTTTTGGGACAACCACGTGTTTACGGACTTTTGGGACAACCACGTGTTTATGGACTTTTGGGACAACCACGTGTTTACAAAGTTTTGGGACAACCACGTGTTTACAAAGTTTTGGGACAACCACGTGTTTACAGACTTTTGGGACAACCACGTGTTTACAGACTTTTGGGACAACCACGTGTTTACAGACTTTTGGGACAACCTAGTGTTTACGAAGTTTTGGGACAACCTAGTGTTTACGAACTTTTGGGACAACCAAGTGTTTACGAACTTTTGGGACAACCAAGTGTTTACGAACTTTTGGGACAACCAAGTGTTTACGAACTTTTGGGACAACCAAGTGTTTACGGACTTTTGGGACAACCAAGTGTTTACGGACTTTTGGGACAACCAAGTGTTTACGGACTTTTGGGACAACCAAGTGTTTACGGACTTTTGGGACAACCTAGTGTTTACAAAGTTTTGGGACAACCTAGTGTTTACAAAGTTTTGGGACAACCTAGTGTTTACGAACTTTTGGGACAACCAAGTGTTTACGAAGTTTTGGGACAACCTAGTGTTTACGGACTTTTGGGACAACCAAGTGTTTACGGACTTTTGGGACAACCTAGTGTTTACAAAGTTTTGGGACAACCTAGTGTTTACAAAGTTTTGGGACAACCTAGTGTTTACAAAGTTTTGGGACAACCTAGTGTTTACAAAGTTTTGGGACAACCAAGTGTTTACAAACTTTTGGGACAACCTAGTGTTTACAAACTTTTGGGACAACCAAGTGTTTACAAACTTTTGGGACAACCAAGTGTTTACAAAGTTTTGAGACAACCTAGTGTTTACGGACTTTTGAGACAACCAAGTGTTTACAAACTTTTGGGACAACCTAGTGTTTACAAAGTTTTGGAACAACCTAGTATATACATTAGAGAATAAAAAGGTTTTTAACAGACAAGACATGGGAAAGAGACAAATCTGTACTTTTGGGAAATTTTAATTTTGGGGAAAAAATAACAATGGCTTTATTTTAAAGTTTTCTAAACAAAACAAAAAAACAAAAAATTGTTTCAGCGAGTCACGTTAAATTTAAACACAAGGTGACTGGTTTCTTGACTGCTTTTATGAGACTATATCCAGATCATCGCACGTTTCCCACATGTGACATGACATATGGCTGGCTAATCTTAGATTTATTAACCGGTATGTACATGCCAATAAAATAAAACTGTCTGACAAGAAAGCCGAGCAAAGAGGATTTGTACTTTAAAACCTCATTGTAAACACGGAGAATCATCAGACGCTGGTGTCTATATCAGCTGGTTAAAACGGTTTACACGAAAACGGTTTGATTTACATTCGTTTTGGTGTTTTATACCGTTGGTTTCTCGTGGTGTCTGTTTCAGTCAAATTATGCACGGCATCCCATATTGTGGCACACCTGCTCGCGTGAATATTCTAACAAGAACTTTGCACAATGGAGAAGGAAAATTATTGGTCTGCGAACAAGAAAAATCGATGAGAAGACTAAACCGATAAAAACTGTTCATCGCTTTTAATTAAACACGCTATGTGTATATATATATATATATATATATATATTTTAGTATTATGTTTTTATTTATACAAACATTTTGACTATATGTTTCTGAATTTTTGAGATGAAGATTGATGATTTGTGTAATTTGGATTATTCGGACTACTGTTCTCATCTAGTATAGCATTTAATACAATAAAAATATGGGAACCATTAATTATAAATAATAGGTAAGGTTTTAATATATATATATATATATATATATATATATATATATATAGTGATATACAGTGATAAGTAGTTAGACTGCACATTAAAAACAAGAATAAGTTTAAGCCTTCCAAAATTCATACTAGAATTGTCTACAAGAACCCGTGGTGCAGTGGAAATAGTACTAAGTAAGATACAGTTCTAAGTGACAGTCATCTGAAGGTTAAAAGTTCAATCCTCGATGCGGGCAATATGAAGTATTGCGAATTATTGAAGAGCATGCTATAAGGTTATAATATATATAGTGGATTAAATAAAGGGTTCTGTTTGAAATTCCATCCAGATTCCGGAGTTTAACAGAAATATTTTCGAGTTCGAAAAGATACACCTGAATAACACGCAGTAGTCCGAATAATCCAAATTCACATTTTGACTACACATGTGCATACATGTTTCAGCTACTATTTTATTCAATAAGGTCTAGCATCATCATCATCATCAGGCCACTGACAGAAGATCGTGAATCCTGTTCACATTTGTAGGTAATAAGACATATTGTAGAGTGCTCAATAGTGATAGAGCTTTATGTTAACGAAACATGTATCAGTGGACAAATATAAGTATATTATATAATATATATATATATACAGGGTGATTCATAAGTCACTTAGCTATTTATTTTTGAAATTCTAAAGTTAAAAAATACGGTAATACAAAACAGAAAGTTTATTCAACAAATTCATTAATGGGAGTTTAAAATTACAGCAAATTTTTGAAATTTCCACCTTCGTTCTGCATGCATAGCTCCATTCTTTTTGGCAAGGAATTTACGACTCTTTGTAGCATATTTGATTGATTATGAAATAAATATATATAGAAACAAATATATAAACGAACAAATTAAAAATAACCAATAGCAGTAATTAGAGAGTAAGATAACAATTATCAAAAGTTCATAGTATGTTTGTGCTTCATATGGTAATCATTTTAAATAGCTAAGTGAAGTGATTTATGAATCACCCTGTATATATATATATATATATATATAGGAGAAGAATTATCTTTGAGTTAAGGACTTTAAGATACTTTGCCTGAACTTTGAATTCTAATAAAATTTGATTTGCACCTTATTTTATTATTTCATTTTATATTATGCTATATATATATATATATATATATATATATATATATTTACCCACTGGCACATGGCTAGCCCAAGCAAAATTCGAAACTAGTACCCCAAAGACTGATGCTTGACGCTCTACCACTGAGCCAAAATCCCTGCTAATAGAAGTGGAATAAATGTATCACACCTATAGATGTTGTTATTTTTTATTTATATGCGATACTGATAATTGGACGTATACAGCTAATATAGTAGGCCTTCGTCGGCCCTGTTCGACCATGAATGACACTTGCAGATCTAGCCGGCCAGTTTCAGTATTTACAAAGTCTTGTCAGTAATGCCAATGCCCCAAGGGGCATACTGACTTAACCTAGGCATTTCTTGCTGTGGCCGAGAAGGCCCATGCGGACCTTGCAGTCTCTACCACAGATGAAGGAGGAGGGTGGATGAGGAATTAACATATATATATATATATTTAGGCAAACATTATTAAATAACACGGAGTGGTTTTGTTTGATGCGACTTTTTTTTATTTTTTCAAATTTTCCAAATTGTCCATCTAATGTTTCGGTCAAATTGATATAAATATGATCCATGGGTTTCTTGTTCCATTCTTTTTTCTAAGAAACCCATGGATCATATTTACATCAATTTGACCGAAACATTAGATGGACAATTCGGAAAATTGAAAAAATAAAAAAAAGTCGCATCAAACAAAACCACTCCGTGTTATTTAATAATGTTTGCCTAAATGAAAATATGCTGCCTAAATACACACAATATATATATATATATATATATATATATATATATATATATATATATATATAATGTTAGTTTAGATTAATATAATTTGAACATTGTTCTAAGAATTCAAAACCAACAAGCATCTGGCATACGATCATTTCCAAGACTTTCCGAAAATTTTTTATTTTTCATCGTTTCTGTTACTTTTTTTATGATACCAAAACTTCAACCTATCCTTTGTGAATGGTCATGAAGAATAAAATTTCTTAAACCAAAAAAACTCTGAATTACTTTTCTTATATATTTGAGCTGTGGTGCTTATCGGCTATTTAACCAATGCCTCCATCTACTAAGCCATACGAAATAGTTAAAATTACCACCGAGCTTCTGACCTATTTTTTATGTGACTTCAAAGAATATATATACATACATATATATATATATATATTTGATATATATAAATACATATATGTGATATATATACAGACAATAGAATTTCCGTCCTGAGACGAGTAAAATACCCCCCCCCCCCGAACATAACAATTTTACACTACTTTTATGTCCCCTTATGAAGATAAAGTGATACTAAACCTTATGTTTCGAATCCTTATTCCAATTTTGATCCAAATCCATTACATAATTTAAATTCTAGAAAATGTCTAAAATTTAAGGGGTCTTAAGAAATTGAAATTCAGGGAATCTTAATTGTTGTCTAATGACAATGGATCAAATTCAATGCAAATCTGAAATATTTTAATTTTCAAATGGGACGTTGTGCTCATATGTCGCCGCCAACCCCTTTAAATGTATTATATTATCACTAGCATCAGTAATAGACAAAATTAATTTTGTTTTTGTTTACCGCAACTTTTGAAATTCTGAAATGTCGCTGCATCATTTCTTGTATTTCTAATTTTATTAATACATTTTTTTTTGATTTGAAAATACGTTTAATTATAAAGTTTACAGACAATAGTTTTGACAATCTTTACGGAGGTGTTGATGGTTTGGTTTGGTAGTTTTGTTTTACGGCATATCAACCCTTTTTGGGTTATTTAATGCCGAATCTGGTCATTATAGTAAAAGTTTTTATGCTTCAAGTTCTTTATATCTTCAAATGTTTAATCATCGTTTTTGGTTTGGTAGTTTTGTTTTACGGCATATCAACCCTTTTTGGGTTATTTAATGCCGAATCTGGTCATTATAGTAAAAGATTTTATGCTTCAAGTTCTTTATATCTTCAAATGTTTAATCATCGTTTTTGGTTTGGTAGTTTTGTTTTACAGCATATCAACCCTTTTTGGGTTATTTAATGCCGAATCTGGTCATTATAGTAAAAGTTTTTATGCTGGAGGTGTTGAATTCACATGCGTGTGTGTATATATATATATATATATATATACTCTGGTGCCCCCTCGACGTAAATTCACTAGACCAACTCGACAATCAACTAAATCCCATCCATTCACTGTGGAGGTCCCCAGATGCCAGAGAGCTTTCTACTCAAATAGCTTCTTTCCTCGTGCTGCTGGACTCTGGAACTCTCTCCCTGCCCCCTGTTTCCCGACAGTACTGACATGCAGAAATTTAAAATTAATGTAAACAGACATCTCGCTGCGCAGATCCCAGTTTAGGTTGACCCCCCCCCCCAACCTTCTCCCCTTTTCTTTCTTCTCAGTAGCCCCTTATGTTTACAGTGGCGGCCTGCCTTGTTTGGGGTGAACTACGTTAAAAAAAAAATATATATATACATACATATATATATATATATATATATATATTTTTTTTTTTCCCGAAACAGTTTTTCATGGTAAACAACTGATGATCCCTTAAAATAGTGTTAGAAACTAACTAATATAATAACTGTAAAAAATAAATTGACTTACATGAGTGATTTTCCACTGGAAGACTTGAGACTATAAGTTTGTTTTTTTTATATAATTTTTTTATTTTTTTATATAGTTTTAATGGTTGAGAAACTTCCGAGACTATATATATATATATATTTGGTATAAATATATAAATAGCCATGCTGATGACGGCTGAGAAGCCAGAAACATGTGTCCATGGATTACTTTTATGTACGTATAAAAAATTAATAAAAATATATATATGAACCAAAAATACGTCCTATAAAGTTAAGGGCGACTAAAAATGCAATCTTCTGCATTACTCTTTATTACTTAGGAAGTGAAAACAAATAGAAAGCAAAGCAACGAACGCTACCATCACCAATAAAAACAATTACATAAAACACATTAAATATTTAGGTGATAAAAATAGTACATATTTCCAGGGAAGGCGTCATGGTCTGGAGGTAAAACTCCGGACTATAGACATTGATATCGAAGGTTCGATCCTTGTCCAAGTGAGTGATGCTGATGACGGATTAATTTTATGTACGTATAAAAAATACTAAAAATACATATATACATATATTTGGTAGAAATGTTTATACAAACATGCATTAAAAATAGCTTTAGTAATATATAAATTCAGAATTAAAATCTCTAAAATATTTCTCATTTTGTCGATCTTAACTTTTGAAATGCTAAAATAATGTTGCTGCATTATTTTCTTTATTTCTAAAATTATCATTGCATTTTCTTTTTTTTATTTGCAAAAACCTCCACTTCTTCCTTTGCGTGTCTTTGAAGGATATGGTCATACGGCAGTTTCCCAACTTCTTTACGTAGTTCTTTGAATTATCAGTATGATCCGTAAGATCTTTCAAGCTGCACTGGATGAAAGATTCCGCAAAGTTCGACCGTCGCTTATTCTTTCCGATATCATTTTTTAACAAAACATTACCACGAAAATTATTCTGGATCTCTTCTCGACACCATCTTTCTCACAGAAGAGACGTTGCTAGTCTTTCTCTACTCCGTCATTATTTCCATGAAAGGCGCTCGACTGAGCTTCAATCTCTGGTTCCTCCCCGTAAAACTTTCACAGCAATAATTCGTATTCTATCACCACTGCAAAGAACTGTTCTTTCTTCCTCTGTGTGCTTACCATCCAATGGAATTTCCATGAACAACGTTTCTTTCCAAGTACTCTGTATCTGTAAAACACGTTGCTACAAGATTGCTTCCCTGATGGCTACAACATTGTCCTCTTTAAAGCTAGTGTCAAACATTTGTTATGAGTCATTAATTCTTAATTCTTATCCTTGAGTGTCTCTTGACCTTGATCAGTGGTCACTCATCAGTAAAAAAAAAAAAAAAAGAAATAAATAAATAAATAAAAAAAATAAAAAATTATTTTTGGATTTTTAGCCAGATATACAGACGGACGTCATTTACTTACATACAGAGGGAAACCCGCATGACGTCAAGACTAAACAGAAGCGTTTGTTACAAATTCCGAACCATAAAAAAAGGATGGATCAACAACAACAAAAAGAACAAATACAGTAACTGATATACAGAATTTAGAAAAAAAACAAACAAAACAAATAATTTTTAAGTAGAAATTTTGCAGACTTCACTTCAAATGAAAGGGGACAACCGACGACGACGCACAGATCTCAAAATATTAGCAAAGTTTTGTCATAATATCTTATGGTCTTACACTTCATCCCTAATCGTAACTACCCATATGGATGAGATCCTTTGGCGACCACACTGATAGTTTGACCACTAATTGGCGAAATAGAACGTTTATTAAAGAAGGTACATTTTCATTATGGAGAGCTGAAAAAGAGCCGCTCCTTTTTAAAAGGAGATGGAACGGCTTTTTTTTTTCTAAATGGGGAGTGCGAGGGAAGTCAGCTCCAATTTTGGGTGTGCGAGCGGGGAAAAGCTCCAGAAGTGGTGGAATGCATAAAGTCCCTTTATATATATATATATATATATATATATATTTTTCTTTTCTTAATGGAAATCGCTCCAGACGAAGCATGAAGCCACTTGATGTAAGGAGCTAAAAAATACTACTTCAAGGTCAAAAACTAGCCAACGATAAGTGTTAGATGGATAGATTCCGACCCAGAAAACAGGAATTCTTCTCCCTTTATCAGAAACATCGCTCATGGAATGTGAGGACTAAGGGACAAAATAAGGGAAGCGAGAGTTACGAGACTGTCGAAAGTAAACCCAAGTTAGTCACTTTCTACTCTCCTCTCTCTCGATATATATAAATATAAATGCAAAATATGTCCATATTACACTACATTCAGGAATTCCAAGGGGGTACAAGTTTGTGTGGGACATCTAAATTAAAAGTAAAAAAAAAAAGAAAGAAAGAAAAGAAGAATGGTTCATGGGAGGTACAGCAGGTTGGTCACCGCTGTTAAGAAGTTAAGGTACAATTTTAGTTTATTCATAGAAATATAAACCCTAACCCAGAAAGAGAAACAATTGCAGAAGAGTTATTCTTTGGAATACATGGCACAGAACAAATATTTCAAAAATTATTAGAAGAAAATACTGGAGGAAGAAAAAAGAAAAGAAAAAAAAGTAAAAGAAAAAAAAAGTAAAAGAAAAAAAAAGAAAAAGAAAAAAGAAAAAAAAAGAAAAAGAAAAAAGAAAAACAGAAAAAGAAGAAAAAGAAAAAAGGGAGAAAAAAAATGGAAGAAAAAGAAAAAGAAAAAAAAGAAAAAGAAAAAAAGAAAAAAAAAGAAAAAGAAAAAAAAGAAAAAAGAAAAAAGAAAAAAAGGGAGAAAACAAATGGAAGAAAAATAAAAAGAGAAAAATAAAAAAATAAATAAAAAAAATAAAAATAAAAATAAAAAATAAAAATTTGACAATAGTGAAGATTTCTTCAGAGATTAAATGGTTTACTTCAATTAAAAACAAACTTATTTTAATATGTTTTTGAGAACTTATGTGTATTGATTTTTTTTTTTTGTAAAAGGTTGTATTGGTAAACTAAAAAGTAGCCGAAGTTTGAAATAAAGAAACGAACAATGGAAAGAACATATGGAGACTTATAAAATAAACAAAGTATGGTATTATCAAAGTTTGAAGATTGAGGTCGATTTAATATATACCACGATAAAGACAACAAATTATTTAAATTTGAATTATTTAAAAAGAACTAGTAATTCTATATGATAATAAAGAGGTGGTGAATGGTCACACAAATGTAATCGTGTTTCGATCACAGCTTTCATCAGACCATTGTTGAAATGAGCTGATGAAATCGGTGAATTGAAACAATTGCGTTTGTGTAGCCATTCAGCAGACTGTACCCATGTCATAAAGAATGACGGCATGCGTTTTGAATTGCTTCTCAACTTACAACTTTTATAATTAAAGTCACCTGTAAAAAAATTTCAAAGAAATGTGAAAAGTTGTAATCTTGTTTATAATAGGGGTGGGACATAATGGGTGAAAATTTCAGATTCATGCGAGTAGTTTTTTGTGTGTTCATTTATACATAAATAACACTAAACAATCAAACATTTTGAAAATTTTGCAAAATTCAGAAGGTGCAGGCCAATAGTTTTTGGCTATTTTACATTCATGAAAACCCTTTCACAGCCTGAAAATGGTCCTAAATTAAAGTACTATATCAGATTTAACCATCTATATCCATTCATAGCTTTTGAGGATGTTTTAGGACCTACAATGTCGCATGAAACCACTTTTTCACTGAAAAATGATGGATTTTGAGTCCCGTGGAGCCCTAACGGCTATTTTTGGCCTGCACCTTCTGAATTTTGCAAAATGTTCAAAATGTTTGATTGTTTAGTGTTATGTATGTATAAATGAATACAAAAAAATACTACTCGCATGAATCTGAAATTTTCACCCATTACGTCCCACCCCTATTTATAAACAATACTAATATTTCAAGTTAGCTATTTTGATGTCACTTGGCGAACAGATAGCTACACATATCACAATTTCGTTTGAATATATACTGAATTACTTCCCTTAGTGATTTGGATTATTTGGATTACTGTTCTCATCCTAACAACGTTCCAATCTTCAATACGGGCGATACTAAGAATACAATTACGTCATGGCTGACGGAAGGAGAGCCAGCTAACCTCATGGATTAAATAAAGGGTTCCGTTCGATATTTTAAACAGATTCACGAGTTCGACGAGACTCACCTGAAAAAGGTTTGAGGTTCAACTGAAATATGAGAATAACATCCAAGATGAGAACAGTAGTCCAAATAATACAAATTATCGATCCTCAATTCAGATACATATTACCCTTAGTGTTACACACATTTGTACACAGATATTAAAAAGAGATTATAAGATGGTACTGTTTTAAGCACTATTGAAATAAATACTGGAAAAGTTATGAAACTATGAAATAGGTTTTTATGGATGTCTATTTTAATTATATATATCTATATAATAACATAAAGTCGTTTTTCCCATGCAACTTCAGACATTATAAGAAAATAAGCGACCAATTCATATGCTACACATTTCAGCTAACCACCTAAAGCAATTCCTAATGCATGTTTCACACAAAAAATAATTACACTTCATCTCTTTAAAAAGATCCTTGCATTTAAACGGTCCACCTGCCCCTCACAAATACATCTCTCACAAAGAAGGTAGCAAACCTTTTTACTCGCTTATATGTATCTCCTCCCACGCAACTCAACTACACCGGGTCGGTTCTTAATACAAGGAAAATAATTTTAAAACACCGAAATTATTTAATTTCAACTTCCTTACTATCTTTTACATAATATACAAGCTTCCAAATCAAAATAATATAGGAATATCGGAATTCAAACATTCGACAGTTGGGAATGCCTGTTTCTTATAGTTTCTGCAACACTTTCACTTCGTTGTTTTAATTAACGAACACATGATCGTTTACAAATGCCACCATCTACATGATTCTTTAGCACGTAAGTAATTTTCTTGCATTCGGACAATCACTCATTCTTTTGTAAATAAATATTGGTGCTTGTATAATAAAAGTCTGAAAAAAAGTTTTTTTTGTCTTTTACTGTTTGAGAGGTAAATAAGGGGCAGGTAACTCTTACAACGAATTTTAAACACGATTTTCCAGTAATCAAAACTGATGGCTTTAATTGGCGTTGCACATGTGGCTACTGTGCAAGGAGAACGTCGATTAGACATAAAAGGGTTAGGGTTAGGGTTGGGGTTTAGGGTTAGGGTTTGGATTAGAAAAATATTGTTCGAAAGCTAGAGCTGTTGTGAAGAGTTACCTGCCTCTTATTAACCTCTCAAATAGTAAAAGACAAAAAAAACTTTTTTTCGGACTTTTATTATACAAGCACCTAAATATTTTTTATTAGAAAACAGTCAAATCAAAATAGAATCATCTTTTTTTCAACAAAACCGTTTAAACCATATCTTTAATTAATCATAACTTTACTGAATTTATTTCGTAACGAACAAGTCAATAAACATGTTTCATTAAAAATAAATAAATATTTGTTTATTTTGTCTCTTTCTTCATTTCATTTCTTTGAATTTATTTAGAATTGAATGAATTATTTATCACACCTATATATTATTTTTTTTCTTCATTTTCACAATTTCAAAGTTGAACGACTTTTATTCAAAAATGATAAAAAATTTTTTTTAAAAAATCAACACAATGCCCGCCAATGATTAAAACACTGAATCAAGGTTCGATTTTAAAGGCATTATTAAGTAAATTAGAAATATAAGTCTGATCATGAAAATGTGAAGTGTCACTACTGTAGAATTGAACAGATTATTTATTGCACGGTAACTTTGATATATGTTTTCCTTAATGACATTTTTAAATTTGAGCAAAAATTTGTTTGGTTTTTGTCAAGCGAACACATCCCCCCCACCACGCTTTTTTGTGGGTGGAGGGGGGGAGGTAGGGATTTCTGTGTAGCTGACTTGCCATAGTCTATGCTACGATTGCCACATTCACCCTCTGTCTGTCGCTCCTACAGTCTTTCCTCTTCTTATTCGATTTTAAACTCACGGCAAAACGTCTGATGTCGCGGTTATGTAGAGCACAGACACTACATTTTAAAATATTTATTTGCAGAAAATATAAAAAGTTTACATTTAAAACGAATTAGGCACAAGGCCATCAAAAGTGTGGGGACAAAAGGGGTCGTTGATAATCCTTGGTCTAAAGTGATAAAAATGTCTATCCTACTCTTAACTAGAATCATCTCAGCCATCACTAAACCACATTGACTCTAGGGGCTGTCCTACGTAAGATATCCCCAAATTTGTTGAAAATTTTATTTTTCAAAATTCTATTTATGAACAAAAATTCATTGGAATAACACGGGCAGTGGGGGGGAGGGAAATAGTTTTTTTTTCTAAAGAATATACCACCCACTGTTTTCCAGTTTATTCAGAACCGAAAACAAGCAGGTCAATCTCTAAATGAGAGTGGGATCTAAGTGGGAGAGAAAAAAACAAAATGGGGGATGGAGTTTGGAGAATGGGTGGTGTACTTCCAAGTACACTTTGGGAGAGGCTGAGGACAAAAAAAGTAGACATCTTGGAGGATTTCTATTACCAAGGGAGTGTGTGTGTTCGGGGGGGGGGTAACTCATTCACTCAACTGGCTAAGAGGCTAAAGTTAATCGAAGGGCTCGGGTTCGATAGGACCAGGAA
Organism: Sepiola atlantica; assembly: GCA_963556195.1. Classification (NCBI taxonomy): domain Eukaryota; kingdom Metazoa; phylum Mollusca; class Cephalopoda; order Sepiida; family Sepiolidae; genus Sepiola; species Sepiola atlantica. Next base: position 28,152,639 of record OY744535.1, read on the forward strand.
CTGCATGTGCCATGCTCAGGCAAGGAACGCGTACACTTTGATCGTAGCCAAAAGGTCAAATGGGTTGCTCGATACTCTAATATTTACTTTTTGAAGTTAAATAATTCTTTTCGATTTCCCCTGGGCAACGCCGGGACACAGGCCTTGCTAGTAATTATATATATATATATATATATATATATATATATATATATATCTTATACATGCGTGGTTAAAGACCACAGAGTTTTCTCTCTTCGCTATTTTACTTGTTAATTTCTCGACTCGGCGAGCGATTCGTCGGTTTTCTGGTGTTAATTGGTGGAGTATGGCACCTAACGTTGTATCGTGGGCCATTCCTCTAACGCTTTCGGTCTCTCGACCGTCTTCAGGAGGATGTGTCTTATTGTTACTAAGAGCCGTATTTATAGTTTCATTATTAGTTACATATCTTTTAATTTACATATGTATATATATATATATATATATATATATATATATATATATATATATATATATAGTCTCGGAAGTTTCTCAACCATTAAAACTATATAAAAAAAACACAAAAAAAAAAAAACAAAAAAAACTTATAGTCTCAAGTCTTCCAGTGGAAAATCACTCATGTAAGTCAATTTATTTTTTACAGTTATTATATTAGTTAGTTTCTAACACTATTTTAAGGGATCATCAGTTGTTTACCATGAATATATATTTCTTTATTCGTTTATTTATTATTTATTTATTTTTATTTTTTTCCCATATATATATATATATATATATAGTAATCCAGGTAGAGTAAAACTCCACAGGGTAGAAATCCAAAGGGAATCAAACCGGGCTTATAAAAGATGCTCACTAAAGATATAGAGCTGTATTGTAAATGTTTTTATTCAAACATGCACAAGGTCTGCTACACTGGCATGTCGATGTTATCGATCTACAGCTATCAAGAGCTGAGGTCTCATCAGGCAGAAAGTTTTTTTGCGATCCGACCAGGTCGGTGAAGTCCAGGAAGATACTCATCAGTGTGGCTAGACGTAGGATGGTTTCGCTGTCCTGCCACATACTGCGACTGGTATTTCGAAATGATCAACTATCTGTTACTGATTGGGCTCAACATCGCTCAACTTTGATGACCTAACGAGAACCGGTGTGTCAAGATGCTGTCTGAACTTAAATGCAAAAAACACGTTCAGGATATCATTCATATACTTCTGATGATCACATGTCCCAGCTGACTCCAGTGAAGTGTTAAAATAAACTACATTTATTTATTGTTATTATCATTGTTATCGTTATTATTATTTTATTATTGTTGTTATTATTATTATTATTGTTATTTAAGGCCTTTCGTGTTTGTGCATACGTTATCACCTTTCACATAAATAAAAAAAAAAAAATGAGATCATCCGATCAACAAAGATGGTGATTGATAAATAATCTGATGTCGCTAAGGTAAAACAAATTTGACTTTATCCATTTTAAAATGAATTGTTCCAAAATTAAATTATGTAATCTCGTCGACTAAAAAACAATACAATTTTAAAGAAATACATTTAAAAAAGTGACATTTGTTTTATTTAAAGGATATTTAGCTGACAATTATTTTTACGGCAAGACAGAATATTTATTGTTTTAGAAAGAATTAAATTGCTACAATTTTAAAGAAACAGGAGAAATATTCGTTTTATTTAAAGAATATTTAGTTGACAATGACACATATTTTTACGGAAGGAGTCATTTTTGTTTTTAATAGTATTCATCCTGCAAGACGTTTAATTTAAAAGGAATATAATTATTAACAGTAAATTAAGAGCAGGAGAAGCGCTCTTTAGCCTTGGTAGGAAATCACCTAGAGATGGCGTCTTCATAAAAGCACTGGTCCCCATCACCTCACCGAGTTGGCATGAGAAAGGGTATCCGGTTTATACATATCTTGCCTCAATTAAAAAAATATTTGCATGTGAAGTTATGTAGGTTAAATAATAAACCGGCCAGAGGTTGGTTTGGAAGTTAATTTCTAAAAGCCGTCAAACACATGCCAGTATGTAAAATAGATGTTAAACCGAATATGACGATGATGATGATTAATGTACAAAGCACCGTAGAATTTCCACAGGGTCTTGCTAGTTATTTTAATTCTTTATTATAAAACTATCGGAAAAGATATTGGGTTAATTGTCGTTTCTTAGCCAAAATGGGGGACAATGAATCATCTGCATTTTCTTGATTTTTTTCCGACCTCACAAATGAGTAAGTAAACCCAAATAAATTGTTTTGGACTAATTTCCCAACTGTATTTCCTTTAAAATAATTTAAGGTAAATTTGAAATTAGTCCAAAATGATTTATTTGGGTTTACTTATTTGTGAGGTTGGAAAAATGAAGACGATTCATTGTCCGGCAGTTTGACTAAGAAACGACAAATTCATCCGATATTGACCCGTTCGTGTGCAAGGTCTGCTGTCTTGATTCAACTGCTTCAATTTTGAGAAGTTGATTTTGATATTAAGGCAAAAATTGCTTGTAAACACTTTTATGTTATTAGACCCGAGAACGTGAAATGTCGTAGAAATAATCCCTTCTACTTATACAGATAGTCTTGAGAGAGCCGTCTTTAAAGATGTCCGCAAAGTAGCATGACACCAACACGTAATTCTAGCTTTACTTATCACCATAAGAGGCACAAAATTATATCGATTCTGAAAGGATTAGCAAATTTTGCTAATCACGTTCATAACTTCCAAAATATAAAAACATTTTTAAACCCATAACTTCAGTTGTGTAATCTGTTTTTTTTTTTTAACATGTGCTCTTATCAGAGAAATCAATATTTTTGACAACTGTGAAGTCATTTAGGTCGTATCATCATAATGAACCCAACCGGTTACAAGTATTGCAACTAGTTAACTATAAACTAGCTATACTACTCGTTGGCCTTTTGGCTAAGATCAAAGTGTAGTATCTGTTCAGATGGATACTGCACTCCATACTGGTATTGTCTTGTCCTTTGGGGCTTGACTACGCCGGTCAATAGGTCTGTCCTCCCAGGCTTTACCTCTCCTCTTTGGGGAGGAGTAAGTTTATTGCTTACTGTCTGAGGCGCCCCTACCGGGGAATGCCGACGGGGCTGCCCAGGTAATTTTTAATGACCAGAGTGCTCACCTCTCGGGCGCTGGCTTTTCAAACCCCACTTTCCCGACCCGACCTTGGGTCACATCTAACTTGTGGGAGTAGGATAAAAACTGGCCTTGTGCCTAACTCCTGGAGAGGAGTAAATCAATACTCGCCCCAGGACGGGTTCATAATATGGATACAAATTTTTTCTGAGGCATATCGACAAATATGTTGATCTACGTTTATGGCTGCGAGACATGGCCAATAAGGGTTGTTGATTGGTGGAAGTTTTTGACAATGACTGCCTTTGCCACATTTTACATTACCGGCAGGTCAACCGTGTTCCAACTGCTGTTCTTTGCTAACACCTCAAACTAAAGTCTTTGCCCCCTGTCCTGTATTTATTTACCTCCTCGCCAGGAAGTTAGGCACAAGGCCAGCCAGTTTCATCTTACTCCCACAAGTAAAATGTGACCCAAGGTCGGGTCGGGAAAGTGAGGTTTGAAAAGCCAGCGCCCGAGAAAGTGAGCACTCTGGCCATTAAAAATTGTCTGGGCAGCCCCGTCGGCATTCCCCGGTAGGGGCGCATCAGGCAGTAAGCTATAAACTTACTCCTCCCCAAAGAGGGGAGGCAAAGTCTGGGAGGGTGGACTTCCTAGAACTGCACAGGACAGACCCATAGACCGGCGTAAATCAAGCCCCGAAGGCCAAGACAATACCAGTCTATTGGGTGCAGTATCCATCGGAACAGATACTACACTTTGATCTTGGCCAAAACTGATTGTATATTTTTTATTTATCTACCTCCCACAAGGTAAGATGTGACACAAGGTCGGGAAAGTGGGATTAGATAAGCCAGCGCTCGAGAGGTGAGCACTCTGGCCATTAAAAATTGCCTGGGCAGCCCCGTCGGCATTCCCCGGTAGGAGCACCTCAGGCAGTAAGCAATAAACTTACTCCTCCCCAAAGAGGGAAGGCAAAGCCTGGGAGGGTGGACCTCCTAGAACTTCACAGGACCGACCTATAGACTGGCGTAAATCAAGCCCCGAAGGCCAAGACAATACCAGTCTATAGGGTGTAGTAGCCATCAGAACAGATACTACACTTTGATCTTAGCCAAAAGCTGTCCTGTAGCAGCAACGTTTTTGATGGTTTAGGCATGCAGTTTGTTGGCCAGAGAAAGAATTAATTTGCACTGTAATCCTCCCTACCTCTCTGCCAGGGTAGCGCAGGTGTATCGGTAGACAGCCGAGAATGTGGGCAACAACCATCAAGGAGGATTTGGCTCCATAGATGGTCGGCCTTCGACAATGGAATTGCGATTGGTTAGCCATATTTCAAGATGCAGTACAAGTCAGAGGCGAAAAAAACTGAAGCTGACCAGGGTGAACGCCATTGCAACAACATGCACATTTATATCCGACCTCAAAATACTTCAAAGCGATAAAAAAAAAAAAACAACAAAAAAAAACAAATAAAATAAATCTTAAAAAAAAAAACAACAAAAAAACCCATTCCACTATGATGAAAACTGAAGAGAGAGATTACATGACTGAAGTTATGGGTTTAGAAAAGAGGGTCTTAAATGATCGAATCTTGCTCAAATTTTGACAACCTATATGTGTCATTTGTTTATGGTTTAAATCATAGGTCAAATAATTTTTTTTTGAGACGTATATTATAATGGGAGATTTCTTTATAAGACACTAGATTAACCGGTCCCGGTGTTGCCCAGGAAAGGAAGGTAACAGTAAATTATTCAAGAATTGTTGGACACGAACTGGCTAAACAAAGTGAGATTTACCCGCACGCAAAAAAATACTTACGTAATAGTAGCAATCTGACCAGTTAGAGTACTGACTTGCACTTGTAACGGCTATCACTATGGTCAGATTGAGCCGGCTTCCACTTGTGAGCAAGTACAGCATCTCTGACCATCGCAGCCCACTTTTGCCGATCCTGAGCTAGGTCACACCATGTAGCTAGCCAATCCCGATTCCATAGCTGAAGCCCAACTACTTGTGAGTCTGACAGTGTTGCTAGGTCGCTACCCATGTTCCTAACTGCTCACCAGCATGTTTTCACCAACCAGGTAGTTAGAAGGGGAGGGGGGCACCTCATGGATGAGCTCTCTCTTTCTGGGTGCCGAGTTCACCTACTGAGTATATGTTAATCAGTTATGTAACGTGTTCGAATCACGATACTAGGCTTCTTTGTTTACATGTAAAAGTATGAAACTAGATTTCTATGCAATTCGTAATGGTAGTTGCTAGAACGGATATTTATTTGATAGAAGTAACAAAACCGTGTGTCTTGTGCAGTACATGCAACTGAATGAAATAACGAACCGGATAGAATAGGTAATCAATGAAATCGATTGGAATTCCCTTTTCATCATGTGAATAATTTGGATTGTAAAATTACATAATTCACTGGTCAAACATAATCAAATATCGATTTAGCATATTATTCAGGTCTGTTGGCGAGAAATCCACAAGATAACTTTACAGATATAAAAGCAATAAATATGAAACACTTGGTATAATCATGTTGATACACTAGTTCTCATTAGATCATTGAAGTTAAGCAACGTTGAGCATGGTCAGTACCAGATGAGTGACCATTTGAGAATACCATGTGCTAAACCTCCCTTTTAAAACTAACATTGTTAAAATTATCCTGCTTGAGCGAAATTCACATGCGACTCTAGACTGCTTGTAAATTTGATTTTCTACAAGAAACTTCCTCTGAAAGAGGAAGCTGGCTGAACCCACCCAGGGTGCACACCACATCAGAACACGAGGACTTTGGTCAATGAGCCAAAACGTTCCTCGGACTGATTAGTTTTCAGTGAGAGATCACCAGTCCGATCAATGGCTATTACTAGACGTCACGGAGTCTTGAGCATCCTTATGGCGCTCAATGATGGCCACATCTCACATCAAGTTTTTGTGGGAGGTCGGTAAGTTGGAGGTGTTGAGTAAGCTTATCGTCACTATCAATCTGGTGAATACTGCGAACAATTACCTCTTGCTGGTATGAAAGAATTAATACTTAAAATACCATTTAAAGAAACCCATCCATTTATTAGGAACCTGAAGAAAGGAGGTATGCTGGAGCATTGGGTCAACCGTGGATTGCATTGTCCTGATTGTATCGAAAACAAAGTGGAAGAAGAAACAACTTATGCTGAATCTAAGAATCTACTTTGTATGAATAAGAATCTACTTTGTATGAATAAGAATCTACTTTGTATAAATAAGAATCTGCTTTGTATGAATAAGAATCTGCTTTGTATGAATAAGAATCTGCTTTGTATGAATAAGAATCTGCTTTGTATGAATAAGAATCTACTTTGTATGAATAAGAATCTACTTTGTATGAATAAGAATCTACTTTGTATGAATAAGAATCTACTTTGTATGAATAAGAATCTACTTTGTATGAATAAGAATCTACTTTGTATGAATAAGAATCTACTTTGTATAAATAAGAATCTGCTTTGTATGAATAAGAATCTGCTTTGTATGAATAAGAATCTACTTTGTATGAATAAGAATCTACTTTGTATGAATAAGAATCTGCTTTGTATGAATAAGAATCTACTTTGTATGAATAAGAATCTACTTTGTATGAATAAGAATCTACTTTGTATGAATAAGAATCTACTTTGTATAAATAAGAATCTGCTTTGTATGAATAAGAATCTGCTTTGTATGAATAAGAATCTGCTTTGTATGAATAAGAATCTACTTTGTATGAATAAGAATCTACTTTGTATGAATAAGAATCTACTTTGTATGAATAAGAATCTGCTTTGTATGAATAAGAATCTACTTTGTATAAATAAGAATCTACTTTGTATAAATAAGAATCTACTTTGTATAAATAAGAATCTACTTTGTATGAATAAGAATCTGCTTTGTATGAATAAGAATCTGCTTTGTATGAATAAGAATCTACTTTGTATAAATAAGAATCTACTTTGTATGAATAAGAATCTACTTTGTATAAATAAGAATCTACTTTATATAAATAAGAATCTACTTTGTATAAATAAGAATCTACTTTGTATAAATAAGAATCTACTTTGTATAAATAAGAATCTACTTTGTATGAATAAGAATCTACTTTGTATGAATAAGAATCTACTTTGTATAAATAAGAATCTACTTTGTATAAATAAGAATCTACTTTGTATAAATAAAAATCTGCTTTGTATGAATAAGAATCTACTTTGTATAAATAATAATCTACTTTGTATGAATAAGAATCTGCTTTGTATGAATAAGAATCTACTTTGTATAAATAAGAATCTACTTTGTATAAATAAGAATCTACTTTGTATGAATAAGAATCTACTTTGTATAAATAAGAATCTACTTTGTATAAATAAGAATCTGCTTTGTATGAATAAGAATCTGCTTTGTATGAATAAGAATCTACTTTGTATGAATAAGAATCTACTTTGTATGAATAAGAATCTACTTTGTATGAATAAGAATCTGCTTTGTATAAATAAGAATCTACTTTGTATAAATACAGTGGAGTGAAAATTTGCTGGAAACTTGCACATACTTGAATTTCCTTTATTATTAAGTATGTGTTGCATGCTATTTTAAGCTAATTAAATGCTTATTTTTTGATTTGGGTTTAATTCTGACACTTTAAATAGTCCTAAATTAAGTTTTGGTTTATTGTCTGCATTAACTTCTTTAAAAATTTCTGCAGATTTTTATAATAAATATAAAAAATTGGAAAATTTCCAGCATAATTTTCGTAAGTATGCCAAATTTCCCAAGAACTTTTTTTTAGATGTTTAAAACAGTTCAATCACATGTTGTTCTATAAAAAAAGAAAGATTATTCTTTAACGTTATCACAGTTGTTTTTTGTTTTTTTTCCAATTTTTAAATCTCTTCTATGAAGTATTTTTCAAAATGTCCCCACAAAACCAACATGGACAAAAAAGTGTTTTTCCTTCCTTTTTAACCTTTCCAAGTCTCATTTTTGGAATCCTTGTACTATACATGGTGAAGTTTTCAAAGGAATTTATTTAGTTTTGGCTTCAAAACTGCAATTTTTGTAAACTACCGTAGTCGGACTTGGGCGCTGTCTGGCTCCCAAAAACGAGATTTGGTCTAATTTAAATTGGCCTAAAAATATAGGGTTCAAGTAGTCCAATGATTCCGATATTGCACGTTTCTCTTAGCTTTTAGGTGAAGACGAAATAGTGTGAAAATCAATCTGAAGGAGGGGAGGGTGTCAGGCTTGGATGATTTGGCACAGAATTGCCCATTTAACATTTGAAATAAACAACCACATCTGTTTTAAAAATAATTTTTGGTTTGGTTTTAATTTGTCAGTTTTATGGTATATTAACTTTTTTATGCATTATTTAAAGCCGAAACAATACATATTGGAAACATTTCATTATTTGGTTTATCCAAAGTACTATTCTCATCTTGGTTGTTATTATATTCACGTTTTTGAACAATGTAACTTCCGGCCATGGGCATGTGGCCTAATGGTTAAGAGCATTGATTTACAACCAGTTTCAAGTGATAATCTTCTGGCGGTCGAAGGTTCAATCCTTACTACACCCGATAATAACTACGAATAAAAAAAAAACTAACACTACTATCTGGTGATGGCTGACGGAATGAGAACAATCTACCCTCCGCGGATTTAGGAGATCGAAGATTACATCGACCAAACGTCGGGAATATAACAACCCAGATGAAAATAATCCAAATTATCAATCCTCATCTAAAAATTCTAAAACATTTAATTGCATACGAATATTTCATCACAATTCTCTATTTTGCCTATATCAGCTGGAGGGGTTCATACCTTTCCCCAATGATAAAAGTTCATTATAAACCATATACTGTGGAGATTATCAATGTATAAATTAAGAACATGAGCAGAGTTTTAGGTTACATGAGGGCCGTTGTTTGAATCGAAAGTTAGAGTGACAACTTAAGGGTCATAGGTGACCTCAGAACGGAAGTCACCGAAACCGTGTGAGTTCTAGACGGAGATTTTCTGTCTCTTGGCTGACAGAAAAGATGTGTTCGGGGTGGTGTCTCCAAGGGAGATGAAGGCGAGCGCACACAATGTAACTAGGTGTCTCTCCCACGTACAAAAGTAACCTGTCCCTCTGATGTTTTGGTACTTATATCGATCTTGACCCAGGACGCAGCATTGTATCAAAATTGTCGTCTGGTACAAATCAGCTCGTCATCTCTCGGACGTTTGCGTAGGATAGCCGAACGCTTCCGACAAGAAACTCACGGAAACTGGGTCAAGATCGATATAAGTACCGATGTTTTCTGTGACTCTTCTTCTCTTTGTAATAAACCTTTATTAAAAATTAAACATCGGCGTCCGAGTTACTGAATCCGCAGACAAGCAAGAACCTCGGTTCCCTGCGATGTATAATGGTTTCATTTACCAAGGTTAAAATCCACTCGAGGATAAGGATTAATTGGATGGATAGATTTGTTGGATAACAAGGGCCGTGTTTTAATGGGAAAGTTGGAATGACACAGTGTTTGATTTACCTCCTCTCCAGGTTAGACACAAGGTAAGGTGTAGTTTTGGGGGAGAAAAAAAACAGCTCACGAGGACAACCACACTCTGAAGGTAAAGCCTGGGAAAGTTGATCGCTTGGAACTGAACGGAACCATACCTCAAACCGACAGCAAGAAAGCTTCGCGATTTCCGCCTGAAGTCGCGAAACCACATCACGTCATAGCAGAGATGTTGGTGCTTGTATAATAAAAAGCCAAAAAAAAAGTTTTTTTTTGTCTTTTAGTGTTGGAGAGGTAAATAAGGGGCAGGTAACTCTTCACAACAGCTCTAGCTTTCGAACAATATTTTTCTAACCCAAACAACCCCTAAACCCTAACCATTTTATGTCTAATTGACGTTCTCCTTGCACAGTAGCCGCATGTGCAACGCCAATTAAAGCCATCAGTTTTGATTACTGGAAAAAGCTTGCTTAAAATTCGTGGTAAGAGTTACCTGCCCCTTATTTACCTCTCCAACACTAAAAGACAAAAAAACAACCTTTTTTCGGCTTTTTATTATACAAGCACCGAGATGTTTTATCTCTTTGACTGGCGAGACTTCAAGCAGGAAAGACGTATCTAGAGCGCCACCTTAATGGGGGGGGGGGCGGTCGCACACAATATAACTAGATGTAATGAGACGGACTATCTGTCTATCTATCTGTCTGTCTTTCTCTCTCTCATGTATACGAAAGTTACCTGCCCCTCTGATGTTTTCTGTGACTGTTTTTCTTTTTGTAATAAACTCTTCTTTTTTTTTTATATAAACATCGGCGTCCGAGAGGATTTCTCAGCAGACGAATACAACCTGGGTTAACGACGGCTGCATAATGGGGTGTACACGCACCGGTAAATGAAATCGCACACATTTACACCGGATGTAAACTTTGATTATAGTAAGGAAAACTTTCTCCCAAATTTAAAGACTGACCTACAAGAATGACTAAAAGTAAGCAACACGTGCGATACATTATTTGGTACTGATATCGATCCCGAACCAGTTTTCGCGAGGTTCTACTCGGAAGCGTTCGGCTGTCCTACGCAAACGCCCGAGTATTGACGAGCCGAATGGTACCAGACGACAATTTTGATACGGTGCTGCGTCCTGTGATTGTAAGTTATATTTTCAAGAAACTTTCTAAAAGAAACAAAAAACAAAACAAAACAAGCAAAACATAGCGAAGTTACTGTTATCAAATAATTTTTTTTTATTTTGATACGTTGCTGCGTCCTATAATTTTTAGTTGTGTTTGCAAGAAATTTTTTAAACAACAAAACAAAGCGAAATTACTTTTATCAAATAAATATTTTTAACCTTACCCCTAACAAGCAAAACATTATTATCATAGGACGCAGCAACGTATCAAAATTGTCGTCTGGTACAAATCGGCTCGTCAACTCTCGGGCGTTTGCGTAGGACAGCCGAACGCTTCCGAGTGGAACCTCACGAAAACTGGTTCAGGATCGATATGCACCCATTATTTTTCTGCTGAAGTTTAAAAAATCAAATAAATAAAAAAAATACAGAACTCATTCGCATTATCAAGTCGAAATTAAAAAATGATGCTAGATGAAGACAGAAGACTGCATAGTTTTCAATTAATTGCTCCCTAAACTGTACAGTACTGTACATATATAAAAAATACCCAAAGAAATGGAAACAGAGGGACATTTTTGATGTTAGATTTAAACTTCAAATGTTTAGTGTTTCTACATTTATTACTCGTTGTTGATTTATCTGCCCCCCCCCCCACGAGGATTGAATGTGGCATAGAGTTGAGAGGGTAATATCGAAGCAGTTAGCTCCCAAAATGGCAACCACATTTTTGCCATTAGTTTTGCTTGACTTTTAAAACGGTGACGGGATAAAATAATACGCAATATTTGTTGTCTTGATTTTTTTTTTCCACCGTGAAAATTATCAGTCATAAAAGACAATTTCTTCGGTAATATTCTACATTGGATACGTTATTATTATGATGTTTAATTTGTAATATATTCAAATTTGATTTTTGACAAACACTGTTTGATTTGATTACTCGTTTCTTACAAAATAAAGCCTATTACGAACCTTAAGTTCGGGTGGCAACCCCCCTTCTCATCCAAAAGAAAACAAAAAACAATCTCTTCCGAACGGACCGAGAACGAACGTAGTTAAGTTAGTCCTTCCTAAGTTGTTTAAAAATGCTAATCTTTAATCATAATTCGGGATATTTGCAAAATAAAAATAAATCCGAAAAAAAAAAACAAAAAAACTACAAATCCGCAAAAATCAGTCAACAAATACAGTGAATTGGGTAGTCCTTTCACCGCTTGCAAAACCATACAAAACTGATCGATAAAATTTGGAAGCTATTTTGGAAGCCAACCGCTTCGATGAAACTAAGTCGAACCTATGACCGGTAACAAGTTGCATATAGAAATTGCTTGATCAGACTCGTCAACATTCGCCGGTGAGGGCGCCTCAGGCGAGACACTCATAGTCCTCTTTTCGGAGGCGGTAATACCTGGGAAGATGCCCCCCCCCCCCGCCTAACAGAACAGCTCCTACACTCTTATCCGACGAGAGTTGTTATGTTGCGCCTGGCGGTTACTTTTTTTTTTTAAAGAGATCCACTTAAACAATTGTGCATTTATTTAGCAAATAACGCGAAAAGTGTTACACGTAACAGGCCAGAATCAGTCACACTAGCTAATTTTAGTTAACCTATATTTTAACAGCATTTCAATTATTTAAATCTTACCAATTTTAATGACGAGTGTTAATGAGACCCGTGCGTAAAAAAAGATTAATAGCCACAACAACCAACTAAAAATCACATGACGTGAACATTTAAGTGCGTATTATACGGATTATTCGAACCACTATTTTCATCTTTTCTGTTATATTCACAACGTTTCGGCCGATGTATTTATTTACTCCTCTCCAGGAGTTAGGCACAAGGCCAGTTTTTATCTTACTCCCACAAGTAAGATGTGACCGAAGATCGGGTCGAGAAAGTGGGGTTTGAAAAACCAGCGCCCGGGAGGTGAGCACTCTGGCCATTAAAAATTGCCTGGGCCGCTCCGTCAGCATTCCCCGGTAGGGGCGCCTCAGGCAGTAAGCAATAAACTTACTCCTCTCCAAAGAGGGGAGGTAAAGCCTGGAAGGATGGACCTCATAGAACTGCACAGGACAGACCCATAGACCGGCGGAAATCAAGCCCCGAAGGCCAAGACAATACCAGTCTATGGGGTGCAATATCCATCGGAACAGATACTACACTTTTGCCGATGTAACCTCCCGCTTTATTCACGTGCATCTTGTCGCACTTGGGAACCGGGACAGAATTTGAAACTGCACCTGAAAGAGATCGTTACATCGGCCGAGACTCTTTTTTGAAATTTCAATTTTGTTCATCAATTTAGGTTTATATAAAAAAACAACAACTAGAAAACATGTTCCCAACATATTTTGAAACTTCTATGTCCTAGAAAACCAGGGTTATCACAGAAGCAAGAATTAATCGTTATATTCACAACGAATATAACGATTCATTTAGAGAGAATGGTAGTCCGAACAATCCCAAATAGTCCATCATCCTCATCTAAAAAATCCCGAAACAGAAAAAGTACGTATTTATTTACGTTATTCAGAAAACGCGGTAAACACAAAGAAATGTTGTTTTTTTTTTAGATTTTATTCATGACGATATTCTAACGATTGATTTCACTTAGGTTAAAAAACCAAAAAACTTGGTTCCTACGTAAGAACGTTGTTTTAAGGCGTAAATAAAGTACACACACGTTTTTAGTTTCTCATTTTCATTATTTTCGTATGCTGAAATAAATGTGAAAAAAAAAAGTCATCAGCAGTTTATTTTATGTTTCTTTTGAATGGTAAAAAGTTATGATGATAATATAAACCTATATTAACGTTACATTGTGGAGAGGGGTAAATTCTATGGTTAGCCTTGGATGTCCCTACTGAATAGTAAGAGACTTTGGCCTATAAGGTAAAAGTATATTATACCGCTGCGAAACCGGGTATGGAATAATAATAATAATAATTTATAAAATCGGGAGACCTATGTTTTGAGGCATTTCCGTCCGTCTGTTCGTCCGCAACCATTCATTGAATTTCTCTGAAATTTTGCATGAAGTTGTAATTCTCCGATTTTTGAAAAAAAATCTGGTTAGCCCCCCAGGGAGTCAAAAGGCCCCGAAATGGCAAAAAATGACATTTTTTGCCCCATAACTTTTCATCCATCCATTCAATTTCTCTGAAACTTGACCAAAATGTGGAGCCAATTGTTCCTAATAGAAAATAAGTATCGCTGACTTTGGAAAAAATCTGGTTCGCGCCCACAGGGGGTCAAAAGCCCCCAAAATTGCAAAAAATGACCCTTTCCTCCCATAACGTTTGATCCATCCATTCAATTTTTCTGAAACTTGGCCAAAATGTAGAGGAAATTGTTCTGGATATAAAATGAGCATCCTTGACCTCAGAAAAATTCTGGTTCGCGCCCCCAGGGGGTAAAAAATGCCCCAAATTATTGCATTTTACACTCGCCACATCGAATCACATACAGAGGGGGACCACGCATGCGCGGCTTGTTATTATTCAATAATACAACGCCAGGCACAAGCGCAAACGGATGAAAAATGCCCTTTCTCGCCTTTTCTTACCCCCCCCCCCAAAAAAAAAAACAAACAAACAAATTCAACAACTAATCCTAAGTCTGGAGTAGCAATACCCCACCTCGGACTTAGGGTTAGTGGTTAAAGGCATTAAGTTTACCTCGGGCAGCAATATAGATTTTTACCACTAAACTTTCTCTCTGTATTAATGAAACTATCAAAGATCTCGTATGCTTGTGTGCGTTTCTCGCCTATACGTAACCTCCATAAATACACATAGAATTATTGTTTGGGGGTACTAACCAAACTGTTTTTTTTTGTTGTTTTTTTTTTAATCATAACCTAAGTTTTAGGTTTAGTTCGGCAAGAGGCAGTCTAGTTTGGTTCGTATTGTGTAGAAACACCTTAAAAAAAAAAAATCTTTTTTTTTTTTTTTCTTTTTTTTTTTTTTACTATTTATCGAATATTTATTAAAATCAAAAATCAAATACGATCATACTAAAACGAATTAAAAAAAATAAAATAATAAAAAAGTAAACAGGACTTTAACTAAATTTTAGATTATTTTCTCTAAGCCAACTATCCGGGCAACGCCGGGTAAAAGTTTGAGATAATATAAAACAAGTTACAAACAAAGAAATTATTTAAAAAATGAAATTACAATATATATATATATATATATATATATATATATATATATATATATATATATATATATATATATATATATATAGTATAAGAAGAGAAATTGAAGAAAGGAAATATGACTTTTAAAACTACTCGGCCGTCTTTCGTTATATGCGTGCTAATGAGAAAAAGAGAAACCGAACTAAGTAAACTCGATCTATGTAAATAACGGAGCTAGCACGCGAGAGGGTGAATTTGGCTGGTTTGGTTCGACTTTCTGGGTAACAAATATGACAAGAATGATAAACAAAAAGTTTTTTGCAAAAATAGCCAAAGCGGCGAGAAAGAAAAAGTAAAGACAGTCAGTGCCTTTACCCTCTCCCCCTCGAAAAGCCATACTGTTTATTTTTAACTTTTCACTAATTCATAAATGATGATGTCATGGTGAATTTTTAAGCTCGTCTCATATATATATATATATATATATATATATATATATATATAATAATAATAATAAATAAATTCTATAAACGTAGAAAACAGGTATAATAACCGAGTTTGGACCAAATAAGCTATACGCATTTATAATATATATATATATATATATATATATATATGGGGTAAGGTACACGATACGTCATGAAAATGAAATGCCGTGGTAGACAAAATGTGTGAAAAAAAAAAGACATTATATATATATATATATATATATATATATATATATATATATATATAAAACAAGTGATGTAATAATTACTTATTACCGAAATGGATTTTCGAACGTAAATAAATACATACTTTTATTTTCACATCCATCATAAGAGCAACACAACTTATTATTAAAAATGCTTTCTATATTACTAACAGCGTTATCTGGCGTTGCCCGGACATGTATAACAAAATAATAGTTTTAAAAAGTGTGTTACATAATTCTTTTAAAACTTCCCTCTCCCTGTCCAACAGACAACTAATTCAATATAATAGAAAATAAGAAGGAAAAAAAAACAAAAACACCTGACTGACTGTTTGACCTAATTGGAGTGTTTTTGAAATAACTACCAGTAAGAACGAAAACAAATTTTTTGTTTACCCCCCCCCCCTCTTTCTGTGTACTAATTTGGTCCCTGGCGACCCCAAAGGGAACAAATATTATTATTTTTTTTAATTACCATAACCAGGTCGAGGTCACACTAAATCAGATGCTGTGAGGTTTCTAAGTGTATCTTGTGTAGTTCCTGACTTCTTAGACACACAAACTTTCCTTGATATAATAGACAGGAACTAATTATAAAACTAGTCATTTTATATTGTTATTTTGTTGTCTTTTTGTGAAATAAATTTTAAATTTACTTCGTGTTTAGTGTTGTTTATTGTTATTATTTAGATTTAAAAATGTCTACGTGGTATTTAAGAGTTTTAAGAGAAGACTCGAGACATTTGAAAGTTAACTACTTTATTTAAACGTGTCGTTTTTTATGGCCCAAGAATGAAGTTAAAAATCAAGAATCAATTCATGTGCTTATTGACTACTAAGCATTATAGAAATAAACTTAATTATCCATAATTTAGTCACGTAAATTATTTATTATAAAATAGGTTTCAGCATTACTAACTTTTACTTAAACCATGTTTTTGTTGAAAACATTAAAAAAAGAGGGGTAAAATTGCAGTATAGTTAACAACCGAGAAATTGTAAACAAAAACAACTTATACCAAATGCAATAGAATTTAATTATCTACCGACCTGTATACTTTTAACGTGCGGAAACTAAGTTTTTTGTTTTGTTTTCAGAATTTGTTTTCGATGTTCGAATGGTTTATCATACACGAAAAAGAAGATGGCGACCGAAATAATGGCCTCACTTCGTTAAACTTAAGCGACAAGTGTGGTTTTACGAGTTTTTGTTTGATCATAGTAGTGATGATGTAGGGTGGACTTGCCACCCGGACTTAGGGTGAGTGGTAGGGTAAGTCATTTTCTTTCTTTTACTATCTGTTCAGCATGAATTTAACCGAAGTAAGCCATTTTGATTTTATACACGGACATCGAAAACAAATTCTGAAATAAAAAAAACAAACTTAGTTTCAGCACGTTAAAAGTATACTGGTCGGTAGATAATTAAATTCTACTGCGTTTGGTATAAGTTAGTTTGGTAAATTTGTCGTTTATTACTCAAAATAGCGGACAACTCTGACGTCAATGAATCGTTTGCTATTTTCCGACCTCACAAATGAGTAAGTAAACCCAAATAAATTGTTTGGGACTAATTTCCCCAACCGTATTTCCTTAAAAATAATTTAAGGTAAATTAAAATTAGTCCTAAATAATTTATGTGAGGTCGGAAAATAGCAGACGATTCATTGACGTCAGAGTTGTCTGCGATTTTGAGCAGAAAACGACAAATTTACCGTTATTTTTTGTTTACAATTTCTCGTAATGTTAACTATACTGCAATTTTACCAAAAATAAATAAGTAAATAACAATTACAGCACTAAGTTATAGCAAGTTCCATCGTACAAGTGAAACGCCGAAATATTTGTAAACAAGTTCAGATAGAGGTTAGTTAAGGAAGAACGATAACTCAAGTTCGTAATTTTCTAGTGAAAAAAAAGGACCTTTAAAATTTAGTATAAAAAAGTTGAATCTAATTGTGATGTTTTTGCGTACTAAACAAATCGGATGAATACTTAATTCTAACGATTTTTGACTTAAGCAAAAATAAAATAAAATAGCTTTGAACTAAAAAGATAATTACTTACAAGATTAACATAAGTAGTTTAATTAATTATTTTTCCTCTTCCTAGTAATATTAAGCTGTCCGATTATTAAGGATTCATTTACTAGCCTGTACCGATCCGGCGTTACCCGTGAGTCTTACTTTCATTTTTCTTTTTTACCAAATAATTATCATAAAAACAAAAAAGGTATTAAAAAAAAAAAAAAGCCCAAATTGTTAATTAAAGTAATAATGTAAAATTATTAATTGTACCAAATTGTTATAACACTATAACTAATTTCGTTATTAAGTTAACGTTGTTTTAATCTCCATCTATAAAATTATTGCATGAATATAGCTAAAAAAAAAAAAAAACTTTCAATCTTTTAATACATGACTTTCTATTAGACAGTTTAAATGCTTCGAAATTTCTTTCAAATTTTAAAGGGTCATGAAGTAATCCAATCTTTTTAACTATTAAGAAAAGATCAAAATGGCTGACTTGTTTACGAAGTAACGGAAATGCATTCTGGTGGATTTTATTTCGTAATTATTATTTAAAAAAAATAGAATTGTAAAAAAGTTATTTTCTACTTGATACTATTACATTTTTGGTCTCAATAATAAATAAAAATAAAAATGTGTATGTCACATAGAGGCGAGAAACACAGACACACGAGAAGTGGTCACACAATTTTATTTATATAGAGTAAGCAAGTAAAGGGATATTTCATCCCGTTGGCTGAATAAATACTTTTCTTCTTTAAAAAAAAACAAAAAACAAGTGTCTGAAGTTCCTACCTAATGTTAAAGAGTGTCTACTTAAATTACACAAGATAATTCAGCTAAATATAACATTTTAATGGCAGGTGTTAATCGGAAGATCGTTGGCGGTTTTTATAAAAGATAAATCTCATATTCAAAATAAATTCGCAGTTTTAAAAATAAAGAAAGTTCGATTGACCTATTTTACCGCATACGGATGCCCAATTCAGCCATAATATACTAGTCAGGTTTCTGTCAGCACAACCACTTAAAACAGGCAACAAAGTAAAAAAACAAACAAAAAAAACAATAAAAAGGAAAAGAAATCCGTTTGTTTTCATCATTACGTAAATAACTTCTGATTAAGTAATAATAATAACAATAATTAGGGTTACTTGAATTTTGAAAAGGAAAAAGTTGTCATTGTAATTCTTTTGGTCTCTCGTAGAGGAAACTCGTTCAGGTTTATTCAAGAGTAACCACTTTATATATAGAGAACTATATATTTTTTCTTTTCGATAGAAAGAGGAGAGAAGTTAAGCTTGCTAATTTATTTAATAATAGTAAATTTGTACGAAAAGATTGAAAGGCAATAATGATGGTCACTTGGAAAAGAAATGTTAATTATGACGCTTTTGGTCTTCCGTAGGGAGACACTCTTTAAGGGTAATAGTTTTGTTGTTTTTGCTATATGGAAAACAAAAAAGTACTGTTTAATAATAATCATAATAATAATAGTTAAAATTGGTACAAACCTCTGATTTTGTGTAGCGATGTCTGGCTAATTTAACCACGGCGAAGTTTCCTTTACCAATGGTTCTGTCGATATCGTAAAATCCGACACGTATGGGGTGCTGTTGTTTGGTGGAAGGGTTCGGGTAAGCCATGACCATATCGGTTCACCCCCGGGGCACCAACCGGCCACACGGGGACGATGGAAAGGCACGACCGATCGCGATTGCTAAGATAACAACATTTCAAGACGAGGATGAGGATTGAAATGACGATGAAGATGATAATAATGTTGTTGTTGGAGTCGTGGTCAAGCAAGAGTTATACGATGAGGCTGCAAGCCTGCACACACGCTCGATTGTACACATGCTACTTCAGCTAATGTTGTGACTTGAGTGAAGACTGCCGGTAGTGCGAGCGGTAGTGTTAGGTAATTCTACAGAGAGAGGGGTAGAGAAGACAACGAGCAGGAGGTAGACTGTACAAGAGAGGGGGATATAGGCGTTTATTAGTGAGGTGGTAGGAGGAAGAACAATAGTGAGAAAGACGAAATAAAAGTAAAAAATAAAAAATAAAAAAAGAAGAGAGAGAGAGAGAGAGAGAGAGAGAGAGAGAGAGAGAGAGAGAGAAAGAGAAGAAAGAAAGAAAAATAAGCCGAAGAGGACAGAAATCTCTCTCTATCTTCTATATTAATAAAATTGTGTGACCACTTCTCGTGTGTCCGTGTATGCATGAATGTGTGTGTCTGTTTCTCACATCTACGTGAATTACACATTGAATTATTTTATTTATTTAATCGATTATTTATTGAAATAAAAAAGGCAATGGTGTAAAGTACCAAAAACTAACATTAAAAAAAAAAAACCCAAGAAAACATTAATTACAAAATTAAATCTACCAGAATGCATTTCGGTTTCTTCGTAAACAAGTGAGAAATTTTAATCTTTTTTTTTTATAGTTAAAAAAAAGAAAAAGAAAGAAGAATTAATGACTTCGTGACCCTTCAAAATAAGAAATGAATTTGGAAGCATTTAAACTGTCGAATAAGAAAATCATTTCTGGCTTTAAAATTCGTAGCAAATCTTTAGCTATTAAAAGACTGAAAGTTTTTAAGACTATTTACATCCAATAATTTTATGAATAGAAATAAAGCCAACATTATTTTAGCAAAATAAATTATAGTTTCATTAAATTTTTTGTTCAATTAATAATATAATGAGTAAACGGCAAACGATATCGTTAGAATTGAATTTAAGTTTAAAAATTCTATTTAAAAATGATTCGGGGAAAAATCGAAACAAAAATGAAAGTAAAAATATTCCCGAACAACGCCGGGTAGTACAGCTTGCACGTAAGTTGTGAGAATCGGGCCAGATTATATATATATATATATATATATATATATATATATATATATATATATATATATATATATATATATATATATATATATATATATATATATATATAGGTCAGGTTCATTTCATATTCCAGTAACCATGTTTTTATTTATTTATTTAATTTAATTTTAATTTTATTTTATGTGTACTTTTTCACATTTCCAAAAAACCCAACATTTCTGTGAGATGCATTTTCTACGGTCCGTTTCATTTGCCGTGAGCCAAACAATATTAATACGTCAATATCGTCTCTGCAACACTAACAAAATCATCAGAAAAATCCACAAAAAGTAAGAAGTTCATGAATTAAAATGTCTTGAAAAGAACCCATACTATATAGCGGTTCATTTTTGGGCGAAAACAAAGAAAAAACAAAGAAAAAGCAAAGAAAAAAACAAAGAAAAAAACAAAGTAAAAAGCAAAGAAAAAAACAAAGAAAAAACAAAGTAAAAAGCAAACTCACATGTGGGGAAAGACACTAGTACACCATATATATGCTCTGTTGTCACTGATTGACAATCATCGAGCTCAATCTTTTAAAAAGACTTAAAAATAAAAAGGCACTGATAGTATATGCTAATAACATATTGGCATAAACAATTATATATATATATATATATATATATATATATATATATATATATATATATATATATATATATATATATATATATATATAAGTATAAAGGTATACTCAAAAAAGAATAAAAGGGAAATACCAGCAGAGTGCTCAATTAAATTAAATTAAGAGCGTAATATTTTTTAATTTTTAAATACAGATTTTAATCAGACATGGACCAGTGGTTTCTGACAAGAAAAAAGGGTTTTAAATCCCCTATTCCGTCTTCTTCAGCATAGTCTGAAATAGTAAATGATGGAATTTCTTCAAAAAACATTTATAACCGTTATGAAACGCTATGGACAAAGAATTTGAAATGAGGGGCCGGCCAGACGCTAGGTCAGAAAAATAACCGTTAAGTAAGAGATTCTATATTTAGAAGTAAAGAACCAGAGAGAAAGAAAAGAAGAAAGAAAGAAAGAAAAGAGAGAAAGAAAGAAAGAAAGAAAGAAAGAAGGAAGGGAAAATAAATTAAAATGAAATTAAATTTATAATAATAAAAAAATTTATTAATTAAGAGTAAAAAAAAAATATTTATATTTAGAGCATAGTATATATATATATATATATATATATATATATATATATATATATATATATATATATATATATATTACATCAGTAAGAATATAGAGTGTTATGTAAATATTGTGTGTAGGTGTGTGGATATATATGTATGTGTGCGTATGTATATGTGTGTATATGTGCGTATATGTATATATGTGTGTGTGTATGTATGTGTATGTATGTTTACATGTGTGAACAACTACATGCGTATGCATTTGGTCAATATTTCAAATAGATTCAGAGATATATATAGGTGTATTCATGTATGTATATGTATATATATATATATATATATATATATATATATATATATATATATGTATATATGTGTGTATATGTATATGTGTATAGATATGTATATGTGTATGTGTATATATGTGTGTGTATGTGCGTATGGATTTGTATGTATACATATATGTATGTGCGTGTAATCTTATTTCAATTAGATTCTCTTCCTTGGAACCCAGACGGACTGAGAATTTATGACACGCGGTCTGTCTATATCTTCTCTGTGCCTGTTAATTGTTTCTTTCTTTCTTTTCTCTAACCGAATTTGAGAACACGAGTTTCGCCGGACGCATTCTGGCTAGAGATGAATAAAAGTTGCGTATGTGATTATGCTTAGTTATGATAATGTGCGAGTGAGATTATGTATGTGAGTGCGCATATGATGTGTGCGTATTTAGTTTTGTGTATGCGCGTGAGTAAAATTGCCTATATGGTTGATATCGCCAAGTCGTATGTGTCATAATTTTGACATGGCAGTTTTTAGTTGATTAACTTAAAGATCCCTCCCCTTCGCCCGCCATAATTAAATATAAGTTTTAAATTTTCCCCCTCTCTATAAAAGATGTATCAAAATGGTTGCTACTACCACCATCTATGATTGTATTGGAACTGTGGTAGGGAAATTCAATTTTCTATCAGTCTCAAAAATGTAATTGTCTGAGTGATGCTTGAAAAAACCGAACGGTTGAAATAAATTATTGCATCGACAATTATGTGATTTCGTGTTATTATATTTTATATATATATATATATATATATATATATATATAAAGAAAGCTGAAGGCAATGCAGAGAGCCGGATTGATGAGAAGCTGCAAAGAACAAAAATAAACAATTGAAGGTGAGATCTTACAATTACATTGCCTTCAGCCTTCTTAATACAATTATTACAATTCCCATCAATGCTTCAGGCAAACTACCATTCTCTCTCTCTCTCTCTCTCTCTCTCTCTCTCTCTATATATATATATATATATATATATATATATATATATATATATATATATATATATATATATATTCAATTAATATTTCAAATAGTTTTTGAATCTTCTTAATGAATTCACAAGATTCTGACGAGAAAAATATTGTTTTCGAAATGCCCGGATGTAAGAGATCATAACTCTTACAGTTGAACATATTAGAGAAAGTAAAAGATTTAGTATTTTCAATTTTGAATAATATCTTTGCTTTTTTATATGTATTCTTCATATATACATGAATATATATATGTGTAGAACGCTGGACTATAGACATCAATATCGAAGGTTCAATCTCTGTCTAAGTTAGCCATGCTGATGACGGCTGTGAGCCAGAAACACGTGTCCATTTATTACATGTACGTATAAAATAATTATATATATATATATATATATATATATATATATATATATATATATATATATATATATATATATATATATATATATATATAATAACAAATATTTATATATATATATATATATATATAATAACAAATATTTATATATATATATATATATATATAATAACAAATATTTATATATATATATATATATATATATATATAATAACAAATATTTATATATATATATATATATATATATATATAATAACAAATATTTATATATATATATATATATATATATATAATAACAAATATTTATATATATATATATAACAAATATTTATATATATATATATATATATAATAACAAATATTTATATATATATATATATATATATATATATAATAACAAATATTTATATATATATATATATACTTGGTATTGAGCACTCTTGAAAAACTTGGTTTTATGTTCACTTTATTAACATATTTGACCTTGATCAATTAATATATATATATATATATATATATATATATATATATTTATATATATATATATATATATATATTTATATATATATATATATATATATATATATATATATATATATATATATATATATATATATAAACAGGAGAATAAAGATTGAGCTCGATTCATTTCAACTTGAATTTAATAACTCCATAAAAACTCTCTCTGCAAAGCCCATGGAAATTTCCCTAATGGCTTTTAATACGCCACTGACATGTTTAACTTTAACACACCGCAATCTTTTCCAACTGGAGGGATAGTCTAGCCCATTTAATGGTCGTTACTTTTCCACAACTTCAACGGATTTTTACAACTTCAGGTGCCATTTTTTCCTAAAATCGGACTGGATTTTACCTCATTTCGAACCTGCTTCTAGGAACTCTCATGGTACTTTCGGCGGTGATTTTTTGCCTAAATTTTCAACCTTTTCTTTTTACACTTTATATTATCTTAATTGTTATATCTTTCTATATCTTTTCACATTTTGACTTTTGGTAATTTCCCATAACCAACTTATCTGTTTTCTATCCTCTGACGATAAGATATAATTCTTTGAAAAGCCATGGCTTAAGGAAGGAATAATAAAATCTCTTTTATTTAAACCCCTTGTCTTGGAAAACTGATATATATATATATATATATATATATATATATATATATATATATATATATATATATATATATATATATATCTACAAGTATCCCAGCCGATTTTTCTCAAGATCCTCCTTCTTGCATCCATTGTGGGCTGGTTTGCAAATCTCTCGCAGGACTCAAATGCCATTTACGATTGAGTAAATGTAAGCATGCTACATCCATCGTAGACTAAACAAATTTTGAGTTGTCAGGACCTCATACGTCGAAATCGACGAGAGAGTCCATGATATATATATATATATATATATATATATATATATATATATATATATATATATATATATAATTCACGAAACAGTTTTACATTGTAAACAACTGATGATCCCTTAAATAATGTTAGAAGCAAACTAATATAATAACTGTAAAAGTTAAATGGACTTACATGAGTGATTTTCCACTGAACGACTTGGTTTTTTTTTGTTTTTTTTTAATATAGTTTTAATGGTTGAGAAACTTCCAAGACTATATATATATATATATATTCCCGAAACAGTTTTTCATGGTAAACAACTGATGATCCCTTAAAATAGTGTTAGAAACTAATATAATAACTGTAAAAAATAAATTGACTTACATGAGTGATTTTCCACTGGAAGACTTGAGACTATAAGTTTTTTTTTTTTTTTTTTTTTTTATATATATATATTTTTTATATAGTTTTAATGGTTGAGAAACTTCCGAGACTATATATATATATATATATATATATATATATATATATATATATATATATATATATATATATATATATTATCGCAATCATGAAGGGAAGACGACTGGTCTCGCCCTCTCTTATCAAATACTTTATCGAGGGATTTAAAAAAAGAGGGGGTGAGAAGAGAGAGAGAGAGAGAGAGAGAGAGAGAGAGAGAGAGAGAGAGAGAGAGAGAATAAAACAGCATTATGGTATATGTACAATGGGGAATGTATCTTAGAGACTGATCACGTCTAGTCTCAATAGACACGCTCTTTGTAAACAAAAAGAGGGACATTTTAGACAAACGTGGATCGTCTCCAATATTTTTAGATGATATAGTGAGTGAGCATGACTCAGGATGTTAAAGGAGCTAATGCTAAAATTCCTTGCGCACGGCTTAAAAGCAAATGATCTGTAATTGAAGACCCGTATGTTTTATTTTCAACATACTCAACATACGCAACATACTCAACATACTCGACATACTCGACATACTCGACATACTCAACATACTCAACAAACTCAACATACTCGACATACTCGACATACTCGACATACTCGACATACTCAACATACTCAACATACTCGACATACTCAACATACTCAACATACTCGACATACTCGACATACTCAACATACTCAACATACTCAACATACTCAACATACTCAACATACTCGACATACTCAACATACTCGACATACTCAACAAACTCAACATACTCGACATACTCGACATACTCAACAAACTCAACAAACTCAACATACTCAACATACTCGACATACTCAACATACTCAACATACTCGACATACTCGACATACTCAACATACTCGACATACTCAACAAACTCAACATACTCAAATGTTTGAACATTTGAGTATGTTGAGTATTTCCATATTTCTATTTTTTAATTTAACATAATTTATTGGTGTTGATTGCTTTAATTAGGATCCTTTTAGCCCAAAGGTCTTTATCTATATGTATATAAGTTTATTACCGGTTTTTATCCCGTGATGAGAAGAATTCATCGGTGAAAATCCATGGATTAAGGATTTGAGATTTCTCCTTGCCTTTGAACTTTTGATGATTTAATAATATTTGTAATTCTTCCAACTTTTATTTTCATCATTCTTATATATATATATATATATATATATTTATATATATATATATATATATATATATATATATATATATATATATATATATATATATATATATATATATATATATAATAATCCAGGTAACACATCCACAGGGTAGTAATCCAAAGAATTTCAACCGGGTTTATAAAAAGTGTTACATAACAAATAGAGCTTTTATATATGATTATTTTTATTTACACAGACATGTTCTTTCCAAATATGATCTAAGGTTAAGATCGGATTCTAACTCTGCCTGATGAGATCTCAGTTTATAATAACTGTTGATCGATAACATCGACATGCCAGTGTCGCAGATTTTGTACATGTCTGTGTAAATAAAAATAATCATATATATATATATATATATATATATATATATATATATATATATATATATATATACAATCGAAGTTTGATATAAATTTGGGCATTCGTGCATGTTTATCACTCTTCGTCCATCTATCTTTATATATATATATATATATATATATATATATATATATATATATATATATATATATATATATATATATATATATATATATACAGACGTGTTTATATTATATTATAAATATCTGACAATTCAATTATTTTCGTGAGAATTTAACAATTTAATAAAAATGGTGAAATATTTTTAATCCTTGTAGCCTAATAAGATATTAGGCTGGAATAATTGCAGATATGAAATAAGGTAGTGTTTTTTTTTCACATTTTTAGACGGTTACATTTCTCGTTAAAGACTGGTCGAAAAATGAAACAGAGGGACCATTTTACGTTAAACTGAACACACCTTCTAAAATTTAACTAGTAATTTTTATTTTATTTTGTATAATCTGATTTTTTTTACTAATAAGTAACCACTCATGAAGACCCCCAACCACTCGAGGGTAAGGGTTAATGAGATGGATAGATTGACAGTTGAATGATGATGAATATTATGAGAGGATTGAAAATTTCTACATACAACCCACTTAAAACTAAAGTTATCCAAAAAACAGCAGTTCTTCCTCCTTTGTCAGAAACATTGGCAATGGAATGTGAGGACGAAAGGACAAAATGGGAAGTGTCTTTCGTCTTTCTATGTGCTTAATTAACAGTATTTCGAAGATTTAAAAAAAAATGGAAATCGCTCCAGACAAAGCATGAAGCCACTTGATGTAAGGAGCTAACAAGAACGAAATATGATTATCGCAAAGACAGGAAATGCCTATTGGCCTTAATCTTGAAAATACCAAGGTTATAGGTAGGAGGAAAACAGTCAGCAGGAAGAAAGTTCCACAAGCCTGCAGTTCTTGGAAATAAGCTACTGGAATAGGAAGCTGTATCACAATGAGGTATCAAAACAGGGAATTGATGGAGACCACTAGACCAACGAGTCAAACGAGCTGGAACAAAAAAGCAGGGAATAGATCACATAATTCTGAAGAACACATGTCATAATAGTATTTATAGAAAAGACTGAGACTAGCAACATCACGTCTGTAAGAGAGATGGTGCAGAGAAGAAGAAAAAAAAGTGTGGCCAATCAAATTGTTTCAAAACAAAATCTAGTGCGAAACTTTGATTTGATAGTAAAAATATTTCGTACCGGTAAATAAATAAGTAAAAAACTATCCACAAAAAAAGTTAACAACGCTAAAAAAAATAATCAGTTGATTCTTATTTCCGTCACGTAAATTATTTTGAGTGAAATGGGTTTCGGAATTCTTCCCAAACAACTTATATTTACTTAAAACATGTTGTAATAAAAAAAAAACTTATAAATAAATAAATAAATAACATTAAAAATACTGAATTATAGCGAGTTTCATCATTGTACACGTGAAACGCCGAAATTAAAACTAGACCGGGAAAATATAGTCGCCATCTGTATACACAAGTCGAGAAAGAGGCTAGCCAAGGAAGAACTATAACTCAAGTTTATAACCCTGCCCTTTAACTAGAAAATGATGAACTTGAGTTATCATTTCCTTAGCTAGCATAGTTCTCAACTTGTTTACAAAGATGGCGACTATATATTTTCGGTCGAGCTTTCGTTTCGGCGCTTCACGTGTACTTGCTATAACTTTGTGTTTTTAATGTTATTTTTTTTTGTTTTACTAAAACATGGTTCAAGTAGAAATAAGTTGTTTGCGTGTAATGTCATAATACACCCAAAACCCACTATAAATAATTTACGTGGCTGAAATAGGAATTAATTAACCAAATAATCTTTTATGTTATGTTTGAATAAATGTTTAATGAGTGGGCGCCAAATAGTCAATAAAGAAAAGAGGCTTTCGGAGTATAGGGAATGATGAAGGAAAAGAAGAAAAGAAGGAAAGAGAGAGAGAGAGAGATAGAGAGAGAGAGAGAGAGGGAGAGAGAGGGTGAGTATGTAATGTTTAAAAGGGAAATCATAGTTGTAGTCGAAGTAGTAATTTCGGTTGTAGTCGGAAGTTGAGGCACTCAATGAGTCGAGGGGAGAATTGTATGAATGAATGAATGAAGAGTTGGTTGGTTGAAAATGAGCTTCACTAGTCGCCAGGACGAAACGAAGAATTCAGAGTTTCGAATCAGTATTCACTTCCCACACATAGTCACAGAATAGTCTCTCATACACAGTATATGTCACACATGGACACAATACTTTTACTTATTATTCAGAGTGTCGTCCCCGTTTTTGTTATTACTCTCTCTCCCTCTCTCTCTCTGGTATTTCGTTTTTCGTTTCAGTCTCTCTCTCTCTTAATTCCTCCTTTACCATCTCCCTTAAAAGTACTATTATTACGAGTCGAACTACTAAAAGTTGACCAAGTTCCATAAGCAAACAGTAACACCCACATAACAGTTATTTTTACATATAAAAGTTTTTTTAAACTTTCACTGGTTATCTAAATAGATGAATTGGGTTCTTTTATACGACAGTGACACATGAGAAAATAACGGTTTTTATTTGGTTTATATGAGATGAAAAAAATAATACAACATAATTCATAACTTAAAAAAAAAATGTCTGCTTTTTAAACTTTAATTCAAACCAGAAATTATTTTCAATTCGAATTCAAAATGATGTTCTAAGAAGAAGGGGGTCATGACAGTAAACAGATGTCGTTTTTTATCCATTAATTCAAAAAATGTCTCACTTCCATTTTCACATGTACCGTTCCTTTATTTTGAATCACATGTCACACTATTATTCAAAAATAAATTTGAAACCAGCCGAATAGAAAGACATTTTGGTACTCTTATAGCTGACGCACCGTGTTTCCGTGACTTCGCGTCGTCAACGTTCGGGCAGGTTACGGAAGCGCCGGAGAGTTTTCGAGGCGAAAACTGCCAAACGCTAAATTGAAGACTGGCAGCCGATAAATTACGACGAAGAAAATCAAACTAAAATACATATATAAAAATAAAGAACGAACAAACCATAGCGAAACAACTTATTAATTAGATTTTTTTTTTTTTTTGATAATGTTTTTAAATAAAGTGTTTGTTTTTTTTTGTTTGTGCACCGGTAAGTTTCATCAAAAGATGTTTTTTGTTTGATTTGTTAAGCAAATGTTGTTTCTTTTTAACTTTTTTTCAATTTTTTCTTTTAATACATTTTTTTCCAAAAACTCAATTAGTCCTTCGGAAGATTCAACGATCTGACAGAGATTATAGAAGTTAATTATTACTATTATTTTTTTTGTTGAACGCGATTAATTTCTTCCAAAAGTTATCGGCTGCTTGGTTAATAGTTTCGTCGACTCTCGGACGATTTCGAGACCTCCCCGAATGTTGACGACGCGAAGTCACGGAAACATGGTGCGTCAGGTATAAGAGTAACGACATTTTTGATTTACACGATTTAGAAGAAGAAAATAAATTCGTACTATGTAAAATTCATAAAATCGCAAAGGTTATCTTGAACTTTTCAGCTTTAAGATGGCTGTCATTGAAACAGCATTATCTTAACCGAATTAGTTCGAGTTTTATTACAATTTGTTTCAATTAATAATTTAATGACCAAAAAAATACCGTAAACAAACTATAACTAATTTGGTTAAGATGATATTTGTTTTAATGACAGCTATCTTAAAGCTGAAAAGTTCAATATAACCATCACAAAAAAGTCATAACAAAAAATGCAAAATCTCAAAATATTAAAAAGTCATGATAAAAATATCAAAAATCACTATAATTTTTTTTAAGTGATAAACATTACTACATAAATTATTTTAAAGGAAGTTCAGTTGGGAAATTAGTCAGATATAGATATAAGTATTTTAAGTTGCCGTCAATATTTGTTGCCAGTAACGTAATAAGGGTCCCTACTTTCTGAAAAACAAGATGTCTGACCTCTTATTACTTTACTCACAACCAATAATTACGGTAACTTAAAATGCTAATATCTTATATGAATTTCCTAACACAAATACCTAACAAATGAGTAGGTGAACCAAAATAAATTGTTTGTGACTAATTTCCCTTTGAAATAAATTATGTCGTCAATAGTAACGTTTACAAAAAAAAGGCTAGAGAAAAAAGGCACAAGAAAAAATGAAAAAATCACCCCATTCCCCAATAAAAAAAAATCCCCAAATAAATAAAAAGGTCACCAAAAAATAAAAAAGATCACAAAATATGAAAAAAAACCCCTCATAAAATCAAATAAAAATGTCACAAATAAACCGAAAAGTCACCAAATAAAACCGAAGTAAAAAAATTACCAAAAACGTCAGTCATAAAATAATCAAACAGTTACCAAAATAATAATCGGTAGGTCACAAAAAATCAATAAGTCAAAATAAAATCAATAAGTTACAAAAAATTGAAGTCACAAAAAAAAAGTTACAAAATAATAAAAGTTAAAAAAAGTAAATAAGTCAAAATAAAATCAATAAGTTACAAAAAATGAAAAAGTTACAAAATAATAAAAGTTACAAAAAGTAAATAAGTCAAAATAAAATCAATAAGTTACAAAAAATGAAAAAGTTACAAAATAATAAAAGTTACAAAAAGTAAATAAGTCAAAATAAAATCAATAAGTTACAAAAAATGAAAAAGTTACAAAATAATAAAAGTTACAAAAAGTGAATAAGTCAAAATAAAATCAATAAGTTACAAAAAATTAAAAAGTTACAAAATAATAAAAGTTCAAAAAAGTAAATAAGTCAACATAAAATCAATAAGTTACAAAAAATGAAAAAGTTACAAAATAATAAAAGTTACAAAAAGTAAATAAGTCAAAATAAAATCAATAAGTTACAAAAAATGAAAAAGTTACAAAATAATAAAAGTTCAAAAAAGTAAATAAGTCAAAATAAAATCAATAAGTTACAAAAAATGAAAAAGTTACAAAATAATAAAAGTTACAAAAAGTAAATAAGTCAAAATAAAATCAATAAGTTACAAAAAATGAAAAAGATACAAAATAATAAAAGTTACAAAAAGTAAATAAGTCAAAATAAAATCAATAAGTTACAAAAAATGAAAAAGTTACAAAATAATAAAAGTTCAAAAAAGTAAATAAGTCAAAATAAAATCAATAAGTTACAAAAAATGAAAAAGTCACAAAATAATAAAAGTTACAAAAAGTAAATAAGTCAAAATAAAATCAATAAGTTACAAAAAATGAAAAAGTTACAAAATAATAAGTTACAAAAAGTAAATAAGTCAAAATAAAATCAATAAGATACAAAAAATGAAAAAGTTACAAAATAATAAAAGTTACAAAAAGTAAATAAGTCAAAATAAAATCAATAAGTTACAAAAAATGAAAAAGTTACAAAATAATAAAAGTTACAAAAAGTAAATAAGTCAAAATAAAATCAATAAGTTACAAAAAATGAAAAAGTTACAAAATAATAAAAGTTACAAAAAGTGAATAAGTCAAAATAAAATCAATAAGTTACAAAAAATTAAAAAGTTACAAAATAATAAAAGTTCAAAAAAGTAAATAAGTCAACATAAAATCAATAAGTTACAAAAAATGAAAAAGTTACAAAATAATAAAAGTTACAAAAAGTAAATAAGTCAAAATAAAATCAATAAGTTACAAAAAATGAAAAAGTTACAAAATAATAAAAGTTAAAAAAAGTAAATAAGTCAAAATAAAATCAATAAGTTACAAAAAATGAAAAAGTTACAAAATAATAAAAGTTACAAAAAGTAAATAAGTCAAAATAAAATCAATAAGTTACAAAAAATGAAAAAGATACAAAATAATAAAAGTTACAAAAAGTAAATAAGTCAAAATAAAATCAATAAGTTACAAAAAATGAAAAAGTTACAAAATAATAAAAGTTCAAAAAAGTAAATAAGTCAAAATAAAATCAATAAGTTACAAAAAATGAAAAAGTCACAAAATAATAAAAGTTACAAAAAGTAAATAAGTCAAAATAAAATCAATAAGTTACAAAAAATGAAAAAGTTACAAAATAATAAGTTACAAAAAGTAAATAAGTCAAAATAAAATCAATAAGATACAAAAAATGAAAAAGTTACAAAATAATAAAAGTTACAAAAAGTAAATAAGTCAAAATAAAATCAATAAGTTACAAAAAATGAAAAAGTTACAAAATAATAAAAGTTAAAAAAAGTAAATAAGTCAAAATAAAATCAATAAGTTACAAAAAATGAAAAAGTTACAAAATAATAAAAGTTACAAAAAGTAAATAAGTCAAAATAAAATCAATAAGTTACAAAAAATGAAAAAGTTACAAAATAATAAAAGTTACAAAAAGTAAATAAGTCAAAATAAAATCAATAAGTTACAAAAAATGAAAAAGTTACAAAATAATAAAAGTTACAAAAAGTGAATAAGTCAAAATAAAATCAATAAGTTACAAAAAATTAAAAGGTTACAAAATAATAAAAGTTCAAAAAAGTAAATAAGTCAACATAAAATCAATAAGTTACAAAAAATGAAAAAGTTACAAAATAATAAAAGTTACAAAAAGTAAATAAGTCAAAATAAAATCAATAAGTTACAAAAAATGAAAAAGTTACAAAATAATAAAAGTTCAAAAAAGTAAATAAGTCAAAATAAAATCAATAAGTTACAAAAAATGAAAAAGTTACAAAATAATAAAAGTTACAAAAAGTAAATAAGTCAAAATAAAATCAATAAGTTACAAAAAATGAAAAAGATACAAAATAATAAAAGTTACAAAAAGTAAATAAGTCAAAATAAAATCAATAAGTTACAAAAAATGAAAAAGTTACAAAATAATAAAAGTTCAAAAAAGTAAATAAGTCAAAATAAAATCAATAAGTTACAAAAAATGAAAAAGTCACAAAATAATAAAAGTTACAAAAAGTAAATAAGTCAAAATAAAATCAATAAGTTACAAAAAATGAAAAAGTTACAAAATAATAAGTTACAAAAAGTAAATAAGTCAAAATAAAATCAATAAGATACAAAAAATGAAAAAGTTACAAAATAATAAAAGTTACAAAAAGTAAATAAGTCAAAATAAAATCAATAAGTTACAAAAAATGAAAAGTTACAAAATAATAAAAGTTACAAAAAGTAAATAAGTCAAAATAAAATCAATAAGTTACAAAAAATTAAAAGTTACAAAATAATAAAAGTTCAAACAAGTAAATAAGTCAAAATAAAATCAATAAGTTACAAAAAATGAAAAGTTACAAAATAATAAAAGTTACAAAAAGTAAATAAGTCAAAATAAAATCAATAAGTTACAAAAAATTAAAAGTTACAAAATAATAAAAGTTCAAAAAAGTAAATAAGTCAAAATAAAATCAATAAGTTAGCAAAAAATTAATAAGTCACCAAAAAAATGAAAAGTCACAAAAAAGTCAGTAAGCCAAAATAAAATCAATAAGTTACCAAAATCAGCTAAAAATCAATAAGTCGGCCAAAAATGTTAAAAACCAAAAAAAATTAAATCTAAAAAAATTTAAAAAAATCACAAAGTAAAATCAAAAAGTCCCTATTTTCTTGCCTTTCCACAAGAGCAAATTTAGACACAAGGTCGTTTTTTCATGTGGGGGATATCTAGCCTTCCAAAAAATAAATGGGACCAAAGTAAAAATTACCCCAGTCAAGAAATAATTCTCTTTTGACTTAGGACAGAACAGATACTACACTTTGATCCTAGCATGAAGGCGATTAAAGAATGATAAAAAAATCAATGTCACAAAAAAATCAAAAAGTCACAATGAAAAGAAATAAAATTCGAATTGCCACCAGAAAAATCATGGCGATAAACAAATATCGTAAGCTATATTAGGCAAAAAACAAAAACGAAATATAAACCACTTTGAATAGTAAACATATGGTGTTGCATAGCCGTCCCGGAATGGGCCGTGGCAGTTCTTTCTTTGTATACCCGTCCCGGAATGGGTCGTGGCAGTTCTCGCTTAAACAACTGGTCATTTTTAACACCAAAAAGACATATGTTGCATACCTTTTAATTTCTCGTACCTTCTCTCTTTCCGCGTGGAGGGGTGTCGTCTAGTGGTTGTCTTCTTCCTTCTCTTCTGTACTGCCGTGAACATCGCCGCTACAGCAAAAAGCTTCATACCACGATTCACGAGACAAACAATATTTTAAACTTTGATTGGTTTATTTCAGGCTTCAGTCTACCGTGTCGATCTTGGAGATGTTTTACTAACGTTAAGGTAGAGACCAAATTGCTGCTCTATCGTAGTTAATTCCTAGCTTAAGTCCTTAGCCATTCGATGAGGGGGGAAGAAGGAATCTCATGCCTGTATTCTCTTAGGGAAATAAATTCACATTTCTCATTTCGGACTACATAAAGAAACACGTCTGTTCAATTTGCTTCCACTAACCAGACTGGCAAAACTTTGTTTCCTCCACAAAAGCCCGTGACGTCCCAGAACCCCCATGCGCAGGTGCACCTTGACCCTTGATCTGAGGTCTCGTCAACGCGGTGGCCCTGTCAATGTCTGTGAGCACCGACTGTGAGAACATCCCTATTTTGCACTCGACTGTATGGGTCCACCCGCACTGAATCGCGCAAGCCAAACCAAACGATCTCTCGCACATGCGTCCACTTCAAGATGCGTTCGGCCCCACAGGGCCATTATCCAACATATGGTAGAAGTAATTTATTGACATCTATACTGATGATACAACTGTTTATGGCAGCACTTCGAAGAGCATTGATGATCAGGATTTTGCTGATTCTCTCTCTTCCGTCCTGGAACATGTGATGCAATAGAGAAAAAAGTGTCTCGTTACTTTTAACACTTCTAAAACATAGCTTCTCTCCTTTCACCACCAACGCTCCTACCCTTGTTTTGCTTCAGTAGAAATGAATGCCTCTCGCGTTGAGAAAGTCTCAAGCTTTGGTTAGCTCCCAGGACTGACTTTCACTCAAGACCTGAAATGGAAGACTTACATCAGATCCGTTGCTAAGGTCGCTGGAAAAAAACGGTTGGATCATTTTACCGCTCCAGAAGGTATCTCACCCCTGATGCAATCCTCTTCCTATATAAGTGTCAGATACGTCCTCGGATGGAGCACTGCTGCCACATCTGGGGAGGTGTCGCTCAGAGGACTCTTAGTTGCTTTAACAGAGTACAAAATCGACTTCGAAATCTAGTATTGATTTACTCCTCTTCAGGAGTTAGGCACAAGGCCAGTTTTTAGCTTACCCCCACAAGTAAGATGTGACCCAAGGTCGGGTCGGGAAAGTGGGATTTAAAAATTGCCTGGGCATCCCCGTCGGCATTCCCTGGTAGGGGCGCCTCAGGCAGTAAGCAATAAACTTACTCCTCCCCAAAGAGGGGAGGCGAAGCCTGGGAGGGTTGACCTCCTAGAACTGCACAGGACAGACCCATAGACCAGCGTAAATCAAGCCCCGAAGGCCAAGACAATACCAGTCTATGGGGTGCAGTATCCATCGGAACAGATACTACACTTTGATCTTAGCCAAAAGGCCAATTTATTCTACCTCCCACAAGGTAAGATGTGACGCAAGGTCGGGAAAGTGGGATTAGATAAGCCAGCGCTCGAGAGGTGAGCACTCTGGCCATTTAAAAATTGCCTGGGCAGCCCCGTCGGCATTCCACGTTAGAGGCGCCTCAGACAGTAAGCAATAAACTTACTCCTCCCCAGAGAGGGGAGGCAAAGCCTGGGAGGGTGCACCTCCTAGAACTGCACAGGACCGGCAACCCCCAATAGACCGGCGTAAATTCAGACCCAAAGGCCTGGACGATACCGGTTTATTAGGTGGGGTAAAAACCCCTGGTAAATTGTTCGAAATCTAGTAGACGATGATCGTTTCTCTTTCCTACAGACCCTGTTTCACAGAAGAGACGCTGCTAGTCTTTCTCTACTCTATCGTTATTTTCGATGGAAGTCTTTCTTTATTCGTTGTATTTGTACCGACACAATTTTTTATTTCATATATCATTAACTAGCAGGCAACCCGACGTTGTCCGGGAATAAATAAAAGAAAAATCTTCTCTCCGTCATCATCTCCCATATTACCATTTTTATTTTAATTTTAATTTCTATTATTTAAAAAAAAATTTTTACCTTATAAATAAAATAAAATAATTGGTTGCAAAAAAAATAACTTTGGAACTATTTATAGCGTTGGTTCTCTTAGTTCCCTTGGAATTTCTCACAGAAGAGACGCTGCTAGTCTTTCTCTACTCAATCGTTATTTCCATGGAAGATGTTCGACTGAGCTCCAATCTCTGGTTCCTCCCTGTAAAACATTCACAGCAAGAACTCGTTTAGCTACCACCTCTGTGTACCTAAAACCAAACAGAATTTTTCCATGAACAGAGTTTCTTTCCAAGAAACTCCCATCTGTGGAACACATTATCACGGTACTGCTTCCCTGCAGACTACAACATGGTCTTCTTCAAATTCAACGTCAACAAATACTTGTCGAGCCGTCCTCTTAACTAATCAAATTTTGTCCATTCATCGTTTTCAATCCTCTCATCGTATTGGTCATCATCAAATTGATAATCTTATTAACTCTTATCCTCAAGTGGTTTTTGGCCTTGATAATTGGTGACTCATTAGTATATAAAAACATTTAGATGATGTTAATACAAGAATTTCTTTTAACTAGATCGTGCATTGTGAAGAACACAACCCACTCTCAGAACCCAGCAAGCGATGAATGTTCAGGTTCATGACATGTGTACCGTGACAGAGACCTGCATGGTCACCTGTGTTGTATCAAAGAGCTTTCCTTCTTCTAGACTAGTTGCTTTACCAAGGCTTGAGAGTCTAGTCTATGCAGCTAATTCGCTGGGGAAGGACAAATAGATCCGTACCTCTAGGGGTACTAGTGAACGTCACCAAATAGCGCTGGAGAGAGTTCAAACAATGGCTACTCGAATCCTTTTGGCTAAGATCAAAGTGTAGTATCTGTTCCGATGGATACTACACCCCATAGACTGGTATTGTCTTGGCCTTCGGGGCTTGATTTACGCCGGTCTATGGGTCTGTCCTGTGCAGTTCTAGGAGGTCCACCCTCCCAGACTTCGCCTCCCCTCTTTGGGGAGGAGTAAGTTTATTGCTTACTGCCTAAGGCGCCCCTACCGGGGAATGCCGACGGGGCTGCCCAGGCAATTTTTAAATCCCACTTTCCCGACCCGACCTTGGGTCACATCTTACTTGTGGAAGTAAGATAAAAACTGGCCTTGTGCCTAACTCCTGGAGAGGAGTAAATCAATACTCGAATGGTGCAGGGTTTATAGGATTTTCCCTATGAAAGCCGACTCAAGAAACTTAACCTTTTCTCCTGTGAGCGCCGACGATTACGCGGTGATATCATTTTTACCTACAATTTCCTCAATGATCATTACGATATACCTCAGGACCTATTATTCACTCCTGCACCAGAAAAAGGTCTATGCGGACACCACAAGAAACTATTTCACCGCCGATTTCGATTAGACTGGAGGAGGGCCGCTTTCTCAATCAGGATGCCTGGGCCTTTGAATAGACTCCCAAGAGAGGTTATAAATGCACCAACAACGCAGCAATTCAAGTTGGATTTGTACAGGTGCTAGGCTACTGTATCCTCTTCTGTGTAAATTTCTGCAACCTTTTCCTACATGGCAACTGAAACATGCTTGTTTTATTTTTTGTCAAATTAATTGAATTGAATTGGAAAAGATCAGCAAGGGGAATAATTCATATTCTGCGTAAATTTCTACCACCTTTTCCCTACATGGCAACTGAAACATGCTTGTTTTACCTTTTGCCAAATTAATTGAATTGAATTGATGGATCTTGAACCTGCTATGTTGAGTCAACAGTTTACGCTGGTAACAATTACACCAATTCCATTTGGAGAGTAAATAACTAAATAGTTATTAATATAGTTGAATAAAAAAAATTATTATTAAAAAAAAAATCTCTATATGATTATGATTTTTGTCTAGTCTTTTGTAAAATAGCCCTGGCACAAATGAAAAAATGAGTTTTGCGAAAAAAAAAAGAAAAAAAAAAAGAAGAAGCCCGGTCGGTCATGAGTAGTGCGTGCACACGTCCTTGACCTACTTTTGTGAATTCTGTCTAGACATGCATCAGGTTAGGGTTAGTGCTAGGGTTAGGTTATACAAAATGCAGAATAAATGCTACTGTGGAACGCATCGTGGAATGATGAACAGCTATATGTGTGAGTTTATATGTGGAGCAGAAATATAAGGGAAACAATCTATACATTTTCTCAATGTAATGAATGGTTTTCATTCTCTGTAGTAAGTAATCGTGATGGGACGATTCCAATATTTTTCCCCGATTCCGATACAATTACCGATTCTGTTCTAAATTCCAGATTCCGATACAATTACAGATTTCGATTCTTTTAAAATCCCTAAATATTTAACTATAGAGTTTTTTGTTTTTTTTAGTTTTTTTAGGGAT
This sequence comes from Sepiola atlantica, assembly GCA_963556195.1. Taxonomy (NCBI): domain Eukaryota; kingdom Metazoa; phylum Mollusca; class Cephalopoda; order Sepiida; family Sepiolidae; genus Sepiola; species Sepiola atlantica. Next base: position 28,191,855 of record OY744535.1, read on the forward strand.
TACCGTAAAAACCCATGTAATATGTGCATATATTTTGCAAACATAAAAAATATATATAGATTTTACTTTTACTGGTCGTTTAAAATCAATCAATATTCATCATTTTATCATTTTATCATTTATACCAGCAATGGAAAATTTAAGTTTTAAACAAAAGCAAACAAAAGAAAAACAATTCAAAGAATCATTTTTGGCATCGGAGAATAGGCACCAATTTCTCCCATTCCGATTCTGATACACCAAAAAGTTCCGATTTTTCCGATTCTCAATTCCGATTAAACGTCGGAGTGGAGTAAATAATAAAACACTTTGGTGCTTGTTCAGTGCTTCGGCCATACGGAAAACTTATTTATTTATGAAAACAAATTATTTATTTATGAAAACAATAGTATGTACTTATTCAGTGGTATTTTATTGTTCAATGTTGAAAAAAGTAGGAAAAATTATCCGCTAGAACTTTAATTACAAGTATTTTTCCATTTTACGTATCGCTTCGATGAGTTTGCCTCCATCTTGTTTCGTTGGACACAAATCAAGGGCAGATAACTTGCAAGGGCAGGAAATAACGCGAAATGCCCTTGATTTGTGTCCAACGAAACAAGATAAAGGCTTACTCGTCGAAGCGATTGCTATAATACGTAAAATGGGAAAATACTTGTAATTAAAGTTCTAGCGGATAATTGTTCCTACTTTTTTCAACATTGAACAATAAAATAGCACTGAGTAAGTACATGATATTGTTTTCATAAATAAATAATTTTTCCGTATGGCCGAAGCACTGAACATGCACCAACACTATTTTTACTACAACCTGCATTTTTGTCTGTTTTCTGTTTTTGGCGTAGCGATGGTATTCTTTTTTTATGAGGGAGGGGGTCTTCTACACAAGATCCATTTTGTGTAACCCTAGGAAATTCCACAGTTGTATCCTTCTGTAACGTAGTTTCAGAATATATCTGGTTACGGGGGTCGATCTCTAAAACCCATGAAAGAGTTTGTGGCCCATTTCCATTCTCTGCAAAAACAGACCCACAATATTATTGTACCAACTTTGTTCAAGTTGAAACATACTTATCTAAGTACTGTGGTTGATGTAGTTTCGGAATGTATCTGATTATGGGGTTGTATCTCAGCAACCCATGAAGATTTGATAACATTTCCCCATTCTATGGACATCCGGCACAAACGTAGACCCCAAAATATTATTGTACCATCTTTGGCCAGAACAGATACTAAACTTTGATCCTAGCCTGAAGGCAAAGAAAGTATAGTTTAGTTTGAGTTTCACGTTCGACCCAACAGCAATTGGAAGTCAATTTTTTAAAGCCGTCCAACACATGCCAGCATGGGAAATGGACGTTGAACCGAATATTATTATTATTATTATTATTATTATTATTATTATTATTATTATTATTATTATTATTATTATTATTATTATGAGAAGAAGATGATGAAGAAGAAGAAGATGATGAAGAAGGAGAAGAAGAAGAAGAAGAAGATGATGAAGAAGAAGAGGAAGGAGAAGAAGAAGAAGAATAAACAGAAGAAGAGGAAGAAGACGAAGAAGACGCAGAAGAAGAAGATGATGAAGAAAAAGACGAAGAAGAAGAAGACGATGAAAAAAAAGACGAAGAAGAAGAAGAAAAAGAAGAAGAAGAAGACGAAGAAGAAGGAGAAGACAAAGAAAAAGACGAAGAAGAAAAAGACGATGAAGAAGAAGAAGAAGACGAAGAAGAAGAAGAAGAAAAAGAAAAAGACGAAGAAGAAAAAGACGATGAAGAAGAAGAAGACGAAGAAGAAGAAGAAGAAAAAGAAAAAGACGAAGAAGAAAAGACGATGAAGAAGAAGAAGAAGAAGAAGAAGACGAAGAAGAAGGAGAAGACAAAGAAGACGAAGAAGAAGAAGAAGAAGAAGAAGACGAAGAAAACAGACTAATAATAAAGTAAACATTATTTTGGTTAGAAAAGTTTGAATTTTCCAGAATTAATGTTACAATAGCGCCATGGATATTGCCTTATTTAGATTATTCAGACGACTATTCTCATCTTGGATGTTATTCTCACAACGTTTTAGCCGATGTAATCCTTATATCAAACTCGGGAATCTATACATAATTTTCAACTGAACTCTATTTAATCCAGAGATTAATCCGTTTGATCTACTTTTAAAAATATCTATCTACTTACCTTTAAGATCGGTTAATCGCACAAACGTATACACCAATAATACACAATGTACCGATGTTGACCCAACGGATCACGGGTCGTCTACTGTGGTTTAGATCTTGTTAACACCAGAGCAAAATCATTTTCAGCTCGGGAACCATTTTACCCAAGTAATACGGAAAGTTCTTGCAACATTGCGACTATTTTGTATTTTAATTGTATTTTAGTTGTGACGTTGTGGCATTTTTTTTTTAATGGAAATCACTCCAGACAAGACACGAGGCCACTTGATGTAAGGAGCTAAACAAAAACAAAAAACAATACTACTTCAAGGTCAAAAATTAACCAACGATAAGCGCTAGATGGATAGATTCTGACCCAGAAAACAGCAATTCTTCCCCCTTTGTCAGAAACATTGCACATGGGATGTGAGGACTAAAGGACAAAATAAGGGAAGCCAGAGTTACGAGGCTGCTGAAAGGTTCTTGTTAAATAGATGAAGTTAAGCAATGTTAAGCCTGGTCCGTACCAGATGGGTGACCATTCGGGAATACCAGGCGCTGTAAGTGGGAGGACGGCAACACCTTTCTGCAGAAAACTGCAAAGAATTAACGTCGTCATCTCCCCTGATCAAAAAATACATGCGAATGAAAACTGCTTGCGAATTTAATATTCCCTAGAAACTTTCTCCTTCAGAGAAAGCCGACTCAACTCACGCAAGGTGAATGCCGTACTAAGTACTGTTACCTTGCGATCAATTATTTCAGCCGAGTTCAACCGACCACTCAACCATAACGTTATCATAACCTTATTGTTGTAGCAGGCATAAACCTTTCGCCTCCCTTTCAACTCTTATGACAATTCTCTCTGAAAATGCTAATTTTGCCGTGCTTCAAACAATTTATGATGTGCGTAGGGGAGGTAGAAAACTTTTGTTTCATCAACAAATGACTTCCTGTCTCCTCCGCCCACATACATGAGTGGGGTCTTTCTCTAACCTTGGCTTTCTCTTAATCTTGACTTTCTTTTAAATTTGACTTTCTCTTAATCTTGACTTTCTCTTAAATTTGACTTTCTCTTAATCTTGACTTTCTCTTAATCTTGACTTTCTTTTAAATTTGACTTTATCTTAATCTTGACTTTCTCTTAATCTTGACTTTCTATTAAATTTGACTTTCTCTTAATCTTGATTTTCTATTAAATTTGACTTTCTCTTAATCTTGACTTTCTCTTAATCTTGATTTTCTCTTAAATTTGAGTGTCTATTAAATTTGACTTTTTCTTAATCTTGACTTTCTCTTAATCTTGACTTTCTCTTAAATTTGACTTTCTCTTAAATTTGACTTTCTCTTAATCTTGACTTTCTCTTAATCTTGACTTTCTCTTAATCTTGACTTTCTATTAAATTTGACTTTCTCTTAATCTTGACTTTCTCTTAATCTTGACATTTTCTTAATCTTGACTTTCTATTAAATTTGACTTTCTCTTCATCTTGACTTTCTATTAAATTTGACTTTCTCTTCATCTTGACTTTCTTTTAATCTAGACTTTTGTATTAGTGTAAATTAATAGCTTCAACCCCCCCCCCCCATGCGCTTCTTCTTCTTAGGCTATTACGTGTGAACACTCTTCAAAACCTAGCGAAAAGAAAAAAACAACAAACAATTATTTTAGAATTCAGAATAGTGGTCAGTTTTGCATATACATATAACATAAAACGATCCTCCATTTTCAGTGTTGGCGGTTTCCAGAAGGTCCTGTGCAACTTAAAAACGGAGGTCCTTTTGTCACTGCGACAACAACAAAAACTCTATATATTAGAAGTCCTATATATAAAAACAAAAACAAAAAAACTAATTAATAGAAGTAACTATAATACATGTAATAATATTCTAACATGTTTATAGCTCCAATATAGTTTCGTACTTAGTACATAATTCCCGCCAAAAACCTTCTATAAATGCTAACACATGGTCTATACCTGATTAACCTCATTCCCCCGAAGATGGACCCAGATGGGTCCGAAAGTACTTGGGAGACAAATCCAAACTATGGCAAATTTATCAGCCAATTCCCCTCCGAAACTAAGATCCTAATTCGAACTATTGAAAGGATTTACCAAAGGATATCTAAACATGAGTTGTCTCTTATATTCAACAATACTTTCTCTTAATCTTAACTTTCTATTAAATTTGACTTTCTTTAAAATTTGACTTTCTTTCAATAGAGAAGATGCTGCCTATATATATATATATATATATATATATATATATATATATATATATATATATATATATATATATATATATATATATATATATATAAAATTTAAAGTTCATATATTTTTTTAAGCATCTACCTATCTCGTGTGCATTCACGTTCTCATATTTGAAAGTGGAAAACAACAACATCGAGCACTAGCTTTTCAAACCCCACTTTCTCGACCCGATCTTGGGTCACATCTTACTTGTGGGAGTAAGATAAAACTGGCATTGTGCCTAACTCCTGGGGAGGAGTAAATAAAACCCCTAAGACCGTTTAAACCAACAGAAGCCGGGAAAATCCAAATCCAATAAGATCAGGATATATAGACACACTGAAGAGGCTAAGTTTTCAATTGGCGAAATTATTTGTATCACTATAAACTAAAAAAAAAATGAAAGTTTATAAAAAGTAAAAAAAAATCGGTTTCGATTTATTTTTCTTTTAAAATAGATATCGCATCTTTAAATGCTTCAGAGGTATATATTTTACCTTATTCTTTATTATATATATATATATATATATATATATATATATATATATATATATATATATATATATATATATATATGTGTGTGTGTGTGTGTGTATCTTGGCAGCATCTTTTCTTTTATACAAGTATCATTAAAAATAACGGACATCCTTTCCGTTTTTTTGATTAGGTTCTTAGTTTCAGACGCAAACTGGCTCCGAAAGCGCTTTAGGAAGCTATGGCAATTTTATCAGCCAGTTTCCGTCTGAAACTAAGAACCTAATCAGAAAAACGTTATATATATATATATATATATATATATATATATATATATATATATATATATATATATATATATATATATATATATATATATATATATATATATAAGATAGGTTCAGATAAATAAAGCTAGTACATTATTTATATCAGATCGAAAAATTCAAACACAACAAATATTTGGCGTACGATCGTTTCTAAAACAATTTGGAAATTTTTTATTTCGTATTTAGATGATTCCAAAAAGTCTTTTTATCAGTGCCCCCCTTATAATATAATCACATACAGAAGTCAAGAGAGAACAAAATCATCTTTTAGAATTACTTGAAAAAAAAAGAAAAAAAAAAAGAAAAAAAAAACATATCCCGTTAATGTGGGGAAACCAGAATTTCGTATGATGCAATTTTACAGTACTCAAAATGTAAAATCGACAGTAACACCACTAATAGTATTTAAAATATATAGGATGCAGCAAATTTAGAATATTTAAATCTATACAGACCAAAATATAGATTTAAAAAAAAAATGAAAATTGTAAAATTATAAATTAAATATTTAAAACCAGTTATTAAAAGAAAACAGAGTGAAGACTTTGGAGGTAAAGGGGGGGTCGATTTAATGAATATTGAAAATACAGATAGAAATAAGAAGCAGTGAAGGATTCAGCAGATGAATGAACGAAGAGTGAAACAATGAGGAATAGAACAAGTGAAAAACACGTCGATATGATATTGATAAATGCCTCTATGTTCAAAAGAGCTGGCGAAATGTACACGAATACAGGTCATTAGCCTACTGTGAACAAAATGGTCTAATTTAATAAAAAAAATGCTTGCGGATTAGGTTAACGTCCTCATCGAAGCAGAGAACAGGCCTCTCTTTGTTTATATATCAAACAAAGGAACTGTATAGAGATATTGTGCAGTGCACCCAGATCTAGATTGAAAGTACGCGGCGTGCAATTGACATAATTTAGAACTATTATTATGTTATGCAATAAAAAAGGTTATTTTCGTTTTGTCTTTATTTTTTATTGTTTGATTCAATGTTTGCGATCGGCTGTCAACAACAAGAAACTTGGCTTCACACACAATTTAATGAAATGTAAAGAAAAAAAAATAGTGCCATTTTTATTATTTTGCATCTAATTTATATATACACACACACACACACACACACACATATATATATATATATATATATATATATATATATATATATATATATATATTACTTTTATATGTACGTAAAAATTAATATATATATATGTGTGTCTCTAGATATATATAAATATATATATATATATATATATATATATATATATATATGATAATTTTATTTACACAGACATGTACAAAATCTGCGACACTGGCATGTCGATGTTATCGATCAACAGTTACTATAAACTGAGATCTCATCAGGCAGAGTTAGAATCCGATCTTAACCTCAGATCATATATATATATATATATATATATATATATATATATATATATATATATATATATATATATATATATATATATATATATATATATATTACTTTTATATGTACGTAAAAATTAATATATATATGTGTGTCTCTAGATATATAAATATATATATATATATATATATAAATATTTATATCTAGAAACACATACATATATATATATATTC
>OY744535.1:28208693-28258693 GCA_963556195.1 Sepiola atlantica
TTTAAAAGTTTTTAATCGACGATTAAATATATTATTTAATATTTCCTCTTTTTTTTTTCTTGTGATAGTGCCTCGACTCGCTATGACTCCGTTCATCATATTTAAAACGAATATATATATATATATATATATATATATATATATATATATATATATATATATATATATATATATATATATATATATATATATATATATATAAGCATAAAATTACCCACCCCCCTTATCCGGCGGCTATTAATCTAATCAACAGAGCATGGTGACTCATAGTTTTTCACTTCGTGTTCATCAGACCGTTTTATTAACTCCCACGTGATGAATAATAACACGGTCTGAAGAATGCGAGAAACTAATCGTCCCCATTTGACTATGGCTATAGTGGTGATGATGTCGTCGTTTTGAAGTCTCGCGCAGCTGCGAATTGCATGTATCCTGTTGACGAAAAAATATGAGCCATTGTCTGAGAATACTTCCTCGTCTACCCCAAAATCGGCTGAAGCTATGCTGGATCGCTTTGGTCATAGCTCAACTCGCCTGTGCGCGTATCTGGTAGAGATCCGGATAATTTTAGTTGATATCAACTATTAGTATCTAACTAGTGGGACCCCGTGGAAATTCCATGGTGCTTTTTTTACATCAATCTGTTTAATGGTGCCATTCCAATACGTGATCTACCGAATGATTTCTAATCCAATATGTGATCCACAGAGTTGTTTATATTTCAATATGTAATCTACTCATTAACCACAACCCTTCTTCTTCTTCTTCTTCTTCTTCTTCTTCTTCTTCTTCTTCTTCTTCTTCTTCTTCTTTGCGCGTCTTTGAAATGTCATGTGGTCATACGACAGTTTCCCCACTTTTTTTATGCAGTCCTTTGCATTATTGTTGTACTCCGCAAGATCCTTCAAGCTGCACCGGTTGGGCAGTAGGGGTTAGACAAGGCAGTGTTGCATCGTATGGCCCTTGGGGATAAAAGTAGAAACGTTCACGTTGCAATCCCTGTCAAGTAATACTTACTATTACCTGTGAATTCTACCAAACATTTTGAAGTGAGCCCAAATACCGTAACTTTAAGGTTAGGATTAGTTAGGATAAGGGTTACTTAGTAATGGTTAATGCTAATGGGTAGATCACATATTGGAATGTAAACAATTAACCCTTAGGTTAGGATTAGTTAGGGTAAGGGTTAGTTAGTAATAATTAAAGTTAATGGGTAGATCACATATTGGAATGTAAACAATTAACACTTAGGTTACGATTAGTTAGGATAAGGGTTAGTTAGTAATAATTAAGGTTAATGGGTAGATCACATATTGGAATGTAAACAATTAACACTTAGGTTACGATTAGTTAGGATAAGGGTTATTTAGTAATAATTAAGGTTAATGGGTAGATCACATATTGGAATGTAAACAATTAACACTTAGGTTACGATTAGTTAGGATAAGGGTTAGTTAGTAATAATTAAGGTTAATGGGTAGATCACATATTGGAATGTAAACAATTCACACTTAGGTTACGATTAGTTAGGATAAGGGTTAGTTAGTAATAATTAAGGTTAATGGGTAGATCACATATTGGAATGTAAACAATTAACACTTAGGTTACGATTAGTTAGGATAAGGGTTAGTTAGTAATAATTAAGGTTAATGGGTAGATCACATATTGGAATGTAAACAATTAACACTTAGGTTACGATTAGTTAGGATAAGGGTTAGTTAGTAATAATTAAGGTTAATGGGTAGATCACATATTTGAATGTAAACAATTAACACTTAGGTTACGATTAGTTAGGATAAGGGTTAGTTAGTAATAATTAAGGTTAATGGGTAGATCACATATTGGAATGTAAACAATTCACACTTAGGTTACGATTAGTTAGGATAAGGGTTAGTTAGTAATAATTAAGGTTAATGGGTAGATCACATATTGGAATGTAAACAATTAACACTTAGGTTACGATTAGTTAGGATAAGGGTTAGTTAGTAATAATTAAGGTTAATGGGTAGATCACATATTGGAATGTAAACAATTAACACTTAGGTTACGATTAGTTAGGATAAGGGTTAGTTAGTAATAATTAAGGTTAATGGGTAGATCACATATTTGAATGTAAACAATTAACACTTAGGTTACGATTAGTTAGGATAAGGGTTAGTTAGTAATAATTAAGGTTAATGGGTAGATCACATATTGGAATGTAAACAATTAACACTTAGGTTACGATTAGTTAGGATAAGGGTTAGTTAGTAATAATTAAGGTTAATGGATAGATCACATATTGGAATGTAAACAATTAACACTTAGGTTACGATTAGTTAGGATAAGGGTTAGTTAGTAATAATTAAGGTTAATGGGTAGATCACATATTGGAATGTAAACAATTAACACTTAGGTTACGATTAGTTAGGATAAGGGTTAGTTAGTAATAATTAAGGTTAATGGGTAGATCACATATTGGAATGTAAACAATTAACACTTAGGTTACGATTAGTTAGGATAAGGGTTAGTTAGTAATAATTAAGGTTAATGGGTAGATCACATATTGGAATGTAAACAATTAACACTTAGGTTACGATTAGTTAGTAATAATTAAGGTTAATGGGTAGATCACATATTGGAATGTAAACAATTAACACTTAGGTTACGATTAGTTAGGATAAGGGTTAGTTAGTAATAATTATGGTTAATGGGTAGATCACATATTGGAATGTAAACAATTAACACTTAGGTTACGATTAGTTAGGATAAGGGTTAGTTAGTAATAATTAAGGTTAATGGGTAGATCACATATTGGAATGTAAACAATTAACACTTAGGTTACGATTAGTTAGGATAAGGGTTAGTTAGTAATAATTAAGGTTAATGGGTAGATCACATATTGGAATGTAAACAATTAACACTTAGGTTACGATTAGTTAGGATAAGGGTTAGTTAGTAATAATTAATGTTAATGGGTAGATCACATATTGGAATGTAAACAATTAACACTTAGGTTACGATTAGTTAGGATAAGGGTTAGTTAGTAATAATTAAGGTTAATGGGTAGATCACATATTGGAATGTAAACAATTAACACTTAGGTTACGATTAGTTAGGATAAGGGTTAGTTAGTAATAATTAAGGTTAATGGGTAGATCACATATTGGAATGTAAACAATTAACACTTAGGTTACGATTAGTTAGTAATAATTAAGGTTAATGGGTAGATCACATATTGGAATGTAAACAATTAACACTTAGGTTACGATTAGTTAGGATAAGGGTTAGTTAGTAATAATTAAGGTTAATGGGTAGATCACATATTGGAATGTAAACAATTAACACTTAGGTTACGATTAGTTAGGATAAGGGTTAGTTAGTAATAATTAAGGTTAATGGGTAGATCACATATTGGAATGTAAACAATTAACACTTAGGTTACGATTAGTTAGGATAAGGGTTAGTTAGTAATAATTAAGGTTAATGGGTAGATCACATATTGGAATGTAAACAATTAACACTTAGGTTACGATTAGTTAGTAATAATTAAGGTTAATGGGTAGATCACATATTGGAATGTAAACAATTAACACTTAGGTTACGATTAGTTAGGATAAGGGTTAGTTAGTAATAATTAAGGTTAATGGGTAGATCACATATTGGAATGTAAACAATTAACACTTAGGTTACGATTAGTTAGGATAAGGGTTAGTTAGTAATAATTAAGGTTAATGGGTAGATCACATATTGGAATGTAAACAATTAACACTTAGGTTACGATTAGTTAGGATAAGGGTTAGTTAGTAATAATTAATGTTAATGGGTAGATCACATATTGGAATGTAAACAATTAACACTTAGGTTACGATTAGTTAGGATAAGGGTTAGTTAGTAATAATTAAGGTTAATGGGTAGATCACATATTGGAATGTAAACAATTAACACTTAGGTTACGATTAGTTAGTAATAATTAAGGTTAATGGGTAGATCACATATTGGAATGTAAACAATTAACACTTAGGTTACGATTAGTTAGGATAAGGGTTAGTTAGTAATAATTAAGGTTAATGGGTAGATCACATATTGGAATGTAAACAATTAACACTTAGGTTACGATTAGTTAGGATAAGGGTTAGTTAGTAATAATTAAGGTTAATGGGTAGATCACATATTGGAATGTAAACAATTAACACTTAGGTTACGATTAGTTAGGATAAGGGTTAGTTAGTAATAATTAAGGTTAATGGGTAGATCACATATTGGAATGTAAACAATTAATACTTAGGTTACGATTAGTTAGGATAAGGGTTAGTTAGTAATAATTAAGGTTAATGGGTAGATCACATATTGGAATGTAAACAATTAACACTTAGGTTACGATTAGTTAGGATAAGGGTTAGTTAGTAATAATTAAGGTTAATGGGTAGATCACATATTGGAATGTAAACAACTCCGTAGATAACATATTAGATTAAGAAATCATTCGGTAGATCACATTGGAAGATCATCGTGTATAATTTACTGTTGATGATAAAATTTCCTTTTGAAATAATGAATGTCTGTCGGAATTAACAAGAATTTTGTCCGACACTTGGGCAGCGCCGTTACGGTTCCTGAGCAGCGCCACTACTCTGGTATATCTTCTTTCTTGACCTTTTGGCTAAGATCAAAGTGTAGCATCTGTTCCGATGGATACTGCACCCCATACTGGTGTTGTCTTGGCCTTCGGGTCTTGATTTACGCCGGTCAATGGGTCTGTCCTGTGCAGTTCTGGAAGGTCCACCTTCCCAGGCTTTGCCTCCCCTCTTTGGGGAGGAGTAAGTTACTGCCTGAGGCGCCCCTACTAGGATATGCCGACGGGGCTGCCCAGGCAATTTTTAAACCCCACTTTCCCGACCCGACCTTGGGTCACATCTTACTTGTGGGAGTAAGATAAAAACTGGCCTTGTGCCTAACTCCTGGAGAGGAGTAAATCAATACTCTGGTATATATTTTTGTGTTCAATATACAAGCATGCCACATGGAAAACAAAGTAACAACTTGGAGACAATATTAAATTCAAAAAAACATTTATTGTTCGCGAACCCGTTTGGGTTCGCTATGAACTTGTGTCCATGAGAATATGTACAAAAAGGATCTGTAAATGGTGTGTATATGTGTGTGCATATGTAGGTGCACACATGGCGTTTGCTATGAAATTGAGTGAACGAAAATGTGTATAAACAAAGTCTGACTAGAACAATGTGTGTGTGTGTGTATACATAGAGAGGAAAAGTTTAAGTTTACGAAATGTGTGTTCATAGACGTGCACATCGCGCTTACTATGAAATTGAGTTCACGAGAATGTGTTCAACATAGTCTGAGCGCACACAATTTGGCGAGATGTTTATCAAAGCAGCCGATAGACCAAGACGGTCTGCAGGATGTGTCTGCTGTCGACGCCAGTCAGATGAAAAGAAAATTTTAGTGTGCAGCGCTTTTTATAATCACCAAATAGCCACGGTGCCTAGCATAAAAAGGGAGATAACTCGGGTCTGAAAATGCCCTCTGGTGGTGAGTCTGTTATTGCGCTTACAAAGGGAGGTAATGCTACAGGATCAATATTATTTAAAAAAAAAACTCTTTCTTCTTTCGTGAAAATAATGTCATTGTCACTTAAATATTTAAAAAAATGAATACAACCAATATGTCTATTCCTGAGTTATTTATTTAAAAGCCATTTCAAAGGGGAGATAACTCGGGTAATGTAATAATTTAAGCCCCCATATTAAAGAAAATATATCTTTTAAATCTGTTTTTATGTATGTTGTTCTGTTGAGATGCATGCGTTTTGAGTATTGGGATTTCTTCCGTGTTGTCGGAATTGCTATAGTAGTTGTGGTGGAAGTTCGTAGTACAGGTGAGTTTTCACTGTTGAAATTAATGAGTGCAAGTGAGTCTGCACGGTTGAAGTTGATGAGTGCAAGTGAGTCTGCATGGTTGAAGTTGATGAGTGCAAGTGAGTCTGCATGGTTGAAAGTGATGAGTGTAAGTGATTCTGCACTTTTGTCGCAGCACATTCGTTTGAGTTAAGTCCTTGGTGGAGTTAACGAACGTTCAATTGTCGTGATCACTGATGCACTATGGTCGAAGTCAAATGTGCAAATGGATCTGCACTGTTGTCGTAGCGCAAGGTTTGTGTAGGTCTACAGATTTGCAGACACGAGTACAAGTGGGCCTGTACTGACGTTGGAGCGCGTTGTTCGAGTTGATAGGTTCTCATGTTGCGGAGTTGATCAACGAACGTTAAGTTATGAGTAATTTAGTAGTGCATATGCAGCTGTAGTCATTGTAAACTGGTGCGAATTCTTCCATAGTGATGTCAGTGATGATTTCGTTGGTTGAATTTCCGGGCATTTCTTTTTTTGGGGTATCTTTTACAATACTCAGCAGAGTAAAAACGCTCAAAAAACATATATACAACAAATAAAAGTAACTTTAGGCGATAAAAGTTATTTTCTAACTTACCTGTGACATTTGTTTGTATTTTTAAACCGTTCCAACCGCTATTTATTAGAAATCAATAGTTTTGTCACACGAACACTTGAGAAAAAAAATGGCGATTGGGGGGGGGGGTCGTAAGGACTTAAGACCGATACCGCCATTTTGTTTTACTGAAAATCCATGTCAAAAGAAAACAAGAATTCTTTTTTTTACATCTAATAAAAACCCATTTATACTACGTACAAATACAAACAAATGTCATAGGTAAGTAGTAAAATATCTATTCTCGACGTAGTTCACCTTAACTTGTTGCATATTTATATTTTTTACCCCGTTCTCGTTCGTCTTTTGGACCCCGTTAGCGACTCTGCTGAGTATTGTAAAAGATACCCCTTTTTTTGTTGTACTGAATAGGGTTACGGATGGTTTGTGTTGTTGCATCTTTGATAGAGAGTGTTGGTAGTCTTTGATGGGTTATGTTGATGTTTTGCTGATACTGACTTTTTAACAAACACTATTAAGTCAAGAATTGGGTAGTGTTGTCGCTCGTTTTGGAGTGAGATGGATATTTCCCTGTTTTGTACTTGGAAGGATTTCAGCAATGACTTGAGTTTTTTTCGGTTTAGCAATTTTTTCTAATCCACCGAGGCTTCAAAGAGATCGTTAGTAGCAATAGTATTGATTTACTCCTCTCCAGGAGTTAGGCACAAGGCCAGTTTTTATCTTACTCCCATAAGATGTGACCCAAGGTCGGGTCGGGAAAGTGGGGTTTAAAAATTGCCTTGGCAGCCCCGTCGGCATTCCCCGGTAGGGGCGCCTCAGGCAGCAGGCAGCAAGCAACAAACTTACTCCTCCCCAAAGAGGGGAGGCGAAGCCTGGGAGGGTGGACCTCCTAGAACTGCACAGGACAGACCAATAGACCGGCGTAAATCAAGCCCCGAAGGCCAAGACAATACCAGTATATGGGGTGCAGTATCCATCGGAACAGATACTACACTTTGATCTTAGCCAAAAGGCCAAGAATGATCGTTAGTAGCAATAGTAGTCATCATAGTGAGGGTTGAGAAAGAGAGAGAGAAAGCGAGAGAGAGAGAGAGAGAGAGAGAGAAAAGAGTGTGTGTGTGGGAGAGAGAGAGAGAGAGGGAGGGAGAAACAAAAAAGAAGTTGTTTCTTTTGCTAATTTACTTTTTTTAATTATCGTGTGTTTGTTGTTTGTTTTCTTGTGTTTTTTTTGTTTTTTTTTTCTTTTTTAATATTTTGATACGCGTGGTTACAGCAAAGAAAACGATGGCGTAGTGAGTTTGTTTTGTTGCTTTGTTTTTGCTTTAAAAATAAAACTTATTTTGTCCCGCGTGGTCACAGAAAAATGATGGCGTCGCGAGTAATTTTTTTGCTTTGTTTTTTTCATTATTATTTTGTTCCACGTGGTCGCAAAAAAAAAAATATGGCGCCGTGAGTTTTTTTTTGTGTGTGTGTTTCTTTAACGCACGTGTTCACGCATAAAAAGTAATGACGTCATGTAAGTTTCATTTCTTTCTATCATTTACACACGTATATCCAGCACAAGGGATAGAATTGACAAGTTTTTCGGCATTGAACGTTTGTTTATTTTTCTTTTGAGACGGTATTCGAATTTTGTATTGTTGAAAACAGTTAGGGCTTCTTCGTTTTCCGAATGCGCTGTGAAAGTTTGTTGGGAGTGAAACGAAAATTGCCGAATTTGCACGAGGCTGAAAATGAAATTCGCTGTGTTGAGAAGTAGAATGTGTGAGTGTAGCGGTTTTTTTTTTTTTGTTCTTTTCGTCGTTTTTTTTTTGTTGTTTTTTTCGTCGTTTTTTTTTTTGTTTATTTCGTCGTTTTTTTGTTTTTTTTCGTCGTTTTTTTATTGTTTTTTTCGTCGTTTTTTTTTTGTTTTTTTCGTCGTTTTTTTGTTGTTGTTTTTTTCGTCGTTTTTTTTTGTTGTTTTTTTGTTTTTGTTTTTTTCGTCGTTTTTTTTTTAATTTAAGAAATTAATTTGTTGTTTTCTTTGTTGCATGAGTTTGAAAAAGTTACTCTGTTTCAAACGGCATAGCCTGTTCACGGGCTCACCAAGATTTTAGGGGGTGATACTTGGGAAGCGCTGGGGTGATGCTTGGGAAGCGCTGCTACTTCAGTATATATTTTTGTGTTCAATATACAAGCATGCCATATAGAAAACAAAGTAACAACTCGGAGACAATATTGAATTAAAAGAAAACAAACAAAAACATTTATTGTTCGCGAACCCGACTGGAAGTTGTGTTCACAGGAATGTGTGCAAAAACAGCCTGTAAATGGTTTGTACGTGTGTGTACGTAGGCGCGCACAACTTGTTTGCTATGAAATTGACTCCACGTAAGTCTGATTAGAATGGTGTGTGCGTATGTGTGTGTGTGTGTAAGTGGAGAACAGTCTTACGTACCAGAATATTGTGCTTGTGTGTGAGCGCACAGATGATGATGAGATGTTTATCAAAGCAGCCGACAGACCGAGACGGGGTCTGCTGTTTAGGCCAGTCGGATTAAAAGAAAATTAATTTTTGCCGTTCTGCGCTTTTATAACCACCAATTAGTCACGTCGCATAGCGTAAAAAGGGGAGATAACTCGGGTCTGAAAACGCCCTCTGCTGGTGAATCTGTTATTGTGTCCACAAAGGGAGGGAATGGATCAATATTATTAAGAAAAAAAAAAAACCTTTTCTGCTTCCGTAAAAAATAATTGTCATTGTCAGCTAACTATTATTTTCAAAATAAATACAACCAATATGTCTCTTCCTGAGTTATTTATTTAAAATTGTAGCAATTTAATTTAATTTTTAAAGCAATGAATATTCTCTGTCTTCCTATCATGAAAGTAATTGACAGCTAAATATTCTTCGAATCAATCGAACGAATGTCACTTTTTGAAATGTATGTTTATAAAATTGTGCTGCTTTATTCGACGGGGCGACAGAATACGAGTTTGGAACAATTAAATTTTAAAATGAGTAAAGTCGGATTTTTTTTTTTACCTTAGCGACATCAGATTAATCACCAATCACCATCTTTGCTGATCGGAAAAACTATATATTTAAAAAAAAAATATATGTGAAATGTGATAATGTATGTACGAGCGTAAAATGAATTAGCATATTATTATAGAGATCTTGGGCATCTTTTACGAGACTCAGCAGAGTAAAAACGCTAAAAAAAACAAATTTACAACAAATAAAAGTAACTGTAAGCTGTAAAAGTTAGTTTCAAACTTGCATGTGCTATTTGTTTGTATTTTAATCCCGTTTGAAGTGCTATTTATTAGAAATCAATAGTTTTGTTACCGTAACTTGACAAAAAAACATGGCCGATTTGGGGGGGGGTACTAACAAATGCACTAGGAGCGGCCATATTGTTTTTGTGAAAACGGTGGGAAAAAAAAACAAGAATTTTTTTTTTTTTACATCTAATGAAAACCCATTTATAATAGGTAAAAATAAAAACAAATTACATAGGTAAGTAGAAAAATATCTATTCTCGTCGTAGGTCAACTTCACTTGTTGCAAATTTATGTTTTTAAACCCTTTCTCGTTCTTTTTTTGGACCCCGTTCGCGCCTCTGCTGAGCGTCGTAACATATACCCGAGATCTTTATTGTCATGTCTACACAGGTTTACTGCGACTTTTCACGACAATCCTGTTGATATTTGATGTTTATTTCTGACCAATCGGATCCTCTGTTACATTTTTGTTAGTTATGTTGTTTTTGTCCAAGTTTTGAATAACGTTTGCCCACCTAATAAGGTTCTACGCATCGCGCGCGCTTTTTCCTAGTAATAAGTTGGGCGTTTCTTGGCGTTATCATAAAGCATCGTTTGTGTAACGAACCTTTTCTTTTGAATGGTAATGATTACCTTTCCCGTAATGTGCATTCTGTGTACGACTCGAGCGGTATTTTTCTCACTATTTACTTGCCTCCCCACGAGGACAACACAGATGAAGTGTGTTATCAGAACAGATACTACACTTTGCTCCTAGCAATTTTATTACTTTCCTCCCCACGAGGGTAGAGTTAGACACAATAGTCGGTTTTTAATGTGTTAAACAATTCCAGGGGCATTCTAGATTGGATCAAAAAAACTAAAAAAAAAAAAAACTTGCCCAAGTCTAGAAGGATTTCTTTCTCCTCTACTAACCGAGGATAGAAAAGATGAAGCGCCTTATCAGAACAGATACAACACTTTGAGCCTAGCCAACAGTTGTCAGTTTTATCTCCGGGTTTTATCCAATTTTCTTTTTTTTTTTTACAATCTGATATCGGTAGATTGTTAATGTTGATAATAAGTGGGACAGTTAACCCTTCTAAAGTCCAGGTCACCGTCCACCGTATGTCGCCAGAGCTAGTCGAACGTGCTTCCCCATCTCTCTCTAAAACAAGGTAATTCTACCAATACTTTTTCACAGCATCTCCGCGCCGGTTGTGAATTTTCTTCTTTCTCAGCATCTTTATTTTTAAATGTCCAACATTTTGGCAATACCTGTCTGTCTGTCCCTATGCAGGTCACACTCTGTCCACATGGTGATAGCCGCACCTTCCGCATTCTTTTTTTTTTATACCGTCGCACGTGTTCTTCTTTTTTTCTGTCTTCGTCATTTTTGTGGTCACCTAAACGTTATATCGTGTATAGCCAATCTTTCTTTGTCTTGTATGCGGTTCTTTGTCATTTCATGATTTTTACAGAGTCTTATCATTGTATTCAGGCCCGGGTCGGCCATAATTCTCAATTTTGATTTTATTCTATCAGCACATATGCCTGAAATTACCCGGTTTCAGTCGAATTTGTAAGCAGTTTTGTAATTGAAGGGAGTTGTTGGTCCCTTCCTTACATTTATCGCACGAAATGAATTGAACGAACAACAACCTAGTAACAGGCAACAAAAAAGGGTTTATTTAACAGAGGGCTGGAACTGTGTCACAGTGAAGAAAAGAGGCTGCCGGGTCGTCAGCAAATATATTCCCAGTGGAGATGGCTGCTGCTGGAACGATGCAGGGGAAAGGCAGGAAAGAGATGTTTCTTCGTTGATGGCCGATTTCTCTCTCTGAATTCTTCAACTGACCAGGTGGTATAAGATAGTCCATGAGGGGACAATTGATATCAATACGCCCTGCAAGCCGATTGGTCAGCGTATGACCAATTTGCTCACAGAGGACGAGAAGAAATAGATCCTATTTCAGTCTGCTACAGTTTTATGGAGGCCACGCTGAGATATAATCTGCTAGATTCGTTTATTTTTGTTTGTCTTTTGTAGAGATTTTCTATTTTCTGCTGCTGATAATATGTGTTTTCTTTACGCTTTTGGCCCACCATACTTGATTTAAGAAAGTAGGCGTGGCTTATAGTTAAAACGCCATGACAAGGTTAAAAATATTAAAAATATGAAAACGAGATAAAATATTTCTTTTTTTTGTAACATAAATGTGATTGTTCTTTTTTTTTCACATGTGAATTTCGAAACTTAAAAAAAAAAAATGAAAAGATATTTTAGAATATTTCAGTTACGTTTTATAAAAAAAATGACAATTGCCAGCTCTGTTCTTTTTTCGCGCTCTTGGCCTTTTGGCTAAGATCAAAGTGTAGTATCTGTTCCGATGGATACTTCACCCCATAGACTGGTATTGTCTTGGCCTTCGGGGCTTGATTTACACCGGTCTATGGATCTGTCCTGTGCAGTTCTAGGAGGTCCACCCTCCCAGGCTTCGCCTCCCCTCTTTGGAGAGGAGTAAGTTTATTGCTTACTGCCTGACGCTCCCCTACCGGGGAATGCCGACGGGGCTGCCCAGACAATTTTAAAACCCCACTTTCCCGACCCGACCTTGGGTCACATCTTACTTGTGGGAGTAAGATAAAAACTGGCCTTGTGCCTAACTCCTGGAGAGGAGTAAATCAATACTCTGTTCTTTTTCGCAGTTTATGCGAGCACCTACCATGAGAACTTACGACTCAAAGCATCGTCGGCACTTTTCTTCCGTGTCTGCGAATGACAATGCGCTGTATACCTCAACTGCACTTTCAACTGCTATATGTAAAAAGAGTGCGCATTTAACGCTGTCGGGCTTAATCTTTTTTTTTCGGATGCCTCGAGGTACAATTAAAATTTCTGGAACCAGACTTTTCTAAGACGTTATCTGTCCAGAACATTTATGTTGACCGTTGCAAAGGGTCTATGCCGATTCTTCCCTTCTGATACCATGGAATATATTGAGACAATGTCGAGGTCAAGAATTAAGATAAAACATTTTTACACGCCTGAACTGAACGCTGTCCATGATGACAAAGAGGGTGGAACATCGTTTCTATCTCTGGAATGACGTCAATAAAGAGTTCTGATAAAGAGAGATAACTCATAACTAATTATTATACAACGCAGGTACACGAAATGGTTCATGCCGGTTTGTAGAAGTCATAAACCTTGATATTTCTTTTTTCTGGCGAGGACCAGCTCTAGTGAGGTTATTTGGTCACACGATGGCCAACCAAACTCTAGAGAACCTACACCCAGCTGTGTATGCCATACAAATATATATATATATATATATATATATATATATATATATATATATATATATATATATATATATAAATGAAGGAGAGTGGAAAGGAATTAGAGAAAGCAAAAGCCAAATCAAAATTCAATTCAAAAGTTCAAAGCAAGGTATATTCCGCAAAAAGGCAATTTATTCAAGTTAAATTTTCCTTAAGCCAGTAGGGTTTTACCTTTCCTAAAAGTTCGCTTTTAGTACACCTCTTTATATATATATATATATATATATATATATATATATATATATATATATATATATATATATATATATATATATATATATATAATTGGTTTCCTGTATTCGTTCTGCAGTGTGAACTCTTGTGTCCGACTTTATTACAAGTAAGACAGGTTTTAAAACAATATTGGCAATCCATAACCCAATGAAGGGATCCACAAGGCGGTTATTTTTACCTTGCTTTTTATTAGGCTGACTTGTTTTTTTAAGAGCGTAAAAATAACACCCTTTTTGTTTTGAATTGTTTTTGAAGGAGAGTTGAAATGTGATTTCTGACTATATTTCTTATGTGTGCAATGCCCGACTCTTCAATATCTTTAAAATCTTATTTAACACTTACAAATTTCTGTCAGTCCTCGCTTAATTTATGTAATGTTAAATTTGGCTCACTTTCTAACTTGTTTAGGACTATACTCTGATTTCTACGTCTCTAGCTGATACAAGTCCTTGTACGAATATTAAGCATTTAAAGTTATCAGCTAGTTTTAAATCGTCACAATTTTTATTAACGATTGACGCGAAAGTCGAATAATCTTCGATGTCTTTTCTGGTTAAGTTCATGCACTTCCACCGTTTGTGGAACAGGGAAGTTTTAGGGTTAAATAATTCTGTTAAAAGTTTAACAGCTTCAGAAAAGTTAAGTCGTTAGTTTCTCGGAGTAAAATATAGTCCACGAATTTGGTCTGTTCGGTGGTCCCTAATTTTCGGAGCAGGAGGCGAACTTTTTAAAAGTCTGCTCAATTTTCACAATCTATTTGGTATAGATCCTCATACCTTCTGAAATATGAAGCAAAAGTTTTATCCTCGTCGGGGGAATAACTAAAATTGTCAATTGCACTCAAAACGGCATTTTCGTTTCCGTTATTTTGACTCTTATTCAACATTGTTTTTAGTAATTGTTCGATTTAAAAAAAATTGTTCCAGTAGTCTTCGTTTCTCTTCGACTTTTATTTTGTTTTTGGTATCTCTCTTCAATTTTCTGTTCTGTTCCAGCTGAACGTTTTGAAATCTTTCTTCAGTTTTCTGTTTCTTTTACATTTAGAATTTAACGAGTTCTTCTATCGTTGATTTAAAATCTTCCATGTTTTAAATGTGTTTTTATAGAATACGTCTTTTAGGAGTTTTTATTTTATTTTATATTACGCTGATAACGTAATATTAGTTGCAAAATAAGAAAGTATAACACTTTTTTGTCGACAAAAATCACTATTTTAGCAAGTTTTACACGTAACAGTAGATTTTACAGTTAGTCAACAGAAAAATAAGGTTTTAATTTTTTTCTTTTAGCGGTTGAACTGTTTCTCGCTTGAAGAGATAATGAAATATAATGTATTCTTTCCTTGTAAAAATTAACACAGTGCCGGAATTGCAATAAAGAAATCACTGGCATTCTTCTTTCTTTGAGAGAAAATAAGTTGGTTTCTTCGTAATAAAAATCAAACAAAGGAACCCACTTTGGTTAAAAAAAATCCAACTCGTGACTTTTTGGTCCGCCGGTAAAGTCTGTTTTTAGAACTTTTGGAGATTGTCGGGTGAATTTGCCGTTGATTTCTCCACGTTTGTCCTTTTTAAGGTTCTCAAAAAAGTATCTTAATATACTTGATCGCCAGTTGTTATGGCCCTGTATAGGACCCGGAAAAGAAAACACGGACTCGGAGTTAAGAGAAACAAGTATATTGAAAAAAGTATAATACAACGGATAACACGAGTGGTTGTACGTCTGTCTTGACTGCCAGTATTAGACTGAGGTAGTTTACAACCCCGAGAGGCATGTGCTGCCAGTATTTATATTGAGTGGAAGAGTTTATGTTATCCGTAAGGTATGATAGCAGTTTCTTTGTCAACAAGTCAGCTATTTTTATCTTTTGTTAATAAAAAAAATGAATTACTTCGTGATCTTTAGTTATAGTTTTTATTAACAATTTGGTTCAAGTAATAACTTGGCAAAAGTGTAGTATTGTTAAAAGAGCAAACCAAAGGGGGGGGGGGATATACAACAAATAACTTTTACGAAACGCAAGAAAATTTAACTTTCTATCGACCTGCATAGTTTTATTTCGTATTTTTGAAGACTTGTAAAAAATGGATTCAAGATGGCAGCCGACATTTTCTTGGTGTTTAGCTGATATGTCGCATGTTTAACGACTGAAACATAAAAAAAAACAAAAAAAACAATACAACTAATATCTGTCACCAAACGCATTACAATGTACTTTTAAACCGATCTGTATATTTTAACTTACTGGAACGGTTTTAAAGTTTCTCTTGTAGGGACATCGTCCCTTGAGTTGTTATAAAAATGTTAGGAACAGAGTCGAAACAAGGAAACACATGAATGTTCAATGAAAGAATAAAACATTATTTAACGAATAGTTATATAGTTATATAGTTACGTTCTCGTAAGTTCTTGGCCTTTTGGTCGAGATCAAAGTGTAGTATCTGTTCCGATGGATACTGCACCCCATAGACTGGTATTGTCTTGGCCTTCGGGGCTTGATTTACGCCGATCTATGGGTCTGTCTTGTGCAGTTCTAGGAGGTCCACCCTCCCAGGCTTCGCCTCCCCTCTTTTGGGAGGAGTAAGTTTATTGCTTACTGCCTGAGGCGCCCCTACCGGGAAATGCCGACGGGGCTGCCCAGGCATTTTTTGTAGGCCAGAGTGCTCACTTTCTCGGGCGCTGGCTTTTCAAATCCCACTTTCCCGACCTTGTGTCACATCTTACCTTGTGGGAGGAAGATAAATAAAATAGTTATATACATATATATACAAAATTAAAAGACATTAATTGTTAATTTGAAATATTCAGTAATAAGATGTATTTGTTTATGCCTGTAAGTTATAAGTGTGTATATGCGTGTGACGATGTAGGCATTTGTATAATTCTTTTGCGTTAGAACGCGTAAGTGTATGATTATGTATGTCGCCTTTCGTCAGAGTGCGTAGTTGTACGAATTTTCTTCGAGGGGGGGGGGTAGATTCTTGAATCTTATTGGCTAGGATTTAATTGGATGTTTCGCTCCACTTTTCAAACTTTGAGTAGTGGTAGCAAAACAATAGCACCTTCTTTTGTGCAACAGTCCATGGTTGGGCTTTTAAGCCTCTTATGTGTCTTTCTTTTTGTTGCTGTATTTGATGGAGATAGGGGGCCAGGACCTTTTGTCTCAAGGTCTGATGGCTGAATCTGGTTGGTCTCTTTAATGGCTGGAGCACCATTTCCAGGAGCAGGAAGGTTCACACCATTGCTTACATCTTCCCGCCTGGTGTATGAACGGGTTGATGGGCCCTTTTTATCCTGGGTGCCGGCCTGCCAGTATTTATTTTTGTTTTTATTCATATTTTTTATCATTCATTTCCTTATTGTCAACGGCTTCTAATTTATTATTCGAAGCTGCCCTCTATTAATAGAGCGGGTGCCCCCGTCCACAATTCGGGAGACGTGCTGGATGGCTTGAGGAGACAGCACACCATTTTAACAATTATTTGGTCATGGTTTACTTCAAATAAAAAGTATCCTCATGTCGGAGTCTCTGAAAAAACCCTGTACAGAGAGACCGAAGACACCCGAGGGTGGTGTCTAGTAGGCATTCAAGTCCTCCCCGAATGTGTGTGTGCGCGGGCATGAGTTGAGAATTGATTGAAACAGTGTAGGCCCTTGTGTGTGTGCCGCTTATTGTCAGCATGGCGTGTGAGAATGTGTGTGAGCTGAATAGTGACAGCCTTGTGAGTTGAATGGTGGCAGCCTCCCCAAGCCCCAAGGAGGCGAGGGAGGTGAAAACGCTGTCCTCTGATTCCGTGTGCTGATTTATTTTTCAACTCCTCTCGTTTCTCGACGAACATCTAACTCGGCCTTTGATCAAAGTGTAGTATCTGTTCCGATGGATACTGCACTCCTGTCCTGTGCAGTTTTAGGAGGTCCATCTTCCCAGGCTTCGCCTCCCCTCTTTGGGGAGGAGTAAGTTTATTGCTTACTGCCTGAGGCGCCCCTACCGGCGAATGCCGACGGGGCTGCCCATACAATTTTTAATTGCCAGAGTGCTCATCTTCTCGGGCGCTGACTTTTCAAGACCCACTTTCCCGACCCGACCTTGGGTCACATCTTACCTTGTGGGAGTAAGATAAAAATGGCCTTGTGCCTAACCTCCTGGAGAGGAGGTAAATAATATCTAACCTTATTGAAAGGTGTCAATCGGCCCCAGGAAGTTCTTTGAGTTTGGGCGCGAAAATGTGGCTTTAATCTTGGAGGTGTGGCGGACATAGTTGGAAGTACACCACGTGAGAGCCATTTTTGGGTTTTCGTTAAATATGGCAAACGGTTTTTGAAACAAAAATCTTATTTCGTTTTCGATGGAATTTTTGGTGCGTGGCTTATGTGTGTTTCGCCGTCGATCAGTCAACATTATAAAAGTGGGGCACATGTCAATCCCATACTTTTTATTTCAAAATAAGGTGCAGTAGATCGAAGCTTTTAGCTTAACTTGGTCGTCCATTTTTTTACAAGTTTTCGAGGCTGCGAAACAAATTCTGAAAAAAAAAGAAAAAAGTTTCAGATCTGAAAAAATATACAGGACGATAGGAAATTAAATTTTCTTACGTTTGGTAAAAGTTATTTGTTTTATATTTGTTTTTTCTTCGATTTTTGGCGTTGTTAACTATAGAACACATTTGCCAGTAATTAAATGACCGAACGATATCGTAATAATAATATAATTTAACTTTCAAAATTCTATCCAAAAAAAAAAAAAAGATAAAAAGGGAAACAAAAATGTTAAAAAGTAAAAAAAAATCTCCCGGGCAACATCGAGTAGGTACAACTAATACAATAATAATGTATTTAAACGTTCGACTTGTTTAATATATCGCGAACTTTTGAAATTCGAAAGTACTTGAATTTACAGTTTAAAGGAAAAAGTCAAGTACTTTTAGCACGCGCCTCTGTCGTCTCAAAAACCCAAACCAACCACCGTTAGAAGCGGAGTGACTTTAATCTTTTGCTGTATGTATGCTATGAATGCGTAGGGATACAGAGTTAAAGTACCCATTGAAATTAGTGACTCGAGTGCATCCTGGATCATATCATGTGAAGAAGAACCCACGCGCAAACACCCACATTCTCGTCACTTCCGACGTTGAGAGAGAGAGAGAGAGAGAGAGAGAGAGAGAGAGAGAGAGAGAGAGAGCTACGGAACTCGAGCTCCTTTATCTCATATGTTCCCAGTTCTCTCCCCTAGTTTTTATTTATTATAAACACTACAAACCGCAAAATAACGCAGGTGCGAGATCCATACTTCCGCCATCCCCCACCTCTCTCACACCATCGCCGCCGCCGCCGCCGCCTCTCAAGTGCACAGCATTAATTTGTGAACAACTTGAAGCGGGTGTGAGGCCTTCAGGCTAATGCCAGAGTGGAGTACAGTTCTGATCGGTCTCAGGAAGCCATCCTCCCATGCATTACCTCCTCCTTCTTGAGGGCGTGGATTGGTTAATCGCTTGTACGCCCGAGGCGCCACAATCGGTGAATGCCGATCAAGGCAACTTTTGCGACCATTCAAAGTGCCCCCCCCCCTTTTTGGAGGAAGATAGATTTGCACTTCTGCATTTTAGCCGTCACTCAGACTTTATTTGCTTTCCCCTTTTGAAGGCAGTGATCTTTTAAAACGAAAATTTATAATTTGAAACGAAAATCAAATTCAGTCTGGCACTTCCGGTTGACTGGGTTGAATGAATGGAACTCTTCAATTACGATTTCTGATCACAGTAAGTGACGGCTAAACTGCAGAAGTGCCGATAAATTTTACCCCCACATTAAAAACCAGCCTCGTATCATATCCACTCTCCGTGGGCAGGGGGCCAAACACGTGGTATACGCGCACGCTTGTACGTTATTCAATGTTATATCAAAACACATTGCTGACGATCGGCATTTAAAGGATTCTTTGATACGACAGAGGTGCGTGATGGAATTGATGTTTTCCTTTTTTTCTTTAGGGACACGCACAAAGGTAAAATTGTCGGTTCCCAACCAAAATGGCGGACAATAAATCGTCTGCAATTTTCTGATTTTTTTACGACCTCACAAATGAGTATTGATTTACCTCTCCAGGAGTTAGGCACAAGGCCAGTTTTATCTTACTCCCACAGGTAAGATGTGACCCAAGGTCGGGTCGGGAAAGTGGGGTTTGAAAAGCCAGCGCCCGAGAAGGCCATTAAAAATTGCCTGGGCAGCCCCGTCGGCATTCCCCGGTAGGGGCGCCTCAGGCAGTCAGCAATAAACTTACTCCCCCCCAAAGAGGGGAGGCGAAGCCTGGGAGGGTGGACCTCCTAGAACTGCACAGGACAGACCCATGGACCGGCGTAAATCAAGCCCTGAAGGTGAAGACAATACCAGTCTATGGGGTGCAGTATCCATCGGAACAGATATTACACTTTGATCTTAGCCCCCCAAAAATTGTTTTGTACTAATTTCTCAACTGTATTTCCTTTAAAATAATTTAAGGTAAATTTTAAATTTGTACCCCCAAAAATTATTTTGATTTACTGACTCATTTGTGAGGTCGGAAAACTGCAGACGATTTATTGTCCGCCATTTTGGTTGAGAATTGACAATTTTACCCACATAAACCATAATACTTGACTTTTGTATGTGATAAACAGATGTTTATTTTTTTGTTTTGTTTAGATGTTAATTGATAATTTGTTTTGTTTTAATTATTCGGACTACAGTTTTATACTACACTTCATGTTTCCTGTCCTCGTTCGGTGAGGGAGAAATCCTTCTAGACTGAGGCAATTTGAATTTTTGTCGCAATCCGGAGTGCCTCCTTTTGGAGAGTTGGATTTTCCCCACATTAAAAACCGATCTTGTGTCTGACTCTGCCCTCGTGGGGAGGCAAGTAAATAGGAACTACTGTTCCCATCTTGAATGTTATTCACACAACGTTTCGGCCGATGTAACCTCCGACTCTCTTCAGGTGTGTCTTGTCGAACTCGGGAATCTGAATTTCGAACTGAACCCTATATTTAATCCACGGGGATAGATTGTACTCGTTTGTCTGTAGTGGATATTGAGCCTTCCTGAGTTTAGCAAGATGTGCCTGAAGAAGGCCGAAGGTTACATCGGCCAAACCGTTATGAGAATAACACCTAAGATGAAACATTGGGGTTTTGGGGGCAAGCAGTTTTTCGTGACTGTTGCACATGAGGAGCTGACAGAAAAAAGAAAAACCGAAATAACTTTTTCTCCAAATGACTTCATATTCGTAACTTCCGCTTACCCGCTAAGATAATCCTTTTGACTCCTGATCCATCAATCATTCCAATCGCAATTGAGAGCTTTCATTATGTAACACATCTCTCCCTCCCTCTCTCTCGCTCTCTCTCTCTCACTCTCTCTCTTTCTATAATAATAATAATAATAATAATAATAATAATAATAATAATAATAATAATACAACTGACACGATACAAAAATGAACCAATGAGCAGAAATAGCAAGAAACATCATCAGCTCCCCCCCCAAAAAAATAAAATAAATAAATAAATAAATAAAAAATATTCAAAAGATTTTTTAAATTAAAAAAAAAAAAATGGTACCAGTCTAGGCTGACACTACACAAAATATCTGCATAGGGTCAAGGAGGATGAGAAGACCGAGGAGGGACAGCACAAACCAGACCTCCACTGGAAGTGCAGAGACTGCTGGGACCTTGGGGAGGCTTATTGCCACCCAAATCCCAGAGAAGACCAATGGTCCTTACCAGCGAGAAATCAATGGTAAACGGCTGTTGTGATACTGCAAGTTTATTTGTGGTGGCTATCGAAAAGAGGTGGAGAATACTGGAAATCTGGGGAGACTTGTTGTCACTCAGACTCCAGGGAATACCACCGGTTGTCGGTGAGCAATCACTGATGACCTGTGTGAGAACTCCTAGTGAGTAAATAATAATAATAAGCACATAATAAGTGAATGTAGCAAACTAGCCCCAAAAGAATACAAGAACAGACATGAGTGCATGGGGAAAGCAGTTGACTGGGAACTATGCAAACGACGGTATTTTGAACCCTCAGACAAATGGTGAAACATAAACTGGAGACACTACTGAAAAACAAAATCACAAAATCGACTGGGACATGGAGGTACAAACAAATAAACTCATCCAAGCAAGGAGACCGGACATCATAATAGTAAAAAAGAAGAAAAAAAGCTGTCAAATTGCAGATTTTGCCGTCCCAACAGGGTAAAGATCAGGAAGAGAGAAAAACAAATACACGGAACTTGCCAGAGAACTTAAAGGAATTTGAAACATATAATGCCAATAATCGTAGGAGCCCGATAAAAAGCTCCCCCACCAAAAAAAAAAAAAACGGGGGAAAAAGACTAGGAGAAATTAGAATCAAAAGGAAGACTAAGTCTATATAACAGACGGCAATGATAAAAACAGCTGAAATCCTCGAATGCGGAAACCAACCCACATAAAGTATCAACACTAACCAGCCACATGGAAATTGAAACAGGAGAACATGGAAGGGACACCACGTGAACCCGGGGTAACTGAAACATGGAAGGGACACCACGTGAACCCGGGGTAACTGAAACATGGAAGGGACACCACGTGAACCCGGGGTAACTGAAACATGGAAGGGACACCACGTGAACCCGGGGTAACTGAAACCGCATGGAATTGTATAAACTGCCCCCTCCCCTCGAATGGTCGTGAAGGGTCAAGGAGGATGGAAAGACCGAAGAGGGACAGCACAGACCAGACCTCCACTGGAAAAGTGTGGAGTGTACTGGAACCTTGGGGAGGCTTATTGCCACCGAAATCATAGAAAAGACCAATGGTCGTTGCCAGCGAGAAATCAATGGTTGCGATAACTCAAAATCATTTGCAATGGTTATGGAAAGAGGTGGAGAACACTAGGAATCTGTCACTCAGACTCCAGGGAACACCACCGGTTATTGTCAGTGAGTAATCACTGATGATGACCTGTGTGAGAATTTTTAATAATAACAATAATAGTAATAATAATAATAATAATAATAATAATAATAATAATAATAAAGGAATATGGAGCATGTAAAAGTCAATATAATACCAATAATCATAGGAGCACTAGGAACAGTCCCCCCAAAAAACTGGAAAAAAACTGGGAGAAATTGGAATCAAAGGGATCACTGAGACCATACAAAGGACGGCAATGATCAAAACAGCCGCAATCTTAAGAAAAATCCTCGAATGCGGAAACCAACCCGCATAAGCTACGAATGGTAACAGTCATATGGAAGTACAAGAAGAAAACAAAACCACAGGAAAAACACGACCGCATGAACAGAAACTGCAAGAAACATCATAAGCCCCCCCCCCCCCAAAAAAAAATGGCGCCGGTCTAGGCTGATACTAGACAAAATATTTGTAGAGGGTCAAGTAGGATGAGAAGACTGAGGAGGGACAGCACACACCAGACCTCGACTGGAAAAGTGCAGAAGGTGTTGGGACCTTGGAGAGGCTATGGCCACCCAAATCCCAGAGAAGACCAATGGTTCTTACCAGCGAGAAATCAATGGTAAGCGGCTGTTGCAATACTGCAAGATCATTTGCGGTGGTGATCGAAAAGAGGTGGAGAGTATTGGAAATCTGAGGAGGCTTGTTGTCACTCAGACTCCAGGGAACACCACCGGTTGTTGTTGGTGAGCAATCACTGACGATGACCTGTGTGATAACTCCTAGTGAGTACAAATAATATTATACAATGCCCCCCCCCTCACACACACACACACACACATTCGCAGACTTGTGGCGGCACTAACCTCGGCTGGTACAATACAAAACGGTCGTGAAGGATCAAGGAGGATAGAAAGGCCGAAGCGGGAGAGCAACAACTAGACCTCAACTGGAAGGGTGCAGAGAATATTGGAACCTTTGGGGAGGCTTATTGTCACTCAAATTCCAGAGAACACCAACGGTTGTTGATAGCAAGAAATTAATGGTAAACGGCTGTTAAGACAACGCAAAATGATTTGCAGCGGTTATCGGAAGAGGCATAAAACGGTGGAAATCTGGGGAGACTTGCTATCACGCAGACTCCAGGGAAATCACTGTTATTCTCACTGATAATGATGTGTTTGAAAACTCCGAGTGAGTCAATAATAAATTTAAAATTATGACTATAGAAATCAGAACAAAAGAATACAAAAATATCCATAGCCTCTTCCCCCCCCCACTACTTCCCTCCACACACACACACACACACACACACACACACACACACACACACACACACACACACACACACACACACACACACACACACACACACACACACACACACACACACACACGTGCGTGTATGTGTGTGTATGTGTGTGTGAGTGCATCTGTTTTTGTTTCCACCCACTTCCCGTATCCCCTTCTCCTCGCCTTCTCTTTCGACCTCTTTTCCTTGTTATAACTTCTAGACCCCCCACCACCACCCTCCGCCTCTGCGGTGATGTGCTAAAGTTGCAATGACGTCATTATGACGTCAGTGAAACAGCTTAACAACATTATCACACAAGGGCAAACAGAATAACGCACTATGCCTAAAAATACGCATATACACATTTACTTATATATAAACGAACCATTTTGTGTATGTTTTTTTTTCTTTTTTTTTTTTTTTTATACTCACAGATACATATAAACAAAGATTTCAATATAGACATGGTTGGTCTGATACACATTTCTGTAGCCACAAACCTACTTCACCATGAAGTCCTTTATCAAAAGGTGTGCGCACACGACGAATTCTCAGGTGGAGACGATTGAACTTCTTACTCAATAGTAGCATAGGGATCTCTGGAATGTTTAACTGGTTTCGCTTGGTTTTCGTCCAAATCTCTATATTATAAACATTGTGTGACTACTTCTCGCGTGTCTGTGTGTGTGTGTGTTTTTTTGCTTCTACACGACTTACACATTCTTATTACTTTTGAAAAGTTTTTATTAATCGATTATTTATTGAAATAAAAAAGGCAATAGCGTAAATTGCCAAAAAATAACGTTAAAAATCGTTGCCAAATAGTCTTCTTTATTATTTTCATTTCGTTTCGTTTTTTTTTGTTTTTCAAGTTATTCAGTATTTTTTTATTTACCAAATTATTATGATTTTTTTTATTAAATAGGATTTTAGAAGTTAAATATAATTTTCATGGTATCGTTTGACCATTGAATTAGTAATTTAACCACATTGTTATAAAACTCTAACTAATTCCGTTTAGTTAATACTGTTTTAATCTTTATTTATACATTTTTGGATGTTCACAGCTTCTAAAACTTTCAATCTTTTAATACATGACGATTTGATAAGAATTTTAAAGGCAGGAATGAGTTTTTATTCAACAGTTTAAATGCTTAAAAATTCCTTACAAATTTCGATTGTTCACGAAGTTATTCATGTTTTTTTTTTTCAAATATTAACAAAATGGCCGACTTGTTTACGAAGAAACCGAAATGGATTCTAGTCAATGGCGTGCAGAAGTCTGGTGATGCCCGGGGCCAACTCCTTGATTGTATGCTCCAAAGACTCAAGTATAAGTCCTAGTACTGAGAAATATTATTAGAAAGGGAAATAGTTTGAATATGATTGTATGCCATCCCCATACACAATTTGGATGCCCGAGGGCACCGCTTTGTCGTCCTCGCCTCTTGAGGCCACTTATTTTAGTTTGATAATTAAATTAACTTTTTTGTACTTATATCGATCTTGACCCAGTTTTCGCGAGTTTCTTGTCGGAAGCGTTCAGCTATCCTACGCAAACGCCCGAGTGTTGACGAG
Organism: Sepiola atlantica; assembly: GCA_963556195.1. Lineage (NCBI taxonomy): Eukaryota > Metazoa > Mollusca > Cephalopoda > Sepiida > Sepiolidae > Sepiola > Sepiola atlantica. The sequence continues at coordinate 28,233,800 of OY744535.1, forward strand.
CCGAATGGTACCAGACGACAATTTTGATACGGTGCTGCGTCCTATGATTTTAAGTTATATTTTCAATACATTTTCTAAAAGAAATAACAAAAAAACAACAAAAAAACATAGCGAAGTTACTGTTATCAAATAAATATTTTTTGTTATTTTGATACGTTGCTGCGTCCTATAATTTTTAGTTATAGTTGCAAGAAATTTTGGCACTTCTGTCGTATATGTGAAGCAGCTGCCGATTAAGAAATCGAAATAAAGTGTAGTATCTGTTCCGATGGATACTGCACGCCTGTCCTGTGCAGTTCTAGGAGGTCCACCCTCCCAGGCTTTGCCTCCCCTCTTTGGTAAGTTTATTGCTTACTGCCTGAGGCGCCCCTACCGGGGAATGCCGACGGGGCTGCCCAGGCAATTTTTAAATGGTCAGAGTGCTCACCTCTCGAGCGCTGGCTTTTAAAACCCCACTTTCTCGACCCGATCTTGGGTCACATCTTACTTGTGGGAGTAGGATAAAACTGGCCTTGTGCCTAACTCCTGGAGAGGAGTAAATAAAACCATTCATTCAGAATTCACCGGAAGTTGAATTTAGTATTTAGAAAATGGAGTTAAATGAGATTAATATTCGAGACATTGGTAATTTAATGAACCAGCCGCAAAAAACAATAGATTTTTTACAGGCACACCGCCTGATTTCTTGCAGTCGGACATGCCCGTCATGTCAAAGACAGATGCAGATGGCAAGCCACAGTGGAAGTGATGGATTTATTTGGAAATACTCACGTAGATACTGCTGCAAAACACTATCCATTAGGAAAGATAATTTTTTTTGCTGGGTCACGGCTTCGCTTAGATGACATTTTTAGTTTCATATACATATGGGCAAATGAAATGGCTAACTATAAAGCTGTTAAAAGAGAGTGCAGAATACTTGGCGATCACGCAATTTGTGACTGGAGGATGTTCCTTTGGGAAATATGTTTGGAGCACTTTCTGAAGTATCCGTAGATCCTTGGAGGAGAAGGTTGCTTCGTGGAGATAGACGGGCCGTATCCGACGACAACTTTGGGTATTTGGTGGATATGAACCGGCCACTAAGTCTGGCTTCTTAGTAACAGGCCCTTCCAGAAATGCCGAAACACTAATACCTATAATAAAGCAGTATGTGCGTCCAGGAACCACAATCATATCAGATTGTTGGCGTGCATACGATCAACTCGATTCGGAAGGATTTCACCATTTGCGTGTAAATCACAGATACAATTTTGTGGATCCATCCACAGGTGCCACAACAAATCATGTGGAAAACATGTGGCAAAAGGCCAAGATGCGTAACAAAATAGAATGTGACACCCACACGCAAATGGTGGAGCCATACTTAATCGAATTTATGTGGCGGCAGAAGTTTTCTGCTAACCCCATGGAAGCCATTGTAAACCAAATTGCAGAACTTTATCCGGTTCAATAAAAGAAAAAGACCTCCCAAATGTTAAAATTATTTATATTAAGAAAAAAAAAAATCAAAATCAATGTTGACAAAAAATTCAGCCCCCCCCCCCCCCCCAATCAAAACTTTTCATTTATATAAAAAAAATCCCACCAATCAAAACTTTTCAATTAAATTAAAGAAAAAAATCATTGGTGACTTTTCATAAAGTTTTACTTCATATAATACAAAAAAAAAAAATTGTTAATTGTTTCTTGTTACTCAAAAACAAATCAGTCTTGCATTTTTTTTAATGTTGTAAAAAAATCACTTCCGGTTGAATTACCTCCCTTTATTTTCAGTGGAAGGACAGAAAATCTGCTGCTTCACATATACGACAGAAGTGCCGAAATGTTTTAAACAAAACAAATAAAACAAGCAAAACAGAGCGGAGTTACTGTTATCAAATAAATATTTTTTAAACCCTAACCCTAAATCCTAACCCTAAATCCTAACCCTAAACCCTAACCCTAAACCCTAAACCCTAAACCTAAACCCTAACCCTAACTCTAACAAAAAAAAAAACACCAAAAAACAAAACAAGCAAAACATTATAATCATAGGACGCAGCACCCTATCAAAATTGTCGTCTGGTACAAATTGGCTCGTCATCTTTCGGGCGTTTGCGTAGGATAGCCGAACGCTTCAGACAAGAAACTCACGGAAACTGGGTCAAGATCGATATAAGTACCAACTTTTTAAATAGACTTTTAAAAAAAGTTCGTTTTAGTATTTTACGCTATTACATTTTTTTATTATTTTAATAAATAATCGATTAATGATAAAAAAAAGAATGTGTAGGTCACGTAAATACGAGAAACACACAGAAAAACGAGAACTGGTCACATAGTTTTAATAATGTAAAGATTTGGTCGAACGAAATCGGTGAGATTTTTTTTTTTACCAATCCTTTACTACTAAATCGAACTTTTCTCTTATTTGAGGGTGGGTGGGGGTGAGGTTGATTTGCCATATTCGCGCCGAAAAAGAGTCTGCTTTTGTTAAGCATGCAATATATCGGTGTGAGAGGAAACGCCATTTGCCCGCTGCAAACAAAAAAAAAGAAAAAAGAAAAAAAAAAAGAATTCACGTTAAGTTACGAGATTAAATCCATCATAATTCATTTAGATTTCTTCGTAAACAAGTCAGCCATTTTAATTGACAAAACATCAATTACTTCGTGTGTGTGTGTGCAATACTTGAAAGGAATTTATAAACTATCGAGTAGAAAGTCATTTAAACTGGCTTTAGATTCTTAGAAAATGTCCATGTTTAAATACATTGTTTTCTTGTTCTCGTAACTTAATTACGAACCGGCTTGAAATAATAACATTATTTAGACAACGATTTTTTACATGGGGAGAATGGGGGGGGGGGTTCTTTGTTAACTATTCTGTACCTTCACGTAACAATTTAATAAACGGAAGAAATCGTAAAAATTGAATTTAACTTGAAAATTTTATGTAAAAAATAACCCGGTCCGAACCTTTAATTTCATAACGTAATTACGAACCGGGTTGAAATAACATTATTTAGAAAGCCATTCTTAACATGGAGTGAGGGGGGCTTTGTTAACTATTCTGTACTTTCACCAAACAATTTAATAAACAAAAGATATCGTAAAAATGTAATTTAACTTGAAAATCTTATCTAAAAAATAGCCCGGTTCGTAAACTGCACAAGTACCAAAAAAATAATATAAAAATGTTCTTCACTGGGGAGGGGGGTAGCCCCGTATTTACAAGTATATCTCCTGTAAAAACGGTTCTAAAATCTATTTTCAATCGATATTTATTCGATAATTGCCGAATTTTCCTACTTGGCCAAAATTGCCGAGTTTTCCGTTGCCGAATTTTCCATTGACGAATTTTACGTTGCCGAGTTTTCCGTTGCCGAGTTTTCCGTTGCCGAGTTTTCCGTGGCCGAGTTTTCCTTGCCGAATTTTCCGTTTCCGAGTTTTCCGTTGCCGAGTTTTCCTTTCTCGAGTTTTCCGTTGCCGAGATTTCCTTTGCCGAGTTTTCCGTTGCCGAGTTTTCCTTTGCCGAGTTTTCCATTGCCGAGTTTTCCGTTGCCGAGTTTTCCATAGCCGACTTTTCCGTTGCCGAGTTTTCCTTTTGCCGAGTTTTACGTTGCCGATTTCCCTTTGCCGAGTTTTCCTTTGCTGAGTTTTCCGTTGCCGAGTTTTCCTTTGCCGAGTTTTCCATTGCCGAGTTTTCCGTTGCCGAGTTTTCCATAGCCGACTTTCCGTTGCCGAGTTTTCCTTTGCCGAGTTTTACGTTGCCGATTTCCCTTTGCCGAGTTTTCCTTTGCCGAGTTTTCCGTTGCCGAGTTTTCCGTTGCCGAGTTTTCCGTTGCCGAATTTTCCATTGCCGAGTTTTCCGTTGCCGAGTTTTCCATAGCCGACTTTTCCGTTGCCGAGTTTTCCTTTGCCGAGTTTTACGTTGCCGATTTCCCTTTGCCGAGTTTTCCTTTGCCGAGTTTTCCGTTGCCGAATTTTCCGTTGCCGAGTTTTCCGTTGCCGAGTTTTCCTTTGCCGAGTTTTCCATTGCCGAGTTTTCCGTTGCCGAGTTTTCCATAGCCAACTTTTCCGTTGCCGAGTTTTCTTTTGCCGAGTTTTACGTTGCCGATTTCCCTTTGCCGAGTTTTCCTTTGCCGAGTTTTTGTTGCCGAGTTTTCCTTTGCCGAGTTTTCCTTGCCGAGTTTTCCATTGCCGAATTTTCCGTTTCCGAGTTTTCCGTTGCCGAGTTTTCCTTTGTCGAGTTTTCCGTTGCCGAGATTTCCTTTGCCGAGTTTTCCTTTGCCGAGTTTTACGTTGCCGATTTCCCTTTGCCGAGTTTTCCTTTGCCGAGTTTTCCGTTGCCGAGTGTTCCGTTGCCGAGTGTTCCGTTGCCGAATTTTCCATTGCCGAGTTTTCCGTTGCCGAGTTTTCCTTTGTCGAGTTTTCCGTTGCCGAGTTTTACGTTGCCGATTTCCCTTTGCCGAGTTTTCCTTTGCCGAGTTTCCGTTGCCGAGTTTTCCTTTGCCGAGTTTTCCATTGCCGAGTTTTCCGTTGCCGAGTTTTCCATAGCCGACTTTTCCGTTGCCGAGTTTTCCTTTGCCGAGTTTTACGTTGCCGATTTCCTTTTGCCGATTTCCCTTTGCCGAGTTTTCCTTTGCCGAGTTTTCCGTTGCCGAGTGTTCCGTTGCCGAGTGTTCCGTTGCCGAATTTTCCATTGCCGAGTTTTCCGTTGCCGAGTTTTCCTTTGTCGAGTTTTCCGTTGCCGAGTTTTACGTTGCCGATTTCCCTTTGCCGAGTTTTCCTTTGCCGAGTTTCCGTTGCCGAGTTTTCCTTTGCCGAGTTTTCCATTGCCGAGTTTTCCGTTGCCGAGTTTTCCATAGCCGACTTTTCCGTTGCCGAGTTTTCCTTTGCCGAGTTTTACGTTGCCGATTTCCTTTTGCCGAGTTTTCCTTTGCCGAGTTTTCCGTTGCCGAGTTTTCCGTTGCCGAGTGTTCCGTTGCCGAATTTTCCGTTGCCGAGTTTTCCGTTGCCAAGTCTTCCGTTGCCGAGTCTTCCGTTGCCGAGTTATCCTTTGCCGAGTTTTCCGTTGCCGAGTTTTCCGTTGCCGAGTTTTCCGTTGCCGAGTTTTCCGCGCACTAAAATAAACAGTTTCCGTTGTGATTAGAACCTGAGCCGCGCATTAACGATCCGAGGTTGAATTAACCGAACATCATGAATGCAAACAACTGAAATTGAGAGTGATGCGATTTGCATCGGCGTATCCGAATCTTATTTCTGAAACATCAGAATTAAAGATTTAGACAGTAATATAAAAGACTAGCTGGCTTTGTCGGCTCGCTATCGCTTCGCAAAATTCGCTACTTCAAATTTTAATTTAAAAATAATAAACATTTCATTCATGGCTTTGTTGTAAACACGAAATAAAATCTCTCTCATTTATTCTTATAGATAGATAAACAGTAACATTTTGGTAATTCGATGCAAATTTATTCATTTTTAAATGTGACCGTAAAGAAAGGAAACGAAAGAAGAAATCAATTTGCCTTTTCACTTGTAATTTAGAAATAGATCACAACTTGTTGAAAATCAAGTCGGTCCTTCTAAAGAAAGGAACGTTTTATCACAAATGCTAAATATTCTTCTAACAAATAAACGAATATTGCGAGAAGAACTATTTCTTAAAAACAACCATTGAATAACAAAAAATCAAATAATAGTTAATTAATAAAATGTCCTTTTCAAAAACCAATATGCAAATTAGTTAACCTTGTGACTGATATCACATATACAAAAGCAATATATAAAAAAAGATGGTGCGTCTATTGCGTAAAGTTTAATTAACTTCTTTTCTTTTTATTTTTAACATAGTTCACCCCAAACAAGGCAGGCTGCCACTGTAGACGTAAGAGACTATTGAGAATTAGGGTGGAAGTTTTGGGGGTTATCCTAAGTTGGGAGCTGTGCAGCTAGATGTCTGTTTACATTAGTTTTACACTTATGCATGTCGGGGAAACAGGGAGCAGGGAGAGAGTTCCAGAGGCCGACAGCACGAGGAAAGAAGCTATTGAAGTAGAAGGCTCTCCGGCATTTGGGGACTTCCACAGTGAACGGATGGGATTTAGCTGATTGTCGTGTTGGTCTAGTGTATTTACGTCGAGGGGGCACCAGAGCAGCCAGTTCACCGGAGCACAATCCATTGAAGTATTTGCAAACAAGCACAAGGATGCTACATTGCGGCGATGGAACAGGTTGCTGGAGCTTGGAGGATAGTGAGGGACCTATTAGGTTGGCGACTCTATTTGGGACCTTGTCTAAGAGGGAGACTAGTGACATTAGAGCAGCTAGTTCGACTTGAAATAAGACGTTTTAACTTTACCGTTAGTGCGAGAAATAGGCCTGACTTTCGCATTTATTCATTTAGAAAAAGAACTTGTTTGGCGACAGGAGAAAAAGAAAAGCATTACAGTGCGTCGGGGTGTTGTGTTGTGTTGCCCATGGCTTGTGCCGGTGTCACTTCTGGCCAGTACGTTTATGGTGTCTTTTTTAAGTGCTACATCGGCGGAAGCCTATTTTCATTACTCACAATATTTCGAGTGAAATAGTACCTGGTCTTTTTTATTTTTTAATTTTTATTTTTACTTTTGTACTATGATAGGGGCCATATTTATAGATGGTCAACTTTAGTGGGGATTTTAGCAGTAAGATGTTTGTTCACATTACATTTAAATTTCTGCATGTTGGTGCAGACGGGGGAACAGGGAGGGAATTTCAAGCGGTCCGATAGAATAAGCTATTAGAGTAGAAAGTTTTACGGTATCTGGGGGCCTCTACAGTGAAGCAGTGGGATTTTTGTTTTCATATTGCCACTGAGACGTAAGGGGCTACTGTGATTAGGGGACATATTTATAGGAGGCATCCAAAGTGGGGAGTTTGGCAGCAAGATGTTTGTTCACATTACATTTAAATTTCTGCATGTTGGTACGGACGGGGGAACAGGGAGCAGAAAGGGAATTCCAAAAGTAAAAAAAAGAAGCTATCAGAGTAGAGAATCTTCCAGCATCTAGGGATCTCTAGAGTGAAGGGGTAGGATTTTTCTGATAGTCTGGTGGGTTGAGGTATTTTCCTCGGGTGCGGGGGAGGGGCACACACGACAGAGCATGTTCGTCGGAGCACATTCCGTGGAAATACTTGCAAAACAAGCAGAGGCGATGCGACAGAAGCTGGAGCTTGGCAGACAGTACGGGACCTATTAAATTAGAAATTATTTTTTGCATCCTGTCCAAGAGGGAGAGGCTAGTGGTTGGTGCACCAGCCCATATGTGCCAACAAAACTCCATGCACGGGCGAATGGCGGCTTTATAGAGATAGTCGATACTGGCTGGTGCGATAAGTTTTCTAGTCCGGTAAGGGGAGACTAAATTCTTTGCGGCGGACTTGGCAGCATCTTCTATGTACTTATCGCAAACCATGTTGCCTGAAAATGTCAGACCGAGGAGTTTGTACGCTGGACTCTCGGGATCACCTCAACCATGCTAGCATATCGATGTAATACGAAAAATCAACGTTTCAGAATCGGAGCAGAATTGAACCAAAAATTGCAGACCTTGCACATACAAAGGGCTCAATATCCTTCGAGATAGAACTTTATAACAATAATGGATAAGTTAAGTTTTAGAAATAGTCCAGATGTGGTAACAATATACCTTATGCACGGGCGACATCCAATTTCCAAAATGATAAATATTTCGAGAGAAAGCGCAAGATTGTTTTATTTGATTTAAACCTAGCCGCAATCCCCGGACCATACTAATGAAACTCCATTGGAATCTTTTTTTATTTTTAAAATTTTTTAATTTGTTTTATTTATTTATTTATTATTATTATTATTATTATTATTATTATTATTATTATTATTATTATTATTATTATTATTATTATTATTATTACTACTTTGCGTTATCGCAACAGCTGTTTACCATCGGCTTTTTGTTGGTAATGACCGTTGGTCTTCTCTGGAGTTTGAGTTGAAATAAGGTTCCACAAGGTCCCACAAGGTCCCATCACTTTTCGAGATATTTCCAGTAGAGATCTGGCTGGTGCTTTCCTTCCTATCCCCCTTGATCATTCACGAGTTTTACTAGTGTCAGCCGATGCTTGTGACACTACGTATGTGTCTGTGTGTGTGGTTTGTGGGGTCAGTCTTATGGGATTCTTCTTCTTCTTCTTCTTCTTCTTCTTCTTCTTCTTCTTCTTCTTCTTCTTCTTCTTCTTCTTCTTCTTCTTCTTCTTCTTATTATTATTATTATTATTATTATTATTATTATTATTATTATTATTATTATTATTATTACTACTACTACTACTACTACTACTACTACTACTACTACTACTACTACTACTACTACTACTACTACTACTAGTAGTACTAGAAAATATATGCTCCATCAAGTCGCATATGTTTGATCGCCTAGGTGAATGGAATCGTGATGAACGAAAATATACTACATTGCCTCTATAGGAGAAGGTTAAATAGAGATGACAAAACTGAAGTTATTGACTAAAGAAATAAGAGAATTCATACCAAATTTGAGATTTCTATGTCCAGCAGTTTGGATGTCCTTAGGCTTCAGACAAATTCACAGACAGAATGTATGAGGTAGATGAAAAATGCTACAAAACCAAGTGTCCAGTGTAGTACTCAAAAAAGGCTTCACTACAAAAAAAAGAAAAAAGGTTTGAGACAATCAAATCTCCCGGTGAACACGAGAGTTTGTTGAGAACTCTCGCGTCACTTCGTTGTCGAGAAGTAATACCGGATTTTGTTCTCATTTGCCCTTCAGACACCCTACGAAGACAACTGTTGTTGGCACGTTCACCGACAGAAAGAAAACATCGCGGGAAATGTAAGACTCTGCATCATGCTTTGCACATTCGCTTTCTTTTTACCTGATAAAAGAATAGCTTCAGAAAACTTCTGTTATATGAAAACAATACACTTTACATGAATGAGTAATGTTTCATTGTTGCTTTATGCAATTAACATCTCGTTTAATTGTTTTTTGTAATTCAATCTAGTTTAATTTTTGGTTTTATGCCATTGACATCAACTCTGTTCATTGTAATTTTATGCAATTGACATCTCCCTGTTTTATTGTAGTTGTATGCAATTGACATCAACTCGTTTCCTTGTAGTTTTATGCAATTGACATCAACTCGTTTCATTGTAATTTTATGCAATTGACATCTCCCTGTTTTATTGTAGTTGTATGCAATTGACATCAACTCGTTTCCTTGTAGTTTTATGCAATTGACATCAACCAGTTTCATTGTTGTTCTATGCAATTGACATCAACTCGTTTCATTGTAGTTTTATGCAATTGACATCAACTCGTTTCATTGTAATTTTATGCAATTGACATCTCCCTGTTTTATTGTAGTTGTATGCAATTGACATCAACTCGTTTCCTTGTAGTTTTATGCAATTGACATCAACTCGTTTCATTGTAGTTTTATGCAATTGACATCAACTCGTTTCATTGTAGTTTTATGCAATTGACATCAACTCGTTTCATTGTAGTTTTATGCAATTGACATCAACTCGTTTCATTGTAGTTTTATGCAATTGACATCAACTCATTTCATTGTAGTTTTATGCAATTTATATCCCCCCATTTAATTGTAGTTTTATGCAATTGACATTAACTCGCTTCATTGTAGTTTTATGCAATTGACATCTCTCTATTTCATTGTAGTTTTATTTCAATTGACATCAACTCCTTACATTGTAGTTTTATCCAATTGATATCTACTCATTTCATTGTTGTTTTATGCAATTGACATCAACCAGTTTCATTGTTGTTCTATGCAATTGACATCAACTCGTTTCATTGTAGTTTTATGCAATTGACATCAACTCGTTTCATTGTAATTTTATGCAATTGACATCTCCCTGTTTTATTGTAGTTGTATGCAATTGACATCAACTCGTTTCCTTGTAGTTTTATGCAATTGACATCAACCAGTTTCATTGTTGTTCTATGCAATTGACATCAACTCGTTTCCTTGTAGTTTTATGCAATTGACATCAACTCGTTTCATTGTAGTTTTATGCAATTGACATCAACTCGTTTCATTGTAGTTTTATGCAATTGACATCAACTCGTTTCATTGTAGTTTTATGCAATTGACATCAACTCGTTTCATTGTAGTTTTATGCAATTGACATCAACTCATTTCATTGTAGTTTTATGCAATTTATATCCCCCCATTTAATTGTAGTTTTATGCAATTGACATTAACTCGCTTCATTGTAGTTTTATGCAATTGACATCTCTCTATTTCATTGTAGTTTTATTTCAATTGACATCAACTCCTTACATTGTAGTTTTATCCAATTGATATCTACTCATTTCATTGTTGTTTTATGCAATTGACATCAACCAGTTTCATTGTTGTTCTATGCAATTGACATCAACTCGTTTCATTGTAGTTTTATGCAATTGACATCAACTCGTTTCATTGTAGTTTTATGCAATTGACATCAACTCGTTTCATTGTAGTTTTATGCAATTGACATCAACTCATTTCATTGTAGTTTTATGCAATTTATATCCCCCCATTTAATTGTAGTTTTATGCAATTGACATTAACTCGCTTCATTGTAGTTTTATGCAATTGACATCTCTCTATTTCATTGTAGTTTTATTTCAATTGACATCAACTCCTTACATTGTAGTTTTATCCAATTGATATCTACTCATTTCATTGTTGTTTTATGCAATTGACATCAACCAGTTTCATTGTTGTTCTATGCAATTGACATCAACTCGTTTCATTGTAGTTTTATGCAATTGACATCAACTCGTTTCATTGTAATTTTATGCAATTGACATCTCCCTGTTTTATTGTAGTTGTATGCAATTGACATCAACTCGTTTCCTAGTAGTTTTATGCAATTGACATCAACTCGTTTCATTGTAGTTTTATGCAATTGACATCAACTCGTTTCATTGTAGTTTTATGCAATTGACATCAACTCGTTTCATTGTAGTTTTATGCAATTGACATCAACTCATTTCATTGTAGTTTTATGCAATTGACATCAACTCATTTCATTGTAGTTTTATGCAATTTATATCCCCCCATTTAATTGTAGTTTTATGCAATTGACATCAACTCGTTTCATTGTAATTTTATGCAATTGACATCTCCCTGTTTTATTGTAGTTGTATGCAATTGACATCAACTCGTTTCCTAGTAGTTTTATGCAATTGACATCAACTCGTTTCATTGTAGTTTTATGCAATTGACATCAACTCGTTTCATTGTAGTTTTATGCAATTGACATCAACTCGTTTCATTGTAGTTTTATGCAATTGACATCAACTCGTTTCATTGTAGTTTTATGCAATTGACATCAACTCATTTCATTGTAGTTTTATGCAATTTATATCCCCCCATTTAATTGTAGTTTTATGCAATTGACATTAACTCGCTTCATTGTAGTTTTATGCAATTGACATCTCTCTATTTCATTGTAGTTTTATTTCAATTGACATCAACTCCTTACATTGTAGTTTTATCCAATTGATATCTACTCATTTCATTGTTGTTTTATGCAATTGACATCAACCAGTTTCATTGTTGTTCTATGCAATTGACATCAACTCGTTTCATTGTAGTTTTATGCAATTGACATCAACTCGTTTCATTGTAATTTTATGCAATTGACATCTCCCTGTTTTATTGTAGTTGTATGCAATTGACATCAACTCGTTTCCTAGTAGTTTTATGCAATTGACATCAACTCGTTTCATTGTAGTTTTATGCAATTGACATCAACTCGTTTCATTGTAGTTTTATGCAATTGACATCAACTCGTTTCATTGTAGTTTTATGCAATTGACATCAACTCATTTCATTGTAGTTTTATGCAATTGACATCAACTCATTTCATTGTAGTTTTATGCAATTTATATCCCCCCATTTAATTGTAGTTTTATGCAATTGACATCAACTCGTTTCATTGTAATTTTATGCAATTGACATCTCCCTGTTTTATTGTAGTTGTATGCAATTGACATCAACTCGTTTCCTAGTAGTTTTATGCAATTGACATCAACTCGTTTCATTGTAGTTTTATGCAATTGACATCAACTCGTTTCATTGTAGTTTTATGCAATTGACATCAACTCGTTTCATTGTAGTTTTATGCAATTGACATCAACTCATTTCATTGTAGTTTTATGCAATTGACATCAACTCATTTCATTGTAGTTTTATGCAATTTATATCCCCCCATTTAATTGTAGTTTTATGCAATTGACATTAACTCGCTTCATTGTAGTTTTATGCAATTGACATCTCTCTATTTCATTGTAGTTTTATTTCAATTGACATCAACTCCTTACATTGTAGTTTTATCCAATTGATATCTACTCATTTCATTGTTGTTTTATACAATTGACATCAACCAGTTTCATTGTTGTTCTATGCAATTGACATCAACTCGTTTCATTGTAGTTTTATGCAATTGACATCAACTCGTTTCATTGTAGTTTTATGCAATTGACATCAACTCGTTTCATTGTAGTTTTATGCAATTGACATCAACTCCTTACATTGTAGTTTTATCCAATTGATATCTACTCATTTCATTGTTGTTTTATGCAATTGACATCAACCAGTTTCATTGTTGTTCTATGCAATTGACATCAACTCGTTTCATTGTAGTTTTATGCAATTGACATCAACTCGTTTCATTGTAGTTTTATGCAATTGACATCAACTCGTTTCATTGTAGTTTTATGCAATTGATATCTACTCATTTCATTGTTGTTTTATGCAATTGACATCAACCAGTTTCATTGTTGTTCTATGCAATTGACATCAACTCGTTTCATTGTAGTTTTATGCAATTGACATCAACTCGTTTCATTGTAGTTTTATGCAATTGACATCAACTCCTTACATTGTAGTTTTATCCAATTGATATCTACTCATTTCATTGTTGTTTTATGCAATTGACATCAACTCGTTTCATTGTAGTTTTATGCAATTGACATCAACTCGTTTCATTGTAGTTTTATGCAATTGACATCAACTCATTTCATTGTAGTTTTATGCAATTTATATCCCCCCATTTAATTGTAGTTTTATGCAATTGACATTAACTCGCTTCATTGTAGTTTTATGCAATTGACATCTCTCTATTTCATTGTAGTTTTATTTCAATTGACATCAACTCCTTACATTGTAGTTTTATCCAATTGATATCTACTCATTTCATTGTTGTTTTATGCAATTGACATCAACCAGTTTCATTGTTGTTCTATGCAATTGACATCAACTCGTTTCATTGTAGTTTTATGCAATTGACATCAACTCGTTTCATTGTAATTTTATGCAATTGACATCTCCCTGTTTTATTGTAGTTGTATGCAATTGACATCAACTCGTTTCCTTGTAGTTTTATGCAATTGACATCAACCAGTTTCATTGTTGTTCTATGCAATTGACATCAACTCGTTTCCTTGTAGTTTTATGCAATTGACATCAACTCGTTTCATTGTAGTTTTATGCAATTGACATCAACTCGTTTCATTGTAGTTTTATGCAATTGACATCAACTCGTTTCATTGTAGTTTTATGCAATTGACATCAACTCGTTTCATTGTAGTTTTATGCAATTGACATCAACTCATTTCATTGTAGTTTTATGCAATTTATATCCCCCCATTTAATTGTAGTTTTATGCAATTGACATTAACTCGCTTCATTGTAGTTTTATGCAATTGACATCTCTCTATTTCATTGTAGTTTTATTTCAATTGACATCAACTCCTTACATTGTAGTTTTATCCAATTGATATCTACTCATTTCATTGTTGTTTTATGCAATTGACATCAACCAGTTTCATTGTTGTTCTATGCAATTGACATCAACTCGTTTCATTGTAGTTTTATGCAATTGACATCAACTCGTTTCATTGTAGTTTTATGCAATTGACATCAACTCGTTTCATTGTAGTTTTATGCAATTGACATCAACTCATTTCATTGTAGTTTTATGCAATTTATATCCCCCCATTTAATTGTAGTTTTATGCAATTGACATTAACTCGCTTCATTGTAGTTTTATGCAATTGACATCTCTCTATTTCATTGTAGTTTTATTTCAATTGACATCAACTCCTTACATTGTAGTTTTATCCAATTGATATCTACTCATTTCATTGTTGTTTTATGCAATTGACATCAACCAGTTTCATTGTTGTTCTATGCAATTGACATCAACTCGTTTCATTGTAGTTTTATGCAATTGACATCAACTCGTTTCATTGTAATTTTATGCAATTGACATCTCCCTGTTTTATTGTAGTTGTATGCAATTGACATCAACTCGTTTCCTAGTAGTTTTATGCAATTGACATCAACTCGTTTCATTGTAGTTTTATGCAATTGACATCAACTCGTTTCATTGTAGTTTTATGCAATTGACATCAACTCGTTTCATTGTAGTTTCATGCAATTGACATCAACTCATTTCATTGTAGTTTTATGCAATTGACATCAACTCATTTCATTGTAGTTTTATGCAATTTATATCCCCCCATTTAATTGTAGTTTTATGCAATTGACATCAACTCGTTTCATTGTAATTTTATGCAATTGACATCTCCCTGTTTTATTGTAGTTGTATGCAATTGACATCAACTCGTTTCCTAGTAGTTTTATGCAATTGACATCAACTCGTTTCATTGTAGTTTTATGCAATTGACATCAACTCGTTTCATTGTAGTTTTATGCAATTGACATCAACTCGTTTCATTGTAGTTTTATGCAATTGACATCAACTCGTTTCATTGTAGTTTTATGCAATTGACATCAACTCATTTCATTGTAGTTTTATGCAATTTATATCCCCCCATTTAATTGTAGTTTTATGCAATTGACATTAACTCGCTTCATTGTAGTTTTATGCAATTGACATCTCTCTATTTCATTGTAGTTTTATTTCAATTGACATCAACTCCTTACATTGTAGTTTTATCCAATTGATATCTACTCATTTCATTGTTGTTTTATGCAATTGACATCAACCAGTTTCATTGTTGTTCTATGCAATTGACATCAACTCGTTTCATTGTAGTTTTATGCAATTGACATCAACTCGTTTCATTGTAATTTTATGCAATTGACATCTCCCTGTTTTATTGTAGTTGTATGCAATTGACATCAACTCGTTTCCTAGTAGTTTTATGCAATTGACATCAACTCGTTTCATTGTAGTTTTATGCAATTGACATCAACTCGTTTCATTGTAGTTTTATGCAATTGACATCAACTCGTTTCATTGTAGTTTTATGCAATTGACATCAACTCATTTCATTGTAGTTTTATGCAATTGACATCAACTCATTTCATTGTAGTTTTATGCAATTTATATCCCCCCATTTAATTGTAGTTTTATGCAATTGACATCAACTCGTTTCATTGTAATTTTATGCAATTGACATCTCCCTGTTTTATTGTAGTTGTATGCAATTGACATCAACTCGTTTCCTAGTAGTTTTATGCAATTGACATCAACTCGTTTCATTGTAGTTTTATGCAATTGACATCAACTCGTTTCATTGTAGTTTTATGCAATTGACATCAACTCGTTTCATTGTAGTTTTATGCAATTGACATCAACTCATTTCATTGTAGTTTTATGCAATTGACATCAACTCATTTCATTGTAGTTTTATGCAATTTATATCCCCCCATTTAATTGTAGTTTTATGCAATTGACATTAACTCGCTTCATTGTAGTTTTATGCAATTGACATCTCTCTATTTCATTGTAGTTTTATTTCAATTGACATCAACTCCTTACATTGTAGTTTTATCCAATTGATATCTACTCATTTCATTGTTGTTTTATGCAATTGACATCAACCAGTTTCATTGTTGTTCTATGCAATTGACATCAACTCGTTTCATTGTAGTTTTATGCAATTGACATCAACTCGTTTCATTGTAGTTTTATGCAATTGACATCAACTCGTTTCATTGTAGTTTTATGCAATTGACATCAACTCCTTACATTGTAGTTTTATCCAATTGATATCTACTCATTTCATTGTTGTTTTATGCAATTGACATCAACCAGTTTCATTGTTGTTCTATGCAATTGACATCAACTCGTTTCATTGTAGTTTTATGCAATTGACATCAACTCGTTTCATTGTAGTTTTATGCAATTGACATCAACTCGTTTCATTGTAGTTTTATGCAATTGATATCTACTCATTTCATTGTTGTTTTATGCAATTGACATCAACCAGTTTCATTGTTGTTCTATGCAATTGACATCAACTCGTTTCATTGTAGTTTTATGCAATTGACATCAACTCGTTTCATTGTAGTTTTATGCAATTGACATCAACTCCTTACATTGTAGTTTTATCCAATTGATATCTACTCATTTCATTGTTGTTTTATGCAATTGACATCAACTCGTTTCATTGTAGTTTTATGCAATTGACATCAACTCGTTTCATTGTAGTTTTATGCAATTGACATCAACTCGTTTCATTGTAGTTTTATGCAATTGACATCAACTCGTTTCATTGTAGTTTTATGCAATTGACATCTCTCTATTTCATTGTAGTTTTATCCCACTGATATCTACTCATTTCATTGTTGTTTTATGCAATTGACATCAACCAGTTTCATTGTTGTTCTATGCAATTGACATCAACTCGTTTCATTGTAGTTTTATGCAATTGACATCAACTCGTTTCATTGTAGTTTTATGCAATTGACATCAACTCATTTCATTGTTGTTTTATGCAATAGGCACCTCCCCTTGCTTTGTAGTTTTATGAAATTGACATCTTCCAGTTGCATTGTTGTTTGTTCCAATTCACATGTTCCGAATAATCTATTTGGTATTTGGATCAAATCCATTCATAATATAAGGGTAACTTTATGTGTGTCTGTACGTCTGCCTGTCAGTGAATCACAATTTTTAAAAGAAATATCTTAATTTATTTCTAAAATGGAAATTATTGCATTAATACTAAATGATAAATTCTCAACGCACTATGCCTATGTCTTAGATTGAGACGATTGAACTTCTGGCTCAATTGTAGCATATGGACCTTTGGAATATTTAACCGATTTCGCTTGGTTTTCGTCCATTATCGGAAATCGAAACCGAAACCTTGAAATCTTCAGTCTGATGTTCTACGAACTGATTTTATTTAGATTTTTTTTATAAATAGAGCTTAAAACATTACCATAACAAAATAATTATAGGTTTGACGTGACGTCATAGGTTTATGATTTACGTCATGTTTCAAAAGATGAATTCAAACATAGACGATAACAAAAATTAATAAATAAATTCATGGTTAAACATCATCAATAGCGTTGGCAAATTTTTTAATAGTCCATAACAAAGATACCTCGGACAAATGTTATACAAAAAATATCCTTTTTTTGTGAGTCAACTGGAGCAGAATTAGTTAGTGGGTCGACATTCATAGCGACTTTTTAATGTTATCATTTAGTAATTTGGAAAGAAATTGTCGAGACATAAGCGGTCCTCAAGAATTTGGGGAAGTTAAATAATAACACCCGTGTAATTAGCGTTTCTTTTCGTGCTGTTGTCATTATTAACATCATTTCTCTTCAGATTGTTGTGAGAGAGGGAGAGAGACAAGAAACTCGGCGTTGCCCGGGAGCAATAACTTCAATGTGTTTCGTTACAGTGTTGTATACTAGACGAGAAACTTGATGTTGCCCGAGAGCAATAATAGTAATAATACAGTATTACAGTTGGCAAGTGGTATATGCTTAATCCATTGAGGAATCAATAAAGACTCCTGTGCAATTCTGCTCCAAACCCTGAACCCCTTATTAACGTTTTTATTTTAATTATTTTAATTTCGAGAATTTTCAAGTTAAAAGTGTAGCAATATTTAGACGTAACTCTCTCAACTGATATAGCACACTCTTTGCCATTCTTTCCCATAAATAAACCGATGCATTAATCTCTCTTCCTTCCCCATTAGTTTTACCTCTTGTCCCCATCCCACCCTCTCTCTCTCTCTCTCTGAATATGTATTCTACTGAAGACTATTTATATATTTATTTATAATGATACTTTCGACATCTTGTAGCAATGTTTCAATGCAGGCGTGTAAAATTAGGTTAGAATCTGAAATTTTCCAAAATACGTAAAAAAAGTGAAAGAATGGAAAATTCCATTAGAAGTTAATGGCAGAACTAGAATTACGTGTACAGGAAGTTGTATCATGGGAGAAAGTCCAAAGGTACACGTAGCGAGATAACAAGGAACACGTATTTCGCTTTGGTAGATGAGCTAATTAGGTTAGGTTACCTTTCACAAAGCTCCATTATTGTTCATCCCCATCTCCTCGTGGGGAGCAAGCGATGGAAAGCTGACGTGTAACACTGCAGTGCCTTAAGAGAATAAAACATCAAAGAGTATGAGCCATTGAGTAACAAGATTTTTATCGTTTTTTTTTCTTTTATCTCATCCATTGTTGCAGCTACGAGGCGAAGGAGGAAGACAGAAACTTTGGCTGCCACATCACCACTGTAGCTTCAGAGAGACGACCTGTTGGTTCTGTCAACGAAGTGGACTACGGAAAAACCAAGAATACCCCATACTATGTTACAAAAGTAAAATACTGTATTAACTTTTTTATGAATGTGAGTGCACCACAGACCCCACGATAATAATTATTATTGTGTTACCCGGGAATACATTAAAACAAATATAGGTTTTATCATATTATTAAGGTGGAAAGGGAATATGAGAAACCTTGTGTTGCCCGGGAATATATTAAAACAAATATAGGTTTTATCATATTATTAAGGTGGAAAGGGAATATGAAAAACCTTGTGTTGCCCGGGAATACATTAAAACAAATATAGGTTTTATCATATTATTAAGGTGGAAAGGGAATATGAAAAACCTTGTGTTGCCCGGGAATACATTAAAACAAATATAGGTTTTATCATATTATTAAGGTTGAAAGGGAATATGAAAAAACTTGTGTTGCCCGGGAATACATTAAAACAAATATTAGTTTCATTATATTATTAAGGTAGAAAGGGAATATGAGAAACCTTGTGTTGCCCGGGAATACATTAACACAAATATTAGTTTCATTATATTATTAAAGGGGAGACCACATTAAAACAAATATATTAAGGGGGAAAGAGAAGATAAAAATTATATTATTGAAGGTAAGGACGAAAAATAGGAAACTCAGTGTTGTCCGGGATATATTAAAACAAATATAGATTCCATTATATTATTAAGTGGAGAGATATAAGAAACATTGTGTTGCCGGGGAATACATTAAAACAAATATAGGTTTTATAATATTATTAAGGGGGAGAGGTGAAAAAACAACAACTCGGCGTTGCCCGGGACTACATTAAAACAAATATTAGTTTTATTATATTATTAAGGGGAGGAGACAGATAGAAACTGGGCGTGGCCTGGAATACATAAAAAAATATAGGTTTCAATTTATTATTACGGGATGGGGGAGGCGAATATAAAAAACTTTGTGTTGTCTGGGAATACTTAAAAATATACAGGTGTTGTTATATTATTAAGAGGGAAGAGGGGCTATAAGAACTTTTTTGAATACATAAAAAATATGAGTTTCATTATATTATTAATGGGGAGAAGGGATAACTCTGTGTTTCCCGTGAATCCATTAAAACAAATATAGGTTTCATTATATTATTAAGGAAAAAGGGGAAAATAAGAAACTCGACGTTGCCCGGAATATATTAAAACAAATATTGGTTTCTGTTGTGGACCCGTTTAGGGGTACCAACAATGAAATAAAAGAACAACATGTTTAGAGATAATAATAATGAATTGTATTGAACAGAGAAATTATACACAAGTCAGTGTTGGCAGTGCTAGTGCCAAAATGTGGTACCAATGTTCTTCCGGCAAAAGCCGGTATTTATGGTAGCCGGTTGCTACCATTTAGTCATCACTAAAGGATAGGTAGGTTCACCCACAACACCCCCTTCCGAAACTCATTCCCCCCGAATCTCAAGGTATATACAGGGTGGGCAAAAATAAGGGTCCTATTTTTAAAAATTCATAACTTCTTTATTTATTGATTTTTTAAATTTTTTTTTTAAGAATAAGTAAAGGACCCCTTCCGAAGCAAGCATGAGCCGTATTAGCCCTAAGGAACGTACCCTCATTTAGAAAACATTATTTTTGCTTAAAAAACTCAAAACAGTGTAAAAAACAATACTTTAGTTTTTGTAAGTTTTAAGAAGTGTTTTTCGGCTAAAATTTGTTTTGTTTATTTCAAAAAATCTCGGAAGGGTCAGTCTACACACACATAAAGTTTGGTGAGTTTAACTTTTATTTTGTGGAAGTTATTCAAATTCAAGTTATTCAAATTTAAAGATAGGACCCTTATTTTGGACCACCCTGTATTTTTCCTAGGATTCACCTCGAAACTCCCGGTTACTTTACGTTTTCTTGATGAATGTCTCTGTTCTTGAGGCGTTTTTGGTGTTGGCAGCTCAAATGCGTCGTATAGATCTTCCATGATGGTCTCACTCTGATCCGATGGGCCTTCCCCTGGGTCGTCCGACATGCGACGACGCATTTGGTTAATGTGTTTTTTACAGGTGCCTCTAGGACCCGCTACAATGTACACCATCCGCCCCAATCTTTGTTGTACCTTTCCCACGTCCCACACGGTTTTGTTTCCATGGTGTTCCTGGAAGAACACCTTCTCTCCATCCTCGTAACTCTTCTTTGGTGCCGTAATGTTGGTCGGTTTCATCTGTTTTGGTAAAAGTTTGTCGAATACCGACTTTATTTCTCTTCCAAACATTACTTCCGCCGGTGTACCTGGGCTGGTGTGTTCTCGTTGGGTGTAATTCTATACACTTGAAGGAACTGCTGAAGTGCCTTTTCTCTCGGCGTGCCCGTCGATTTTTTCAACGCTCTCTTCAAGGTATCAACAAATTTTTCTGCCTGTCCGTTTGACCTCGGATGGTAAGTCGGAGTGGTGATATGTTTAATTTGAAAGTCTTCACAAAATTCTTTGAACTCTCGTGAAGTAAATTGTGTACCGTTGTCCGATACAACAATGTCCACCACTCCGAATCGGGCAAACAGTTCATGCAACGCGCATATCGTGACATCCGTTGTTGGGTTTTTACATCTAACAACTTCTGGCCATTTTGAGTAGCTGTCGACTATAATTAAATAGTAGAAGCCTTCCAATGGCCCCGCGAAATCTATGTGAATCCGGGACCATGGTTGCTCTGCCTTTGGCCATGGACACTACTGAATAGGTGGTGCTTTCGCTGCCGACGCGCAGCCCGCACAGGCCTTCACCGTCGTCTCTATGTCCCTGTCCATGTTTTTCCAATAGACATAAGATCTCATTAGGCTCTTCATGCGTGTCGCTCCGGAATGCCCCTTATGGAAATCCTTCAGGATTTTTTTTTTTTATCGTAGCTGGAATTACTACTCGCTCCCGGTATAATAATGTGTCGCAACAGACTGAAAAAGCTTCTGCCGTTTGCTCATCGTCTGTTTGTAATTTATTTTTAATTTCGATAATAAAATTATCTTCTCTTGCCTTTTTTGGTATATCGCCAAATGTGACTGGCAGCTCTTTTATTGTGTTACACAGTACTTTACTATAGTCATATTCAGACCGAAGGGATGCTATAACTGTATCTTCGAGCGGTTCCGTGTACTTTGGGATTAGCCGCGATAAACCATCTGCGTGTCCTAGTCTTTTTGACGGTAAAAATTCCATCTCAAAGTCATAATTTAACAGAATTATACCCCATCTCTGTAGGCGGTTTGATGTGTAGGTTGGCAAGCCTTTTTTTGATCCAAAGATGGTGATAAGTGGCTTATGGTCTGTTTGTAGGATAAAATGACGGCCGTGTAGATACCTGTGAAATTTGGTCATTGCGAACACAATACACAACGCTTCTTTTTCAATCTGAGAGTAATTTTTCTCTGCAAGAAGTAAAGTTCTTGAAGCGTGCGCGATGGGTTTCATCGAGCCATCCGACATTTTATGCAAAATGCACGCCCCAATGCCGTAGGAGCTGGCGTCACTTGCAACAATAGTTTTTAGCTCTGGATTAAAATGAGTAAGAAATAATTCTGAAGTTAACTTCGTTTTTAGGTTGTCGAATGCAGATTGACAGTCGGCGGACCATTCCCATTTACTATCTTTCTTAAGTAACTCATTTAAGGGGTCTCGCAATTTGTGCATACTGGGAATTAATTTTTCGTAATAGTTTGCGAGACCCAGGAAGCTTTGTAGTTGGGTAACATTGTTCGGTTGGGGCATATTCTTGATGGCTATAGATCTTTCTGGGTCGGAACGTCTTCCATTCTTATCAATGACATGTCCCAAGTATTTGATCTCCTCTAGAAATAATTCACACTTTGACTCCTTGAGTGTAAAACCAAAATCGCTTATCCTTTCGAATACTTTGTTTACGTGCTCACGGTGCTCCCCGACGTTCGTACTTTTCATTAAGATATCGTCAAGGTAGCCGATCGAAAAATCGAGCCCGCTCAACATCGTGTCGATTACCTGCTGAAAAATATTTCTCTAACAGTTATATTGTCGACGACTATCTTGATAAAGTGTCCATTGAATGAATGCACTTTGAGAATATCCGTTTTTGTCTATGTATAAATAATTAATTGTTAATTATTGACAAGAATGCACTCAAAATGTTCACGCAAACCAAAAATGTGAGTCTTTTTGACGGAGCCGCTGAACTGTAATTCAACCCTCGGCAATCCTGCAAATCCCGCAAATCCTGCAAATCCCGCAACCTTTCAAATTCGGAACTTGCTGAGTCAAGTAACACAATTAAGAGCTTTCGCTTTCGAAAGAACGGGTTTTCAATCTACGTGATTTCGCTGAGTCGCGATAGATGAACAGAGAAAGACCCGTTCTCACCTCCCACATACACTTTAATTACTTCTAGAATCAGGTTAATATCGATTGAGGACCCGAGTGGCGTAATGGTTACCTGCACGATCTAATGTGATTCGCAAGCGGTGTTCAAACGCTGTCAAGTATTTTATCTTTCGCTGCAAAAACATTGCCAGAAGAAACAATCAAAGTGATTACTGACTTGCACCCCCCCCCCAAGAAAAAGGGAAAACTTCTCGATGGCATTTTTCTTCCTTAACCCTCTTGGTCCTGGGTATGACCTTAAAAGACATCCAGTGGTGAGGCCTCCATTTGGGAGCTGTGGGGAATGTGGAGTTGCCCCTTAGTTGCCATTGCTCCCTGGTCCACTCTGGCCCGGAGTGGTAGTACCTGTAAGGGCCCCATCTATGGGTAAAATAGAACCTACTGGCGCTACCAGATCAGGCTGTCTGAAGTTATTGACTTCCTGACTCAAAATGCACCAAACATTGATGTTTTATTGTTTTTTCTTTTTCTTTGCAAAACTCAATCATGTTCTGCAAACTCCAAAGCAAAAAACAACAATTTCCTTCCTTCCTTTCTCCTTCCCCTTCTCCTCTCCCCCTTCCGCTTCTCCTCTCCCCACCCTTTCACTCAACCAAACACCATGAACAAATATTTGAACATATAAAGAACTTGAAGTATAAAGACTTTCACCAAAAAGACCAAATTCAGCATTAAATAACCGTAAAAGGGTTGATATGCCGTAAAACAAAACAATCAAGCCAAACACCATGAATAAATATTTGAAGATATAAAGAACTTGAAGCATAAAAACTTTTACCAAAATGACCGGATTTGGCATTAAATAACCCGAAAAGGGTTTATATGTCGTAAAACGAAGCAACCAAACCAAACACCATGAATGAATATTTGAAGATATAAAGAACTTGAAGCATAAAAACTTTTACCAAAATGACTGGATTCGGCATTAAATAACCCGAAAAGGGTTGATATGCCGTAAAACAAAACAACCAACCAAACCAAACTTAACCCTCTTAGTTCGGATGTAGCAAAACTGCGACAACTCTACTACATTTGTTTCATTTTACTTCAGTCGTAGTTCTCAGAAATCAAATGCCCCCTCCCTGGGACTAACACTTGATCTCCATATCAGATACATAGATATTCGAGTATTCCATTAAAGTTCTGCTTTACCTGTCAAACGTTGAGTTAGTAAAAGAACATTAATTTTCTTTTCCCCAGTTGACCAGTTAACTATGTTTTAGAATATATTTCTTGTGGTCTCTTGGTGTTACAGGATTCCAGAACAAGAATTCATCTAGTCTGGTGGAGTATCCAGCTAAGTGTTGTTACTTTATGTAACGTCACTAGGAGAAGATGCACTATTCCTCATATGAGCAAGTATATGGCCGTGCTGAGGGGATCTTATTTGTGCTGTGAATACTATGTTATTTTGAATATTTGTTCAGGGTTTATTACTTGTAGGGTAAAGTATCCTCATGTCAGAGAACCGAAGACACTCGATGATGGTGCCAAGTAGGTAATTCAAACTTCCCAGTAGGTAATTCAAACTCCCCACAATTCTAATAGAAGACGATACTACGTGCAAACTGGTTTTATTTATAATATAAAACACAACATCACACAAATATACGCAATAAATTAAGCAATTGACTAATATGTGCATGAGAAAATGAAAGTTTCCCATAAGCGGATGGTCAATCTGATCATAAATTCAAAATGGCCGTCATCACAATATGCAAATTAGTCAAATTTTACAATTTATTTTAATAATCCTACTTATATGCTACAAATTTCATATGCATTTTTGGGGCATAAAATAAAAGGTTAAACTAACAAGTCATTTTAAAAGTAGGTGTAAAATAACATTTATCTACAAAAAAAACTAAACAAAAAAAAAATCA
>OY744535.1:28263693-28326193 GCA_963556195.1 Sepiola atlantica
TTTATTATTAGGACAAACAAAACGTTTTATGTTATGCAGACGACTTATTATTGTGTAAAAAATATTTCAAATTTTAGAAAAAAAGCAAGTATTTTTTTTTTTTATTTAAGCCTTTTCTATCAAGACAGGTTTGTCAACCATCTTGAATTTTAGTCGATGAGTTATTTTTATAGTTTCACCTTTAAATCACTATATTATTTCTAACCATGAAAACGACTTGAACAAAATCATCGGTGTCCTTTTTTAAATACCAAAGAATTACTAGATCAAAGATGAAATAATTTTAGACAGAAATGACCAGTCATATGTCGATGTGTTGGCGTGAAATAACCTTTCTTTTGGATGCGTCTTGTTTTAATGTGAGGAAAATCCAGCTCTCAAAAAGGGAGCTCCTGGATTAGGACAAAAATTAAAATTGTAAAATTCTATAAGGATTTCTCATTCACTGATAAATACAGAAAAGATGAATTGTAGTATCAGAACAGATGCTACACTCTGAAGTTTTAACGGAATTTCTAGTCTATAATATTTTATTGCTAACAAATTGTTCTAAATGGTGTCAACGCGTGGACATAAAACTTCAATTTTATATACGTTCAAAATTAAACTAGATTTTTTTTCAGGACAAATAAAACATTTTATGGTGATACAGACTTGTTAATGTGTAAAAATATTTCAAACTTATGGGGAAACAAGCAAATATTTGTTTTTTAATTTAATATTTTCCTATCAAGGCAGGTTTGTCATCCATCTTGAATTTTAGTCTAAACGATTTTTCGTTTTTATAGTTTTGCCCGATCAAAATTCCACCTTGAAAATGACATGAACACAAAAAAAACATGAGCAAAGACATATTTCTTAAATACCAAACAGTCAAATATGAAATGATTTCAGAGAAATTATCACCGTCATATTTCTTAAATACCAAACAATTACTAGATCAAATATGAAATGATTTCAGAGAAATTACCACCGTCATATTTCTACGTGTAATATGCAAACGTTCCATTCGAATTGTTTATTTTCTTAGTACCGACCATTCTGACGTCAGCAGATAAACGAGACAGTGAAATGACCTTCTCTTTACGACGGCCACGGTCTGATCTAACTCGACATTGCATATCCATCTGATCATTGCTCTGTCATTACGCTGAAGACGAGCGAGTGTGGAATAGGTAGAGGCACATGGTATCATGCACTAAACACAGCCGCTATATAGCACCCCCCCCCCCTCGGTAGTCAGAGGGAGATAGCTCACGATTAATTAAACTACATTTACCAGACTCACGAAGTTACACATTGAATTTTACCTGACACCTAATTTACAATTTATTTCAAATTGGGAACAAAGTAGGACGACTTTTGGTGGAACAAAGTCGACTTTTTCCCTATTCTGACTACTTTGGAGTTTCATGTATATGTTAATTATTATCAGTGATAAATCTTTTCTGGAATCATTTGGTGTTTCTTTCCACACGAACAAATACATTTTTTTTGGAAAAATATGAAACTTTGATTTCTCTCCATATAAGTAATTTTTTTCAAATTTCTTGAATGAAAGAACATTTTTGAATCCATAATAACTAATTGGTTACTAAATGAATAAATATTGCAGTAATTATTTTTACCATAACCTGCTCGAGGTCATACTAAATCAGAATATGTAACGTTTTTGAGAGTGTATCTTTGGTAATTTCTGAGTTTTTTGTTTTTATTAAAAAAACTTCTTCCACCCCCAAACAAGGCAGACCGCCACTGTAGACGTAAGGGACTATTGAGAATTATGGTGGAAGTTTTGGGTGTCATCCTAAGTTAGGGGTTGTGCAGCTATATGTCTGTTTACATTAGTTTTAAACCTCTGTATTTCGGTACAGTCGGGGAAACAGGGAGCAGGGAGGGAGTTCAAAAGGCCGGCAGTTTGAGGAAAGAAGCTATTGGAGTAGAAGGCACTCCGGCATCTGGAGACCCCCACAGTGAATGGATGGGATTTAGCTGATTGTCGAGTTGGTCTAGTGTATTTACGTCGAGGGGTCACTAGATTAGCCAGTTTATCGGAGTATAATCCATTGAAGTATTTGTAAAATAAGCACAAAGATTTAACATTGCGGCGATGGGACAGGGGCTGGAGCTTGGTTGATAGTGAGGGACTTATTAAGTTGGCGACTCTTTTTGGGCCATCGTCTAAGAGGGAGAGACTAGTTGATGATGCACCAGCCCAGATGTGGCAACAATACTCCATGCTGTCTAATAACTTGCTGTGAGGCACACACTGGCCGCTTTCAGCAATCGGTTTTACATTGAAGTCATGTGTGATGACTTAAGAATTCTTATTGAATTAGTCCAATTTACAAACAAGCATGGAAATTGAGAAAGGAACTGGAGAGGTTATGGTTGGGTTTACAGTGTAAACAATTTTAGATTACATATAAAAAATTACCCCAGTAATTTAATTTTTCATAGATCGATTAAGATCATCATTTCTGGTAACATAACGAAAAAAAAACCCAACAAAAACACGTACCACTATCTTTTTATTTAGAATGGAGCATGTCTTTTCGAATTCATTTTAGACGGCGGAGGTTGTCTGACTTTTTATTTGCTTTCACATGTAAGTCTTTCTAATACCTTTTTAAAATGATTTCAATGGGATAATTAGGAATTAAACTATCGCGATTCGAAAAAACAAAAACAAAAAAAAAACGCGAATCATTTCTGATGACCTAAAGAAAAATAAACGTCAACCGTAGACTATGTTTTGCAAAATTTTCTTCTGTAATTTTCTTCCTTTAATTATTGGTAGGTAGGGAGGCAGCTAAAAAATGACGTCGAATTAAAAAAAATCAAAGACGTTAGCGGAAGCGAAATGTTTAAGAATAACATTGAAAGAGACCAATCCTCGCTTACATCGACATCTTAAACGATTTCACCCCGAAAAGTGGCTTTCCATTTATTCTACTGAACTTTTGAAAAAAAGTAAAAAAACAAAAAACAAAAAAAAATAAGAAAGTAAGAAAACGTCTCAAACAGGAAAGTTTAAATTTAAGAAAATAAAAGGGGAAAATGTATAAATCCGTATAGAAATCAAAAAGGAAAACCTGAGATTTGCGTTCTCCTTTCCTTTATCAGTTGGGCAGACTTATATATATATATTTACAAATAAATACACATAGCCCATTATTATAGAATGTTTGTCAAGCCATGACTGCAAAAATTGTTTACTGACTTAAAATGATGACAGCTGTTGTCACGGACATGTTCTGAATGCATGAGTATTAGTCGTAACCTTTTCCAAGCACTCGCTTGAATATATACGGAATTATCTCCCTTAGTGTTACACACAAAGGAATAACTATTCATACATACTTATATACAGGGTGATTCATAAGTCACTTAGCTATTTATTTTTGAAATTCTAAAGTTAAAAAATACGGTAATACAAAACAGAAAGTTTATTCAACAAATTCATTTATGGGAGTTTAAAATTACAGCAAAGTTTTAAAATGTCCACCTTCGTTCTGCATGCATGTCTCTATTCTTTTTTGCAAGGAATTTACGAGTCTTTGTAGCATATTTGATTGATTACAAAATAAATATATATAGAAATAAATATATAAACGAACAAATTTAAAATAACAAATAGCAGTAATTAGAGAGTAAGATAACAATTATCAAAAGTTCATAGTATGTTTGTGCTTCATATGGTAATCATTTTAAATAGCTAAGTGAAGTGACTTATGAATCACCCTGTATATTGAATCTAAACACGGTATGACAGAGAATACTTTGAAAGTAAACGATATTATCAACAGAACATCACATTATGCCCATTTTTATATCGAACAAATAGAAATAAATAAATAATTACCGTCTCCCCACGAGAGCCGCATGTGACACGAGGTCGCTTTAGTGAGGGGAGAAAACACGCGCCTCAAAAAAGGGCATCTGGAAAGGACATTTTTTTTTGTTTAATTCCTCACTCGATAAAGATTTATCACCCACTGAATGAAGTCAGAACAGATACTATACTTTGATCCCGACCCAATCGCCAGGGAAATTTGCCGTCTTCCCGCTGCAGCAAGGTTTGACATGAAGTCAGTTTAATATGGAGAGTAAATCTAGCTCCCCCGAGGGGGGGATGTCACCCTGGAAGGTTATACACTTTTTAGAACTTTGGTTGAGAAGAGATACCTTATTTGAATTAAGGATAACACAATTTACAGCTATTAAATTTTGACCCTAACTCGAAAGTGACCATGTGCGTTAATATGGCTTCAATTTAAATTAAGTTCAAATCAACTCTTTTGAACGACGCGATGCTTAATTTAGAAACTTGTATAGCATATCTTCTGGTATATAAAGTAAACGTTCAAACTCCTCGGCCTCACATTCACAGGTAACAGGAATTGAAACAAATACATGGAAAACCTTGTCAAGGCTGTTGCAAAGAAAGTGGGCTCCCTCTCTACCGTGCTAGAAAACTTCTTACACCTAACAGTATCCTATATCTCTACAAAGCCACCATCCGCCAATGCATGGAGTATTGTCACGTCTAGGCTGGTGCACCATCAACTAGTCTCCCCATCTTAGTTTTTAAAAAAAGTATTTAATCTGATAGGTCCCTCACTATCCACCAAGCTCCAACCCTTGTCCCATCGCCGCAATGTTGCATCCTTGTGCTTGTTTTACAAGTACTTCAATGGAGTGTGCTCCGATAAACTTGCTGCTCTAGTGCCCCCTCGACGTAAATACACTCGATTAACCCGACAATCAGCTAAACCTCATCCATTTACTGTGGAGGTCTCCAGTTGCCGGAGAGCCTTCTACTCCAATAGCTTATTTCCTCAAACTGTCGGCCTTTGGAACTCCCTCCCTGCTCCCTGTTTTACCCCGACTGCACCGACATGCATAACTAATTGGAAACTAATGTGAACAAGCATCTCGCAGCACAGCTGCCAATTTAGGATGACCCCTAAACTGTCACTCTAATTCTCAGTAGCCCCTTACGTCTACAATGGCAACTTGCCTTGTTTGGGGTCAACTAAGTTAATATATATATATATATATATATATATATATATATATATATATATATATATATATATATATATATATGAAGGAGAATGGAAAGGAATTAGAGAAAGCAAAAGCCAAATCAAAATTCAATTCAAAAGTTCAAAGCAAGGTATATACCGCAAAAAGGCAATTTATTCAAGTTAAATTTTCCTTAAGCCAGGCTTTTCAAAGATCAAAATCTTATCATCAGAGGAAGTCGCTGGGATAGATAAGTTGGCAATGGCCAAGATTTAAAATTTGAAAAAATGAAATAAAATAAAAGTTGTAGGGAAAGAAACGTAGGGCAAAACTGTGCCAGGGTGCAAGCAAATGTCCGATTGCCAAAAAGTCCGGTGTCGAAGAGTCCAGCGGAGAGGATACGATGTAGATAGGTAGGTCGTTAGAGGCACGAGAAGTAATGAGAGAAGTTTCAAAGTTAAATTCCAAGAAGCCACAACTTCAGGTACGGCGAAAATAGAAGATCCAAGAAGGGTAAAAAGTCCAATAAGAGGTACATTCGATGATGCAGGCAGGCGTCAGAGGAGATTAAGAATTAATATATTCGCCATTAAAGAAACTTCCCGGGCAGAGATGACAAAGGAAAGTGTTTTAAAGTGGAAAAAAGGGGCAGTGAGAATATTTAAAGTCTGCCCAGTTGAGAAAGCCGGCTATAAATGAAGAAAAGCAAAGACAGTGAAAACAAGAATATAATATGCGACCAGTGGGCGAGGGAGGAAACGGGTAAGTGGTGTGTGGGAGGAGAAAGGGACGGGTACGAGGAAAGAGAGGGGGGAGGAGAAAGGGAGCGATGCGGTGAAGGAATGCGGATAAAACTAAGAGTGTGAAAGTGGGGGGGGGGTGAAACAAAAAGTTGAAATTGGAAGTTAGCGCGAATTAGGATTCAACTAGAAAAGGGGAAGAAAGGAGTGGGGGTAAGTTAACGAATGTTAGGATAAGGGGTTAAAATATCAGAATATGTATAAGAACAGAGTTCGGGGGTTTAGAAGTTTAATCAAATGACCTTAGATATAAACAATGAGGCAAAATATATATGAAGGGTAGGACTAGGAAAATGAGTTAAAAATTAAAAGAGTAAAGATAAAAAATAAAGATAAAAATAGTATAAAAAGTAGAAATAAGAAAATAAAAGAATAAAGAATGAAAAATAGATAATAAGATTAGTCTTAAGCTCGCAGGGAAAATTGAGGATTGACCGAAAGAATAAAAAATAAAAATAAAAAAATAAAAAAATAAAAAAATAAGATACTAATAATAGAATGAGGGAAAAGTCGATAAGATTGGAGCTCAAGAATGAAAATTAGAATAAGGAAAAGGAAAAAGGAAAACAAGACCTAGAGAGGATATCCGGAATGGGAGTCTCCAAGGTGGAAAAAATTATGGGTTGAAGTAAATAAGCAGTTACGGGATGCTAGTTCAAATAGATATGGGAAAATATAAACTTTGAAATTTTATTTAAAAAAAGTTATATGGAGGTTAATTAAGAAAATTGTTAAATAGGTTAGTGAAGGCCGGAAGAAGTAAGAGATATACAAGGTTAAAAAAGTGACAAAGGATTAAGCCAGAGGGAGAGTGGAGATCGCAGTTACAAGTAAATACTATAGGGGTTAAAAGATGTAGAGCTAGGGCGGGTTGGGGGTTGAGTAGATTGAGAGAGATGTGCGAAGGGCGAGGTAAAACCAGGGGGGAATAATCGAGGCTATTAAAAAAGTGAGAAGAATTAAAAACAGGAGGGGAAGAATAATTAGAGTGCACAGTGGAAGCAGTAAGGAGTTCGATATCGAGGTGTGCAAATGGGATATGGAGTAGATAAGGCTAATCAACAAGTAAATAAAAGGGCTAGGATATAATATGAATAGAGTGGGTTAGTTATCACGTTGAAAGGGAAAAGAATGAAGAATGGAAGTGTTGCAGGGAAGCGGACGAATGCATTAAAAGAGGTTAAACGGGAAAGAAAATGGAAAGCCAAATAAAGTTATACAGTTAAGGAGGTTAAGTGGAAAGATTTAGGGGGTAATGGAAGAAAGGTGTTAAAACTAAGGGAAATGCGAAGCTAACGAAGTTTATGGGTAATTTATTAAGTTAAGAGAAGGTTAAAGGGATGAGGGAGATATAAGTAGAGATTAAAGAACAACAGGAATTAGAACTATTAGAAAGGGGTTTCGAGATGTAAGGAGGGAAAATCCGAGATGAAGGGAGGGTATTTAATCAAATGGGGGAGGGGTGTCTGAGGGATTATTATGGTTGCTATACCTGAATTTACGTTTATGCCTGCAACTGGAGATAAGTTCATTCTTAGAATTAATAATATTTTTAGATTTAGTAGCAGTAGCTATCATAAAGGTTTCCAGAGTACAAAGTTGGCAATGGGATGCTCCAGGGGTATATGATTTGGACTTTTTAAGTATTGACCAGTGAAGTGAATAGGGAGTATTTTTGAGTTTGAGGTTTCTAATTAGATTGGAAAGTGAAGTGCCTGTGCTGTTATCGCTGCTATTTTTAAAGGAATATATATGGTTAGAGATCCGGGTCTTTATGGGGAAAGAGGACGCCCCAATATATGTGTGTATCTTGAAGGGTGGTGCTATAGTTGCATTGGGATTACTAATATATATATATATATATATATATATATATATATATATATATATATATATATATATATATATATTTATATATATATATATATATTTATATATATATTTATATATATATATATATATATATTTATATATATATTTATATATATATATATATATATATATTTATATATATATTTATATATATATATTTATATATATATATATTTATATATATATATTTATATATATATATATATATATATTTATATATATATATTTATATATATATATATTTATATATATATATTTATATATATATATATTTATATATATTTATATATATATATATTTATATATATATATATATTTATATATATATATTTATATATATATATTTATATATATATATTTATATATATATATATATTTATATATATATATATATTTATATATATATATTTATATATATATATATTTATATATATATATTTATATATATATATATATTTATATATATATATATTTATATATATATATTTATATTTATATATATATATTTATATATATATATTTATATTTATATATATATATATATTTATATATATATATTTATATTTATATATATATATATATATGGTAAAATGAAAAAGGAAAACCAAAAACTGGATGTTTTTTATGTGTACATCAACGTTTCGTCTTTATTTATAAGACTTCATCAGGATGATGATATAGGGAAAAGATATCATGCAAGCACGGATACATGTAGAGTAGACATGTTGGGAAGAAAAATAAAATAAAATGAAAAATAATGGCAGCGTCTAGCTGGACGTCCGTACTTGTTAGAGAATGAAAAATGAGTGGGAGAAAAAAGGGGAAGGGTGGAGGGAGCAAGGACTACTGTGGCTGGCGATGAGAGAAAGAGGTGGGGGATGAGCAGGGGTAAAATGGATGGCAGAGAGAGATTGGAGGAAGAGGGGGAGGGGGTGTTTGACCAGATGGCTGTGGTCGAGATTGAAGGGGAAGAGTGAGTTGGAATGTTTGTGTGTGTGGGGTGTATGCAGGGAAATGGGGATGGGTAGAGAGGGAGGGGGGGCTGTGATTTTGGTGGATGGGCGAAAGTTATAGTCTTAGAGAGCGTTTGAAGAAAATGAGGGAATTTAAGAAGAGGTATGGGAGAAAATGGATGAGAGGGGGAAGAGGGAGGATTTGTCGTGATAGGGTGTGAAATATTTGAAATATTTGGAAAATGATAGCAATGAGTGAGGGATTGGAGTGGGTGGGGGAGGGGGGTGATTGAAAGGGTGGGAGAGGAATATATTTAAATATTTGGAACATGAGAAAGTTTATTTGGACTGTAGTATTAAAAATGTGAGGGAAAAAAAAATGAGGAAAAATAAGAGAAGATTCAGGGAGAAAAGGGAAGGGTGTGGGTGAATGGAAGAGTGTCATAAGGTTAGAGATGAAAATAAAAGTTAGCCATGATCAGGCAAAAGACTTTGTTCTGTGAGGATGATCTTGCTTATTAAGGGTGATAGGTTAAAGAAACCATTTCGCTGCTTGATAGTAGTGGAGGATGTGATGAGTGCAGTTTCCAATAATCTTCGCCGAGATTTGTTGTGGATGTGTTTAGTGATTTTGGCTTGTTCAAATTTGAATGCATGACCATATTCTAGAGCATGGGAGAAAAGTGCACTAAGAGGGTTGTTGTTTTTTATATCCCTTTTATGTTCATTTAATCGTTTCTTTAATTCACGTTGTGTTTCTCCCACGTAGAATTGATGGCAATCATTGCAAGGGACAGTGTATAAGCCGGCATGGGATGTGGGTGTTTTTTGGAAATGTCTGGATGTGTTTAAAGTTTGTTTTATGGATTGAGAAGTGGTTTGTACTATTGGAATGCCCAGTTTGTTGAGCGTGTTGCATATGGATGTGTTATTGGAATGCGTGGGTAGGAGAAGGGGTCTGTCTATGAGAGAGGTGTTAGGGGTTTGATTTTTTTGTGTGGTGTTTCTGGAGAATATTTGGAAGGCTTTTTTCTTGGCATTTAATATGAAATGTGTGGGGTATTGCAATGTTTTTAGGGAATTAAAAATGTATTTTATTTCTTCATCTATGTGTGGGGGGCTACATATTCTAAGGGCGCATAGGAAGAAGCCTATAATTATACCTGTTTTGATCTTGCTATGATGGTGGGAGTAGAAATGTATGTAGTCATTTTTGTGAGTGTTTTTGCGGTGTACCTTAAATTCTAGTTTATTGTTGGACTTAATTATAAGAGTATCAAGGAAGGGAATAGAGCCGTTTATTTCAGTCTCATGGGTGAATTTTATGGAGGGTTCTACTGTGTTGAGTTTATCCTTAACATGAATGATTTGTGTGTCTGTGGGGAGGAAAATTAAAATATCATCTATGTATCTAAAGTATTCGATGTTAGGAGGTAGTCTATATTTGAAAGGACCGGATTCTAAGAATTCTAAAAAGAGGCAGGCCAATACACCGCTAAGGGGGTTGCCCATGGGGAGTCCAAATTTTTGTTTGTAGAATACTTCGTTAAATTGGAAATATGTTATGTCAGTGATGAGTCTAATTATTTCTATAAAAGTGTTGGGGGGAAAAGGTAGGTCGGTTTTTGTTTTCTTTATATGTGTGTGAAGTAAGTGTAGGCATTTTTTTACAGGTACGTTAGTGTAGAGCGAAGTTACATCTAGGCTGTGTATATTTTTATTTTCTACGTTGATGTTTTTTATTCTGCTAAGAAGGTCGCCTGAATTTTTTATGTGGGAGGGACTGATGGTACCCATTAGTGGAGTGAGGATGTTAGCTATGGCCCGTGCGATTTTGTGTGTGGTGCTACCTATGCTTGATACAATTGGACGCATGGGGGTGTCAGGTTTGTGGGTTTTGGGGAGCCCGTATAATGTGGGAATGATAGGGTGATACTCAATGTTTGATGCCCATTTTTTGTTGTTCTTAATTAGGTGTTTGAAAGATTTGTTAAAATGTTCTATGTTTTTATCTATAGTTTTTTGGTCAGTTTTAGTGTATGTGTTTTCGTCGGATAATAGAGTAGATATTTTTTTGATATATGAATTTTTGTCCATGATTACTATGCCCCCTCCTTTGTCAGATGGTGATATGAGTATGTTGTTGTTGTTAGCTAGGTGTTTAAGAGTGTCTATGTATCTCTTGGGTAAGACGGGGTCATTAGGGAGAGTGGTGGTAGTTGAGATTATGCCTTGAATGAAGCCTTTGGTGAAATCTGTGTCAGTGTGTCTGTAATTTTTTAGAACTGTGTTGGTGGTGGTGTTAGAGTGTATTCCAGTGGCGAATTTTAAACCGAAACTGAGAGCTTCAGTTTCTATGTTAGAAAGTTTATAGGTGGTGAGGTTGTTTATGAGTTCCGGACGTCCTAGAGTTTTCCATTTGCTGTTTTGGATAAGTTTGTTGAGTTTGTTGTTTAGTCTGGTTGTATGTTGTGTATTGAATCTTTTGATGGATTTAGTGATGTTATCGATAGTGTTGGGCAGTATTGTTTTATTATTTTTGAGGTTGATGCCCAATGTTCTGGCCTCGTGGAAAAGGTGTGAACTCTTGTGTTTTAGTAGGTTTGCAGATGATGTTAAATATGTTTGAATGTAGTCAGGAAAAATGTGGTGCGATTGCTTTAGAAATGTAAATGTACTTGCGGGTATGACCTTTTCTTCGATGCATCTCAGCAGAAAGTTTCTCCTGTTGTTGTGGGAGTTGGCTGCGAATAGTGTGTTCTTATATTTCCGTAGCTTCTGCTGGAAGGTTTGGTTTTCCATTTCGACAAAATGGGAAGAGAAGGATGAAGGTAATCCGACGTGATGGTAAAATGAAAAAGGAAAACCAAAAACTGGATGTTTTTTTATGTGTACATCAACGTTTCGTCTTTATTTATAAGACTTCATCAGGATGATGATATAGGGAAAAGATATCATGCAAGCACGGATACATGTAGGGTAGACATGTTGGGAAGAAAAATAAAATAAAATGAAAAATAATAGCAGCGTCTAGCTGGACGTCCGTACTTGTTAGAGAATGAAAAATGAGTGGGAGAAAAAAGGGGAAGGGTGGAGGGAGCAAGGACTACTGTGGCTGGCGATGAGAGAAAGAGGTGGGGGATGAGCAGGGGTAAAATGGATGGCAGAGAGAGATTGGAGGAAGAGGGGGAGGGGGTGTTTGACCAGATGGCTGCGGTCGAGATTGAAGGGGAAGAGTGAGTTGGAATGTTTGTGTGTGTGGGGTGTATGCAGGGAAATGGGGATGGGTAGAGAGGGAGGGGGGGGGGGCTGTGATTTTGGTGGATGGGCGAAAGTTATAGTCTTAGAGAGCGTTTGAAGAAAATGAGGGAATTTAAGAAGAGGTATGGGAGAAAATGGATGAGAGGGGGAAGAGGGAGGATTTGTCGTGATAGGGTGTGAAATCGCACGGGCCATAGCTAACATCCTCACTCCACTAATGGGTACCATCAGTCCCTCCCACATAAAAAATTCAGGCGACCTTCTTAGCAGAATAAAAAACATCAACGTAGAAAATAAAAATATACACAGCCTAGATGTAACTTCGCTCTACACTAACGTACCTGTAAAAAAATGCCTACACTTACTTCACACACATATAAAGAAAACAAAAACCGACCTACCTTTTCCCCCCAACACTTTTATAGAAATAATTAGACTCATCACTGACATAACATATTTCCAATTTAACGAAGTATTCTACAAACAAAAATTTGGACTCCCCATGGGCAACCCCCTTAGCGGTGTATTGGCCTGCCTCTTTTTAGAATTCTTAGAATCCGG
The DNA here is from genome assembly GCA_963556195.1 of Sepiola atlantica. Taxonomy (NCBI): domain Eukaryota; kingdom Metazoa; phylum Mollusca; class Cephalopoda; order Sepiida; family Sepiolidae; genus Sepiola; species Sepiola atlantica. The sequence goes on from OY744535.1 coordinate 28,276,172, forward strand.
TCCTTTCAAATATAGACTACCTCCTAACATCGAATACTTTAGATACATAGATGATATTTTAATTTTCCTCCCCACAGACACACAAATCATTCATGTTAAGGATAAACTCAACACAGTAGAACCCTCCATAAAATTCACCCATGAGACTGAAATAAACGGCTCTATTCCCTTCCTTGATACTCTTATAATTAAGTCCAACAATAAACTAGAATTTAAGGTACACCGCAAAAACACTCACAAAAATGACTACATACATTTCTACTCCCACCATCATAGCAAGATCAAAACAGGTATAATTATAGGCTTCTTCCTACGCGCCCTTAGAATATGTAGCCCCCCACACATAGATGAAGAAATAAAATACATTTTTAATTCCCTAAAAACATTGCAATACCCCACACATTTCATATTAAATGCCAAGAAAAAAGCCTTCCAAATATTCTCCAGAAACACCACACAAAAAAATCAAACCCCTAACACCTCTCTCATAGACAGACCCCTTCTCCTACCCACGCATTCCAATAACACATCCATATGCAACACGCTCAACAAACTGGGCATTCCAATAGTACAAACCACTTCTCAATCCATAAAACAAACTTTAAACACATCCAGACATTTCCAAAAAACACCCACATCCCATGCCGGCTTATACACTGTCCCTTGCAATGATTGCCATCAATTCTACGTGGGAGAAACACAACGTGAATTAAAGAAACGATTAAATGAACATAAAAGGGATATAAAAAACAACAACCCTCTTAGTGCACTTTTCTCCCATGCTCTAGAATATGGTCATGCATTCAAATTTGAACAAGCCAAAATCACTAAACACATCCACAACAAATCTCGGCGAAGATTATTGGAAACTGCACTCATCACATCCTCCACTACTATCAAGCAGCGAAATGGTTTCTTTAACCTATCACCCTTAATAAGCAAGATCATCCTCACAGAACAAAGTCTTTTGCCTGATCATGGCTAACTTTTATTTTCATCTCTAACCTTATGACACTCTTCCATTCACCCACACCCTTCCCTTTTCTCCCTGAATCTTCTCTTATTTTTCCTCATTTTTTTTCCCCCACATTTTTAATACTACAGTCCAAATAAACTTTCTCATGTTCCAAATATTTAAATATATTCCTCACACACCCTTTCAATCACCCCCCTCCCCCACCCACTCCAATCCCTCACTCATTGCTATCATTTTCCAAATATTTCAAATATTTCACACCCTATCACGACAAATCCTCCCTCTTCCCCCTCTCATCCATTTTCTCCCATACCTCTTCTTAAATTCCCTCATTTTCTTCAAACGCTCTCTAAGACTATAACTTTCGCCCATCCACCAAAATCACAGCCCCCCCTCCCTCTCTACCCATCCCCATTTCCCTGCATACACCCCACACACACAAACATTCCAACTCACTCTTCCCCTTCAATCTCGACCACAGCCATCTGGTCAAACACCCCCTCCCCCTCTTCCTCCAATCTCTCTCTGCCATCCATTTTACCCCTGCTCATCCCCCACCTCTTTCTCTCATCGCCAGCCACAGTAGTCCTTGCTCCCTCCACCCTTCCCCTTTTTTCTCCCACTCATTTTTCATTCTCTAACAAGTACGGACGTCCAGCTAGACGCTGCCATTATTTTTCATTTTATTTTATTTTTCTTCCCAACATGTCTACTCTACATGTATCCGTGCTTGCATGATATCTTTTCCCTATATCATCATCCTGATGAAGTCTTATAAATAAAGACGAAACGTTGATGTACACATAAAAAAACATCCAGTTTTTGGTTTTCCTTTTTCATTTTACCATCACGTCGGATTACCTTCATCCTTCTCTTCCCATATATATATATATATATATATATATATATATATATATATATATATATATATATATTTATACAAAAATAATTACAAGGGGCTTATCTTTAACTGTTTGTTATTATTTATTTGTAATCATTTGTTATCAAGCCCTTTGTATGGACGAGATCTGCCATCTTTGTTTGGCTCTGTTCCAATTCTGAGAAGTAGATTTTTCAGCTCCCAATTTCGGATGACCCTCAAAACTTTCGCCTTAATTCTCAGTAGCCCCTTACATCTACTATGGAAACTTGCTTTGTTTAGGGTGAACTAAGTTTTTAAAAAAGTAAGATTTTCCCCTATACCGTTTTTCTGAATAACTGCCTAAGTAAAACATAGTGTGATGAGTTAGTCAAAAGGATAGAATAGAATGAGTTTAAGAAGACTGAGTTTGCTTGAAGAAGCTTTATTCGACAAACAATGGCTGACTAAAAAAAGAAAGAGTGCTCAAGGGAAGTAATTCACTTCCGAAGCATAGACGGGGATAGAAGAGTTCTCTTTTCATCACACATAGATAAATCTATTCTGTTTATGTTCTAAAAATAAATCGGCGATTGTTCAGTATAATTAACACGATAAAAAAAATAACTTTTTCAAAAACGCAAGATAATTTAATTTTTTATTGATTTGCGTAGATTTTCAGTTTCGGAACTTTTTTAAAGTGTTTTTTTTTCTCAGATTTTCAATCGCAGCATATAAGGCTTTGTAAAAATAGAGATTCACCATGACTCATTCTTTACTCGATGTCGTGTTTTTAACAACTGAGAAATCGAAAATTAAACAAGAATACAACTAACAGCTGTCATCCACCGGTCAAATATTAATTTTCTACCGATTTGTATATTTTTAACTTACTGCAACGGGTTAAGTTCTTCTTTATTTCAAAATAATTTCAAGTATAGAGAACCATTCGATCACACGTGGCAGACGTGTTTTTTTACAGGTCTTTTAGGTTGCGATAGAAAATCAGAAGAAAAAAAACACACAAAAAAAAGTTCCAGAACCGAAAAACTATGCAGATCGATATAATATTAAATTTTCTTGCGTTTGGTAAACGTTATTTGCTGTAAATTTGTTTTTATCTTCTTGTTAACTATACTGCACAATCGCAAAAAGTTCTTTTCAATCGATTTTTAACTTTTTATGTTTAATCTGATCAACAGTCATCGTTATGATTACGTCATCGTTTTGTGACGTCATCGAGGAGAACAGAAATGGGGAATACCGTGCACAGTGGATGACGTCACTAAAGATTGACACTATCCATTGAAACATATATATATATATATATATATATATATATATATATATATATATATATATATAGTGTGTGTGCAGGTTGTATATGAAAAGAAATCAAATAAAGTGTTCGATCATATAAGAGAGCTAATATAATTTATTTAGATACTATATATTACATAATTCAGCAACGTACCGTGGTTTCATCCAAAAGGGCAGATTCAGACATCTTTAGTAAATCTCAGTGCCCAGTGGAATCATCGGCAAGCTGGAATGATTGTAGTCACGCCCGACAGACTACAATCATTCCAGCTTGCCGATGATTCCACTGGGCACAGAGATTTACTAAAGATGTCTGAATCTGCCCTTTTGGATGAAACCACGGTACATTGCTGAATTATGTTATATACAGTATCTAAATAAATTTTATATATATATATATATATATATATATATATATATATATATATATATATATATATATATATATATACATATATATATATATATATATATATACGTGTGTGTGTGTGTGTGTGTGTGTGTGTGCAGCGTAACATTATAGGCGATAAAAAGTCGAGCACAAAATGTGGCAGGTCATTCTAGTCTAGAGGAAAAGCGCTGGACTACAAATATTTACATCGAGAGTTCAATCCCTGCCAGATTAAGTCATGCTGATGATGGCTCGTAGCCAGAAACACGTGTCCATGTCTACCTTTTGTGCACACAAATCTTTGAAAAGCCTTGGTTTAAGGAAAGAATAATAAACATATTTTTATCGAGTACACCTTGCATTGAACAATTGAAGTTGAAATAGATTTGCCATTCGTACATGTTTATCCCTCTTCGTTCATCTATCTTTATAATTGTTCTATCTCGTATATTGAGCTTAAACCATTTCACTATAGGTTCTATCTACTAAAAGTATACTTTTAGATTCATATTATATATATATATATATATATATATATATATATATATATATATATATATATATAATATAAATAAAAACTTTTGTTCACCTCAAACAAGGCATATTTCAACTGAGTCGTAAAGAGGCTACTGTGATTAAGGGCCACATCTATTAGGGGCATACTAGGTGTTGTGTTGTGTAACACGATATTTGTTCGCAAGTATTGTATCGTCCTTCGGGAGACAGGTTGGTTCATTGCCGATCGACTGAGGCACCCCATACCGGTGAATGTCGACCAGCAACTTCTCAGTATTTTGTGTACCCTACCAGAGTGTCCACGTCGGGCCAGTTGAATCCCCCCTTCCCCGACGTTAAACATATTTCATATCTGACCTTGTAGCAGTGGAGAGCAGGTAAAAAAACAACATTTTTTTTTAGAAATGAAAGACTAGACATCGATGACGTTTAATAGTTTTCATAAAGAAGTTGAATTCCACCCAAACAAGTATTTTATTTGTGAAAATGAGACTTTTATATGACTGAACCAGATCACCTACAACCGTTTATGACACCCCCCCCCCCGACCCCGTCTAGTAATACGAAATCAACAGTGACGGGGAGGGGTAGACATAGCTTATAACTATAGATTAAAAAAAATTGACGATAAGACATGCATCTATGAAAGCGTTAGATAAAAAGGCGGGAAAAGTGAGTGTCGAGAAGAAGCCATCAGCAGACCTCCTCTTCAAAAGAAAAACTTCCCACTTTTCCTCACCGTGGTAGAGGCACGGCGATGATAACGTGGTAGTGTCAGGGTTACCCAACTAAAAGGTCTCTGGTACAAATCCGAGAGGAGTCAACATCAGGATATGTTCGGCCTTTTGGCCAAAATCAAAGTGTGGTATCTGTTCCGATGGATACTACACCCTATAGACCGATATCGTCTTGACATTCGGGTCTTGATTCCGCCGGTCTGTGAGTTTGTCCTGTGCAGTTCTAGGACGTCCACCCTCCCAGGCTTTGCCTTCCCACTTTGGGGTGGAGTAACTGCCTGAGGCGCCCCTACCCGGGGAATGCCGACGGGGCTGCCCAGGCATTTTTTTGTAGGCCAGAGTGCTCATCTTCTCGGGCGCTGGCTTTTCAAATCTCACTTTCCCGACCTTGTGTCACATCTTACCGCTGTGGGAGGAAGATAAATAGAAGCTTCCAGTATTTTTAATTCTTTTTAAAATTAGTCCCTGAATGCATTATTTTAGTGTTTTTAACTAGAGTTTGTCTTAAATGAGAAGAAGGGCAATTATGTTTGTGTAGATGTTGGTAAATTAAGCTAGAGTTTACATGATGCATTGTGAGACGGCGGGATAGGGTAGTTGTTGTAAAACCAATGTCATTATAAGCTTTATTACTATTATGGGAGTTACATTCTCCCAATGGGCATTTAAACTTATAAACAACATTGGTTCTCTCTAGTCTTTTTAGCGGCGGAGTTATTTTTTACTAAAAAATAAAATGGGCTTTACATTTCTTATAGTAAATAATGAGTCTAATCTTATTATTATTGTCAATTGGGGATATGCATCTGTGTATAATATTTTTGTGGCTTTTTCTCTAATCTGAAGTTTGGCATTTGGTCACAATAGTATATGTTAATATAGTTTAAGTTGTGATTTTAGATATTCTTATATATATATATATATATATATATATATATATATATATATATATATATATATATAAGAAGGCTGAAGGCAATGCAGAGAGCCGGATTGATGAGAAGCTGGAAATAACAAAAATAAACAATTGAAGGTGAGATCTTACAATTACATTGCCTTCAGCCTTCTTAATACAATTATTACAATTCCCATCAATGCTTCAGGCAAACTACCATTCTCTCTCTCTCTCTCTCTCTCTCTCTCTCTCTCTCTCTCTCTCTCTATATATATATATATATATATATATATATATCTGTGTGTGTGGGGCATCAGATTATTAGATTTCTGGCTGTTTACTTCACTGACTCGTATTACCTTCATCTATCATATAAAGTTATCTTGTCGGATATTCACAATCAGAACCAAATAGAAATTCGCCTGGCATGTCTAGACTAGTGTACCTTCTGGTTTTGTTCCTTCACTTTGTTCTTGGCACGAACATATTTTATTTCGTTTCAGATTTTTGATGATAAAACTATCAAAGTGTAGTATCTGTTCCGATGGATACTGCACGCCTGTCCTGTGCAGTTCTAGGAGGTGCACCCTCCCAGGCTTTGCCTCCCCTCTTTGGGGAGGAGTAAGTTTATTGCTTACTGTCTGAGGCGCCCCTACCGGGGAATGCCGACGGGGCTGCCCAGGCAATTTTTAAATGGCCAGAGTGCTCACCTCTCGAGCGCTGGCTTTTCAAACCCCACTTTCTCGACCCGATCTTGGGTCACATCTTACTTGTGGGAGTAAGATAAAACTGGCCTTGTGCCTAACTCCTGGGGAGGAGTAAATAAAACTTAGGTTCGATAGACTCAGACTGAGGAGCCACGGCGTCTTGCGATGCATGAGGCGGCAGTCAAAGTAAACAATCGTTTTCGGTCTGAAGCCAGATCCACAGCCTCCCTTCAGCTTCTTCCCGTTGCGATCAAATCTCTCACGATTATTTGCTTCCAGTTCATTTTTGGTCTTCCTCTTCTTCTTCTTTCTCTATCAGGGATCCACTGTAGCAAGTGGAGGTCTGGTTAGTGCTCTCCCTCCTCGGTTTTCCCATCCTACTTGACCTTTCACGACTATTTTGTGTGGTATCAGTCGAGACTGGTGCCATCAAACTTTTGTTGGGGGGGGGGGAGAAAGGGGCAGTTTGTTAGGTATCGCGGGTCGTGTTGCCGGACTATAAACGTGCAAAGTTGAATCAAGCAATGTTGCATGCAAAGACAGAGTAATAATTAACAAACAAAATGAAGTAGTTCAAATAACGTTTATTGAACGTGTGTGTACGTGGAATGATGAAGTGGGTGATGTATGCATGTGTGTCGATGGAAAAACAGTTCTTGAATAGGTACGAGAATAAATGAAACCGGCGTGGGAAAAGTCTTTGAAAGCCGTACACAAAGAAAATGAGTTGAGAACTCTTACCGCTGTTTGACCACGTGTGTTGGTAGTTGTTATGCCGATGCCATTTCAAGAGAAAAGCGTGAGACGAAGCGCTAGTGTATTAGCGTCGTTCTGCCGAGGCCAATTGACCAGAAGAGAAGAGTGAAACGGAACGCTAGTGTCAGCGTCGTTCTGTCGAGGCCAATTGAGTAGGAAAAAGCGAGTGAAACGGAGCGCTGGTGCCAGCGTTGTTCTGTCGAGGCTGGTCAGTGAAGGAGAGATGGATTTTCCGTTTGCAACGGTTTTTATAGTCAGAAGGGCAGATAACTCTGGTGTCGCTTTACAGTGCCACCTGTCGGTGAAAAAGCGACACCTACCGGCAAACCGGTGTAGTTATGTTTTGAAAGGAGGAGGTAACTGCTACAAGGACTCCCCCCCCAGATTGAAAAATATTGAAAATATTATTCAATATGTACAGTTGTAGATGAGAAGCATTCTTTGTGGGTATGTCTGTTTTGCTGTTGAAGATTAGAAAAAGTAGTGTGCACGCTACTTATTTCTGTTTCTGCATCTGTATTGAATGATTGATCGCAAGTGCGTCTGCGGAATTGAGTGTTTGTAACACATGTGGATCTGCGTGTTGTTCGCATGCACTTGGGTCTGCATCAAGTTTGAGCGCAAGTGAGTTTGCGGTCGAAAAATGTAGAGTGCAAGCGAATTTGCACTTGTTGGTGGCGTTGTTCATGTTGATTAGTCTGCGTGATGCGGAGCTGATGAACAATGGTTGAATTGTCAGTGTTGTCCGGGAATGTTTGGTGCTTGCGTCTGCGCGGTTGTTGATGAGTGAGCACAAGTGAGTCTGTGCAGTTGTTGATGAATGAGCACAAGTGAGTCTGTGCAGTTGTTGATGAATGAGCACAAGTGAGTCTGTGCGGTGTTGATGAATGAGCACAAGTGAGTCTGTGCAGGTGTTGATGAATGAGCACAAGTGAGTCTGTGCAGTTGTTGATGAATGAGCACAAGTGAGTCTGTGCAGTTGTTGATGAATGAGCACAAGTGAGTCTGTGCAGTTGTTGATGAATGAGCACAAGTGGGTCTGTGCAGTTGTTGAGTTTGTTCATGTTAATTAATCCGTGTTGTGGAACTGATGAACAAACATCTAGTTGTTGAGATCGGTGGTACACTATGGTCAAAGTCAGATGCACAAATGTCTGCAAGTGAGGTAGCAGGTCTAGGTACAAGTGGGTCTGTACTGGTGTTGGTGCGCGTCGTTCGAGTTGATGTGTCCCCCAGTTGATCAACGAACTTCCAGTTGTTGAGTATTTAGTCGTGCTTGTGCAGTTGTACTCATTTTGAACTGGTGTGATTTCTTCCATAGTGTCGTCAGTGATGTCCGGAAATGTTTGGTGCTTGATGAATATCCGGGAAGATGTGGTTGTTCAAGTTGATGTGTCCTCCTGTTTATCAACGAACGTCCAGTTGTTGAAGAGGGTTGGTAGTCCTTGAAGGGTGATGTTGGTGCTTGCTGAGCCTGACTTTTTACAACCAGTATTAAGTCTTGGGGCTTGGTGATGTTGTTCGTGTTTGGCATCGTGTTGTCTGTTTTGTAGTTTACTTTTCTTTTATATATATATTTCCAACACGTGGGTAGAAGGGAAAAAGAAAGAAAAAAAATGGAGTCGTAATTTGTTTCACACTCGGAATGACGTTTTTTGTTTTCGTTTTAGTTTGTTTGAATGTTAGTTTCCACAGAGAAAGAATGGCGGCTCCTCTTTTCTTTGTTGTCGAAAAGAAAGAAAAAAATTCGTATTTTCTTTTCTTTTTTTTGTTGTTGTTTGAATTTTAATTTCCACGTGGTCCGAGAGATAAAAATGGCGTTTTTTTTTGTTTTTGTTTTTTTCTTTTAATTTTTTTATCAACACGTGGTCATGGCAAAGAGTGGCGGCATTTCCATTAATTTTTTTTATCAACACGTGGCCACGAAAAAGATGGGCAGCGTGAGCGTTTGTTTTCTTTTGTTTTCTTTTGTTTTCTTTTTATCTCCACGTGTCCAAAACAAAGGAAGGGGCGTCTTGTAAGGTCCTTTTGTTTGTCGAAAAAGAAGAAAGAAAGTTTGTCTTTTTCTTTGTATATATTTTTCCGACACGTGGGTAGAGAAAGGGAAGAAGAAAAAATGAAATTGTAGTTTGTTTTATACTCGGAGAAAGCCGATAAATGTTTTTTTTTTCTTTGTTTGGGTATTTCCACGTGGCCAGGAAAAATGGCGGCCTCTTTTTTTTTGTTTGTTTGTATATTTCTACCTTGTGGGTAGAAAAAAAAGGAAAAAGATGGGCGCGTAATTCGTTTCACCACGAAAGAAAAAACGAGAAATGATTTTTTTTTCTTGTTCTAGTACGAAATTAATTACTCCGCCACATACAACAAAGCTTGCACGTCGGGTCACCAATTGTTACAGGACCGAGTAGTGTTCCGCCGATTATAAATGTGTTTAGTAAATCAAGCAATGTTGCATGCAAAGACAGAGTAATAATTAACAAACAAAATGAAGTAGTTCAAATAACGTTTATTGAACGTGTGTGTACGTGGAATGATGAAGTGGGTGATGTATGCATGTGTGTCGATGGAAAAACAGTTCTTGAATAGGTACGAGAATAAATGAAACCGGCGTGGGAAAAGTCTTTGAAAGCCGTACACAAAGAAAATGAGTTGAGAACTCTTACCGCTGTTTGACCACGTGTGTTGGTAGTTGTTATGCCGATGCCATTTCAAGAGAAAAGCGTGAGACGAAGCGCTAGTGTATTAGCGTCGTTCTGCCGAGGCCAATTGACCAGAAGAGAAGAGTGAAACGGAACGCTAGTGTCAGCGTCGTTCTGTCGAGGCCAATTGAGTAGGAAAAAGCGAGTGAAACGGAGCGCTGGTGCCAGCGTTGTTCTGTCGAGGCTGGTCAGTGAAGGAGATATGGATTTTCCGTTTGCAACGGTTTTTATAGTCAGAAGGGCAGATAACTCTGGTGTCGCTTTACAGTGCCACCTGTCGGTGAAAAAGCGACACCTACTGGCAAACCGGTATAGTTATGTTTTGAAAGGAGGAGGTAACTGCTACAAGTTCATCATCATCATCATCATCATCATCATCATCATCATCATCATCATCATCATCAATATTAATATTATTATTTACTCACTAGGAGTTATTACACTGGTCATCGTCAGTGATCGCCCACTGCCAACAACCTGTGGTATTCCCTGGAGTGTGAGTGACAACAAGTCTCCTCAGACTTCCAGTATGCTCCACCTCTTTTCGTTCATCACCGCTGATGACCTTGCGGTATCGCAACAGCCACCTACCACCGATTTCCCGCTGATAAGGGCCATTGGTCCCCTCTGAGGCCCGAGTGGCAACAAGCCTCCCCAAGGTCCCAGAGCTGTCCGCGCTCTTCCAGTGGAGGTCTGGTTTGCGCTATTATTATTATTATTATTATTATTATTATTATTATTATTATTATTATTATTATTATTATTATTAAAGCGATTGTTCAATTAGCTTTTTTAAAAGGTATAAAATCGGAATGTAAATGTCATGCCTGATCTATAATGGCGGACTGACTGCTCTGTTGGCGGAAGTGCTTTTTTTTTTGGCGGAAGTGCTTTCTTTTTTGGCGGAAGTGCTTTCTTTTTATAGTGAATTTCCGGTTTGTCAGCTGTAACCCGAACAAATACTCAAATCGTTAACATTCGAGTCAATTTCCGTCTATCGACAAAAAAGAAAGGATTTTTATGCCAATGCATTAACCAAAAATAATCGGCGATGAGGAGTGAAATAACAGATAGGAAAACAACGATTTAATCCGTTTAGCAATGTAGTGACGTCATAAGGCACCAAAGGGGGGAAGTGGAGTTCGGCACGGATTGACAAATCATCTTTATAATGTAATACGGCAAGTTAATTTAATGTTCATACGTACGTTATCACCCCCACCTCTTTTGTTTAAAAGATTGTATCGCCTGATCACCGAAGACGTAATACAAAAAAAAAAAAGTAATACATTTTTTTTTTCATCTGATGCAGCTATTATTTCGAACGTAAAACTCGAACTAAAACACACGTTATTTGCCTTCGGGCGAGGATCAAAGTGTAGTATCTGAACATTAGTATTTTAGAACAAAATAGACAGACTAGAATAGGCAGAGGAGAACTAACGACCCCCACACACTCCCCACACATTTTTGGCCTTGTGCCTAATTTGTAAATTGTATTTTTTTCTTATAGCAAATAAATAATTTAAAGTGTAGTATCTGTTCTGTCCGAAGATGCTATAATAATATAGTGGAGTCTGCGTTTGCACCGAGTGGCAATAGAATGGATATATCTCACAAACTCCGACAAAGAGTTTTGGAGATAGACCCCCATAATCACGGCAGCAATAAACAACAGATGAAAGGTACAACTGTGGAATTTCCACAGGTCCCGCTAGTAAAAATAATAATATGGCAAGCATTTTGAATCGAGTCAAAGCAAGCAATTATGTTACCGTCCATCTTGTTTGAACAAAACGGTGATACCATGGGGAAAAAGACAGAATAACGAAATCAATCTAGACGACCCGTGACACGTTTGTACATTGTGTTAAATAACACGTTTATAACACGTCGTAATGTCGTTGTAGAAACGCTCTTTTGTTGATCCCGCAAACGGGACGATGTGTCGTTTCTATTCGAGAATCCCAGCTGGGGGGGGGGGAACTATTTGTACTAACCGTGCGTCCCCTTCTTGTTTCACCGCCGCGTCGTCGTCACTTGATATCTCTGCAGGTTTTTTGTGTCGCTGTTGCTATCCGTCTGTCGCTTCGCCCCGCGTCATAATTTCGCCCTCTTTTTCATCGTCCTGGCGGTTTCTTCCTAAGCTGAAATCGAATCTCCCCGTACACGATAAAAAGATAACAAGCCTTTCTTTTTAGTTTGAGCCATTTATTTTCTATTAGCCTGTCGATACTGAAGAAAGTCACGTCGTAGTAGAGAGAGAAGCTTGCGCTAGTTACTTAACTAATTAGTTAATTACTTGTAAAGGAAGGAGGAGGGGGACATCGCCTGGCTCTCATTTTTGGGGATCCGAAATCCCCTAGCTTATGTAATCGTTACATAGCTAATGCGACTTGACTCGTCGGCTTCCCAGTCAAAACTGAAATCTCAACTCCAGCTTTCCCACCTGGAAAACTGTGACGTCACAACATCTCGTGATCGACGCACAGGTGTGACCTAACCCTCGACGCCGAGGTCTCGTCAACTGTCCCCGCGAATCGTGAGAAACAACATTGCACTAAACTTGCACGAGATGACTTCGTTACAAATCGCGCAAGTTAAGCAATCTCTCATACGTCCATCATCACATGCGTCCCATTATATAACACATTGTACGCTAGTGTATACATTTCATCCCCTAATAGATTGTGAAAGTAAATAGATAGATACTTTAAAGTACACCCAGTGAGTTAGAGAATAAACTTACCGTCTCTTTTTAACGTAAATTATTAACGAGATTTAACGAATAAACATCGGAGACACAAGGCACGACTAAAAATAAACACACTGTTTTAAAATTTCAAACCTGCTGCTGCTGCTATATATATATATATATATATATATATATATATATATATATATATATATATATATATATATATATATATATATATATATAACTATATTTACATTATCCAATCCGAACACTTGTTGCCATGGTGACTGGTCAGACAGACGACATTGATTTTACTCTTATCTTACCACTTCTTACTTCTCAACGTTGGTACATTGTACGTTAGTGTATACATTTAAGTTATTGACCGATCGTTAAGGTAAATAGATAGATGAACAGCCATAGAGTTAGAATATAATGTTACCCACTGCTTTCAATTTAAAGAAAATTAGCGAAAATTCACGAATGAGCTTCAAAGATGTCAGTTGCAACAAAAAAACAAACATACTGTTATACAGTCTCAAACACTTCTGCTGAATAAAGCTAAGTTTACGTCACCCAATCAAAACCCTTGTTGCTATGGCGACTGACCAGAAAAACGACCGTATTAATTTACGCCATCTTCTTACTTTTGTCTCGTCTCATTCGCCCCCCCCATTCACCGTCTAATACACACAATGTGAAAACAAGCAAACGGGATTAATAGATTTTTTAACATAGATAAACGAAATAAGTACAAACTTCAAAGCAAACAGAAAAAAATAAAAATTAAGCGAACGCATTTAATAAACTAAAAAAAAGTGTCATTAAACCAAAATTAAGGACTTTGTTTTGTTTGACGGCATATCACCCCTTTTTGTTTTTTGTTTCATGTCGAATCAAGTTATTTTAGTAAAAGTGTGTATGCTTCAACTTCTTAATATATTCAAATATGCTTCAACTTCTTAATTCGTTCAAATATATGTTCATGATGATTGCTTTGAAATGTTATTCATGCAAATGTATACCCACAGATGAATTTTCACGTCATATATAGGACACATTGTATTGGACTCATACAAGGAACTCTAACATAGGGTGACCCCCACAAAGAAAATGTAACCCATGAAACCGTTTATAATAGTTCAAAATCCTTTCTGTAACCCAACTACATTTGGTACGCATAAACCTAAGTATATGCCTGCCTTGTCCATCAAGTTTCATCCATGAATAACCAACAGTCTTTATTCTTTCGCCGTTCGATACGTTCGATGATAAGCTCATCTGGATACGACATGCAAAATTGACAATAACACTGACACACCTCTCTCTTGGCACTCCCCTGATTTTGGCCCTCTTCAGTTCAGGGATTGTGTTGGGATTGTTTTGGTAGACATTATCTTTGAGATAGCCCCACATATAATAATAATAATAATAATAATAATAATAATAATAATAATAATAATAATAATAATAATAAAAATATGGGGGTTTCGGTCACGTATGTGTGAAATCCTATTTAAGATCATATCTTCTTACTGATGAGACGATCACTTAAATTGCCACCCCTCCGCCTCATATCATTGAACGGCGATAAACGAAAACTGTTGGACATTTATGACTGAAACTTGATGGACAGTTCAGTCATAAACTGACTTTTATTTGTACCAATTTTTTTTTTAACATAGTTCACCCCAAACAACGCAGGCCGCCACTGTAGATGTAAGGGGCTACTGAGAAAAAAGAAACGGGAGAAGGTTGGAGGAAGGTCAACCTAAATTGGGATCTGCGCAGCAAGATGTCTGTTTACATTAGTTTTAAATTTCTGCATGTCAGTACCGTCGGGGAAAAAGGGGACAGGGAGGGAGTTCCAGACGCCAGCAGCACGAGGAAAGAAGCAATTTGAGTAGAAAGCTCTCCGGCATCTGGGGACCTCCACAGTGAATGGATGGGATTTAGTTGATTGTCGAGTTAGTCTAGTGAATTTACGTCGAGGGGGCACCAGAGTAGCCAAATCATCGGTTGGATGGCAGAAAGGATTGTGAATTTTATTAGCGATTCAATGGGTGACATTTTTTTTTGGGGGGGGGGCACCCTGTACTATTAATTAAGAACACAGGTTATTGAAGTATTTCGTGACTATAAAAGCCCGACATTTAAAAAAATAAAAAATAAATGCTAGTAGGTTATTGTAATTATAGCTATATGTTGTATATTAAGGGACGTGAGAGGACTCACATGTACACGACGACACGAGCGAGAAGTGGATTGAACCGGTATTCCCCCCTCCCCAACTAGAATTCAGCGAATGAGGACGTCTCGAATGTTGTAATGCACATTACACAACATCTCTGAATTAGGGAGAGAGAAGTCTGGGTACATATGCGATTTTACACCACGGTTCACGTAGATGTCTTCCCTGGCCAGGGTTTTAAATAAAAACTGAACTGTGAATTCTTGTTTTGTTGTGTTTTACAACAGCGCTGGTTCATGCAACACCGTGTTATTTAAGATGGCGGACAAACACGCGCAGAAAAGTTTCAGATATCAATAATAGAAGCAGAGACGATACAACACACACATTTAAGAGCAATCAATAACTACATTGATTTTTATCGATCCTGTTACGAGTCAGGTACTCACAGCAGGAGTCACATAAAGGTTTTCAACATTCCTAATGAAAGTGATGCTAAGGATCTATCACGATTACCAATATAGCTATATTGGACTTGGGTGTGGAAAAATAAGGTTAAAACAAAAAAATTCTATGTACGGTTAGTGTAAACAATAAGCTAGAATTTTTCATCAGAAGATAAACAATCAGAATTTACGTGTCAGGATATTACGTCACAGACAGAAAGTTTGGAGTGACACGTAGCGGATAAGCTGATCAAATCTTTCTCTTTTTCTCTGAGCCGCGGAAAAGAACGGTCGTGCTTTGAAACAGCTGCTCTCATCCCCCTATATATACTGTATATTGGGGAAGGAAAAAAAAACCTGAACGGATTGTAAAACTCCAAATGAATTTATGCTCTTATTTTTAATAACTTTTGCAACCGCTGTTATTAAGAATCCTGTTTAAGATGCCGCACTCGGGGTTACTAATGATTAGGAGCGTTTTTCTGCTTTGTTTTGGTGACGTATATTAACATCTTAAATGATCTATTTGGTATCGTGTATATTGGATTTAAAACTAGAATAAATTTTATTAATTTAGTATAGACAACTTGTTAAGACAACCATAGATAAAGAGTTCGTAGAATGCGAATTCAAAGAGTGCAGGAACGTTCTAGATGAAAGTAGGTGTTTTATCTGTAAGGAGAAATTAAATATACATATTCACTTCAGCAGTTTCCTTGTGCGTTTACGTTCTTTTTAAATAGGATAGGCGTGGTGGACGTATGTGTATGTTTGTGTTCTGTTAGAGATGTTGCATGTCTCCCCTGTTAGGGGAGTCCCAACGCCTTACAGTTAACAATCAAATTTATATATTAGTTCATTACGTACCTTTTTTTCCCGCGTGCCTCACGCAATTCTGCAGCTCGTCGCTTCCCCTCCCAATGACTGAGGACACCTGCAATTAATTATTTCACAACCACGAAGAATAAAGAACAATCGATTTGAAGAAAAATCTTTTATTGACGATGTGGGTTGACCCTTTCTTCTGTCAGCGGCGGGCGTGGGGGCGGATTCCCGGCTATAATCATCGTCGGTGTCCAGACATTTTTGAACGTTTGTCACCCCCGAAAAATTCCACCCAACTGTCGTTTCTCCTTCTCACGGTCACCTACTGACGTCACATCCGCTCTTAGTACAACCAGGGTCAAGATGACATTTTGTTGTGGACCTAGGTAAGGCCGAATGAATGACACAGGAACACATGGTTTAAATGAACAAAGGTATATATTATATAATAGAAAGAAAGAGATACAAGGAGATGGTGCTCTCAACCGCCATTGCCGGTTTGCCGGGGAAGAAGAGAACAAGTGTCACGTGCTTCCCGTATTTATAAGGTGGACGAGTCCATTAGTTCTCCGTAGGTAGGTACAGCACCATAACACATTTGAAGTTATTTGGTGATCCGATGACATTTGTCGTGTCAACATCGGCCTGTGAATTAAAATCACGAGATGAACACTAGAAAACGTATCCACTTACCATGTAACAGCGAGAGAGTGGGTATGAACTGTGTATATGCATTGCGGTCGGTTAGCGGTGTGTATATGTTGTCACTATGTTTAGTAGTTCGTGCGTCTCTCGTCATATGTGTGCTATTACTTGCCTCGGATGGATAGTGACGTGTGCGTGTATCTGAAAGAAGAAAAAAGAGGGAGAAAAACGCTGTTTATTTTTTATAGTACGAGCGAATATGTGGAAATGAATATTTATTGTGCTGTAATTGGTTGAAAAAAAAACGCCCTGCTGATTTGAACTTCTGTCCAATCGAGAGCCGTTATGTAAAAGCAACATTCGCTGCCGCTGCTGCTTCTATAAAGACGACCGCGACAAGAAGAAAGAGAGAAAGAATAGAGAGACGTCACCATCCACTGAGCAATAACTTACGACGTGTCAACGAAACAATACCTCAGCTGTGGACTACAAGACTTTCTCGGCCTTTTGGCCAAATCAAAGTGTAGTAGTTGTTCCGATTGATACTGCACACCATAGACCGGTATTGTCTTGGCCTTCGGGGCTTGATTTACGCCGGTCTATGGGTCTGTCCTGTGCAGTTGTAGGGGGTCCACCCTCCCAGGCTTTGCCTTCTCACTCTTTGAGAAGGGGTTAGTTTATTGCTAATCGCCTGAAGCGCCTCTACCGGGGAATGCCAACGGGATGCCCAGGCAATTTGTAAAGGTCATAGCGCTCTTCCTCTAGGGTGCTGACTTATCAAATCCCACTTTCCGACCTTGTGTCACATCTTACCGCTGTTGGAGGTAGATAAATAAATGGACTACAAGACGTGACCAGAGATATTTTGTTATGGTCTGGAAGCAAAGAATTGGTCCACTATAATTGGTCCACTATAATTGGTCCACTATAATTGGTCCACTATAGTGCTACATGTACTGTACACGCTGAGTGACCGTTCGTCGACGCTAACCATTCTGACATCGCTATGTTCCATATACTGTGCCGTGTGCATGACAAAGCAGTAAGCCATTGGGCGTATTTCAATCAATTTTATTTTGAATTACAACTCACAGAATAGTGTCGATTCATTTACATTGTACGTCTTCAATAAGCGGAACCATTTTGTTTATGAAGATTTTATTTCTTTCATGTCGCTCGTCAGGTATAAAATAGGGACAATAATAGGGGTGGGACGTAATGGGTGAAAATTTCAGATTCATGCGAGTAATATTTTTTTTTATGTTCATAAATAACACTAAACAATCAAACATTTAAAAAAATTTTAATGATTCAGAAGGTGCAGGCCAAAAATAGCCGTTAGGGCTCCACAGGACTCAAAATCCATCATTTTTCGGTGAAAAAGTGGTTTCATGCGACATTGCAGGTCCTAAAACATCATCAAAAGCTATGAATGGATATAGATGGTTAAATCTGATATAGTACTTTAATTTAGGACCATTTTCAGGCTGTGAAAGGGTTTTTATGAATGTAAAATAGCCAAAAAGTATTGGCCTGCACCTTCTGGATTTTGCAAAATTTTCAAAATGTTGGATTGTTTAGTGTTATTTATGTATAAACGTCCCACCCCTAACAATAACATGATTTAATTGAATTCAAGACGTGACTCACATAAACTACAAACTAGATGAGCCACCATGAAAATACATTTAGCAGTAAATAATTCTTGCTTTATTGCTCGGCTATTTATAAATATTCCTATCTCTATTTATATAAAGTTAGGTATATGCATATGTTTATATATTCGTATCTACGGGATTCACTCCTAAACTGATAGCCGATCATTATGAATTTAGGATCACATCTGCTAGGCGTAAGAGGTCGCAAGTTGGGTTATATTTAGTTTAATTTACTTTTATGTGAAGAAAAATGGGGGGTAGGATGAAAATTCCGACACTTTCAATTTTTTTAAAATTTTAAACTATAATTATTTGATATCATTTAATAAATATTTCACAAAGTTCAGTTTCTTTAGAATATTTTAATGGTTTAGGAGGAGGGGGCAAAATATGGGTACAACCTCCCATTTGAAACTCAAATATTTCAGATTTTCATTAAATTTGATCCATAGTCCTTTGACACCAAATAAGAAAGATTCCCTGAATTTCAATTTCTTCTTAACACTTCTTAGGGTTAAGCCTGCATTTTTAGACATTTTTTAGAATCAAAATCATGTAATGGTTTTTATCAAAATTTAAATGAGGATTCTAGACATAAGGTTTAGTATCATTATCTTTAGATTTTGATCTTCATAAAGGGGCATAAAAGTGGTGCAAAACTGTTCTGTTCGGAGAAATTAATTTTACCCGTCCTTGGACTGGTATTCTTCCAGTACATAGGTATGTTGTATTCATATACGTAAACAAATAATATATATATATATATATATATATATATATATATATATATATATATATATATATAGTAAGCTATGAAGATATATTTTCATAGCTTACTACCTAGCTCTACTTACGTATCGAGCACTGTTGAAGTAAATACTAAAAATTGATACATACAAAATTATATCTTCTTATAAATGGAAAAAATGCTGTCTAAATACACACACAATGTATATATATATATATATATATATATATATATATATATATATATATATACAGGACCGGCGACACAGTTATAAAAGTGGGGGGAGGGCGGTTAAACACATGCATATATAACTTCATTATTGATGACCGTAAAGTAGGGAGGCAAAGTCAAAAAGTGGGTGGGTGGGGGGGGGGGGCTGTAGACCCGCCCCTGCCCCCCCGGTGCCGCCGTCCATGATATATATATATATATATATATATATATATATATATATGTATATATATACATATATATATAATAATGGTAATAATCCAGGTAAAAAATATATACAGGGTGGTAATCCAGAGAATTTTAACCGGGTTTATAAAAAGTGCTCAATATCAAAATAGAGCTTTATATATGATAATTTTATTTACACAGATATGTACAAAATCTGCGACACTGACATGTCGATGTTATCGATCAACAGTTACTATAAACTGAGATCTCATCAGGAAGAGTCTCTCCAAATATGATCTGAGGTTATGATCGGATTCTAACTCTTCCTGATGAGATCTCAGTTTCTAGTAACTGTTGATCGATAACATCGACATGCCAGTGTCGCAGATTTTGTACATGTCTGTGTAAATAAAATTATCATATATATATATATATATATATATATATATATATATATATATATATATATATATATATATATACGTCAACAAATCATACATAAAAAAAAAAAAATAAACATTTATATATTTTTCACATTACTTATATATATATATATATATATATATATATATATATATAAGTAATGTGAAAAATATATAAATGTTTATTTTTTTTTTTTATTTATGTATTATTTGTTGACGTATAAGAATACAAAATACCTATGTACTAGAAAAATACCTGTCCAAGGACGGGTAAAATTAATTCGGACAATCAAACAATCAATTTACAACAGCTGTCTTTTAAATAGGATTAATCTCTCGCTGATTTACCCGTTTGTTGACAACGGCCGTGTGGGCTAAGACGTTCAAATTTATGTGTTCCGGTCCGGGATCGAGTCCGGCGACTGGTGTGAATAATTCTTCTCTACATTGACGATTCCCGTAAGGATTATATATATATATATATATATATATATATATATATATATATATATATATAATTATAAAAAGAAAAAACTATACACACATTAAGGTTGTACACATTATAACTTATTTCGACCCCTTAATTAGGTCTCCTCAGATGTATAAACAACCACGTCAAAAAACCAAAACGTGGTTGTTTATACATCTGAGGAGACCTAATTAAGGGGTCGAAATAAGTTATAATGTGTACAACCTTAATGTGTGTATAGTTTTTTCTTTTTATAATTCTGTTTTGCTCTGTTTAAATTACATTGAGCTCTGTTATTCAGATTCTCAACACAAAATTGAAATCTACACACTATATATATATATATATTGTGTATTTAGGCAGCATATTTTCATTTAGGCAAACATTTTGATGCGACTTTTTTTATTTTTTCAATTTTCTGAATTGTCCATCTAATGTTTCGGTCAAATTGATGTAAATATGATCCATTACATAAATTTGACCGAAACATTAGATGGACAATTCGGAAAATTGAAAAAATAAAAAAAGTCGCATCAAACAAACCCACTCCGTGTTATTTAATAACGTTTGCCTAAATATATATATATATATATATATATATATATATATATATATATTACCTACAGACGACGTCGTTTCGAGCGTTTTGCTCTCATCAGTGCAAGGAAGTGATAATTTCCGACGGTAACAATGCGCGAACCCGCTCCACGGAGTCATCTTTGACTCCGCACGCTTACACTCTATCCTCTCGGCCATGGGAAATTATCACGTGATACGGAGAAATTAAGTTATATTTACGTTAAACACAGCGTAAACATCAAGACAAACTATAGGACTCAACGAACTTACTCGGAGCTTTGCTTTGTAGCTAAAGTGAACGCCTATGTTTTTAATATCTCCTAACAGTGTCCAACTTTAAGTTTCTTAAAGCGGCTTTTATAATAATATTCATAAATATATATTAAATTATATTTTACTCATAGCGAAGTCGTATATCCTGTTTTATATTGGAACATTAGATCAGATCGCTAGTCAGCCGACTGAAAAGATTGGCTTAAAAAAGTAATAAGCAAGCTTTCACTTGAGTTTCATCAAACTTTTATCAATATATATATATATATATATATATATATATATATATATATATATATATATATATATATATATATTATTTGTCGCTCCTCGAAAAAGTAGAGCACTGTAATGGTAGTATTAACACAGCATGACGTCACTTGCTTTATAATGTTATGTGATTTGAGTTGAAAAATACTTGTAGTCCGGGGTTTCGAATCGCATGACCGGTAGTCAATAGTCTATGCTGATGAGTCCCGATTCAAAAAAAAAGAAAAAAAGAAGGAAATGTATACGTACATAGATAATAAACAATAACAAATATTTATTATTTGTCGCTCCTCGAAAAAGTAAAGCATTGTAATTGGTAGTATTAACACAGCATGACGTCACTTGCTTATAATGCATCGTTCCTTCCCTTAAAAAGAAGTAGAATGCTTAGACGTTAGGCCCGCCGATAAAGTGTTAAAATTATCAGCGTTTATTCGCTGTTTAAAATTGGTTGAGCGGTTAAAGACGTCGGATTTGAGTTGAAAAATACTTGAAATAGTGAATAGTCATATCTGATGAGTCCCGATTTAAAAAAAAAGGACGAAACGTATATATATATGTGTGTGTATTTATTTCATACGTACATAAAAGTAATCAATGGACACGTGTTTCTGGCTCACAGCTGTCATCAGCATGGCTAACTTAGACCATGCTCGAACCTTCGATATTGATGTCAATAGTCTGGCGTTTTACCCCCGGACTATGACGCCTGAAAACATGTACTATTTTTATCACCTAAATATTTAATGTATTTTTATGTAATTGTATTATTAATTGCAGCGTTTTTTTTTGCTTCTTCTTTGCTACTATTTCGATTGTTTCACTTCCTAAGTGATAAAGATGCAGAATATTGCATTATAAGTCGCCCTTAACTTTATAGGACGTATTTTTTCGTTAATATATATATATTTTTTATTAATTACATAATATATATGTATATATATATATATATATGTATATATATATATATAAATATATATATATTTATATATATATATATGTATATATATACGTATTAATTAATTTTATCAATTAATTTATATGCCTATAGATTCATTTTATGTGTACGTAAATAATTTATATATATATATATATATATATATATATATATATATATATATATATATATATTACCTTGGATAGGGGGAAATAGTATTAACTAGGTAAACAGATTGCTGATAGCATTAGTAATTGTTTCTACTCTGTTGCCTTACGATTAGTTTATGCTACTAGACCTGCTTTTCCTTCCATTCGCAAGGATAGTGTGCCCTATACAAATTATAGTAATATTGTATACCAATTTAAATGCCAATGTGATGCTGGCTATATAGGGCGCACTTCCTTGCATTTGCAGACCCGCATAAATCAGCACATTCCATCAAAAATACATCAGGGAAGGGTAGGATCCTTGTGTTACCCCTCCTCTAATTCCTTGGACTCTGCTATTGGCCAGCATTTGGTTGAAAACCCAAGCTGTGCCAGTAGCTATAAAATAGACCGTTTTGAGGTTTTGCATAGAGCAGATTCCAAGAACCATTTGAAAATATTGGAATCTGTCTCTATCGCTATTCGAAAACCTTCCTTGTGCCGGCAGAAGGAATTTGTTAGATCGCTTAATCTCTTTGGGGAACTTTGAACTCCCTCTCCTCCCTAACGCAGTGCTATTTAATCGTTTTTTTAAGTAAATAATTAAATTGACTTTTAATCGCTCTATCGTTAATTTTGGCACTTTCAATTCCCCATTTGTCCTTTCTTTCGACACTATCATTAATTAAAACTATCGATTTTCTCCTGACGAGATGATAGTCGAAAGGGCCTTAGAGAGATTTCCGTGTATCATTTTTAAATGTATTTATAAGTTTTGTACCTCAAAACACACACACACACACACACACACACACACACACACACACACACACACACACACATACATATATATATATATATATATATATATATATATATATTAGTAGTATGTTTTTGAAAGGCTGTGGGCAATGCAAATTCCGGGTAAGATGCAAGTTATAAGGAACAAAAACTATAAATCGAATACGAAATATGACTTACTATTTATTTTTCCTAAAATCTTACATAACAGATAGAGTGTTTTTAGCTGTTTGTGTGATGTCCGGGTGATTAAAAAATCATTATTTAATATTTCGGGAAAAGAGACTTCCCTTTGTCAAAAATAATTAAACCAGAAGAAAATTTTCTCCGACTGTGCAGAGAATCTTACAAAACAAAATGGCTGCCAGATGTATATATATATATTTGTTCATTTTATTAATTAATTTATATAGATTTTATATATGTACGTAAAAATAATTAATGTATATATATATATATATATATATATATATATATATATATATATATATATATATATATATATATATATATATATAACGTATGAAACTAAATGTAGAATTTTAAAATTTGAACCTATCGTGAAGTGTTTTAAGCTCAATATATATATATATATATATATATATATATATATATATATATATATATATATATATATATATATAGTAAGTTATGAAGATTCCCCCAGGGATGAAACGCGGGAGCCTCTCTGTAGCTTAATTGCCATGAATATATTTTCATAGCTTACTACCTAGCTCTACTTACGTATCGAGCACTGTTGAAGTAAATACTGAAAATTGATACATAAAAAATTATAGCTCCTTATAAAATGTTATATAAATACGCGAATATATATATATATATATATATATATATATATATATATATATATATATATTAAGTTGGAAAGAAAGTAATGTCATTTTTGTCCAACGATCAACTAGCTTCTTAATGTCTTCTTTAAAAATGTTCTTTGATTTTTTAGAGAAAAACAAATTTAGGACATTTTTTATTTGGTCGTCATTTTTATAAATTTAATTGTTTAAGTGATGCTGCAACGACCGGAAAAGATAGTAGTCGGATGGAGCAATGTCAGGTGAATAAGGCGGATGAGGCAAAACTTCTCAATTGAAACTCATGACCTTTTCCTGAGTGAGTTTTTCTGTGTGAGGTCTCGCGTTATCATGCTGAAGCACTACACCCTTCCCATTGAGTAATGCTGGTCGCTTTTGGATAGAGCAATTCTAATATCATCCAGCTGCGAACAATATTTTACTGCTGTGATTGTTTGATTAGGCTCTAGTAACTCATAATGAATCAGTCCTCTCATGTCCCACCATAAAGATAGCATAACCTTCTTTGGGTGTAGTCCTTGTTTTGTTTTGTTGTGGACTTTGGTTTCGGTCTAACCATTGTCTTTTGCGTTGGGTATTCTTGTAAGGAGCCCATTTTTCATCTTCAGTCACAATTCTTTGCAAAAATGGTTCTCGAAGATTCCTGGAATACAAAGATGTGCAAACAGTCAGTCTTTGATTTCGTTGAGCTTCGGTCAAATCGTAGGGAACCAAGAGTCCCAGTTTTGAAACTTTTCCTAACTAGTGAAGGCATGAAATAATTGTGGTATGGGTTGTATTGAATTGTTGAGTTAATTCTCTGCTGGTTAACTTTGGATTGGCCTCCACAGCGTCTTTAATGGCGTTTTTAATGGCGTCTTTAATGGCGTCTTTAATGGCGTCTTTATCAATTGATTTTGGCTTTCTAGAACGTCGCTGATCTGAGAGATTAAAGTCTACAGAAAATTTTTTTGCAAACCACTGTTGACGTTTTCGATCATTCAGAACATTTATCCCATAGACAGCTCCAATATTCCTTATAGCTTCTGCAGCTGAGTTTTCGTTTTTTAATTCATAGAGCATGCAATGTCTCAGATGCTCCTCACTAATATCCATTTTTTGACGGCTGAGACCGTTAAACTTAATATATTTTTTAATTTTCTCGTCAGAATTTTAAATAAAGATATATTTAAATAGCTTTTTCTTTTCTTTTCTTTTCTTCATCTCGTTTTTTTTTTTGGGGGGGGGGGGGGGTGTTATTAATTCGTGTGTTGTTGAAACGAATTTGGAATGAGAGTTTCTTTAGTCAAGAAAGGCAACGGCAGTGCAAATTGGGTATGAAATAGCATTTCTTATACATATATATATATGTATATATATATTTATATATATGTATATATATATATATATTTATAAGAAATGTTTTTATTCTTCTGAATATTATATATTTGAACCCTCTTTCTTTTTAATTTTTTATATGAATATGTTGCACTTCATCGGTGGGTTCAAATATATAATATTCAGAAAAAATAAATAAATAAGAAAATAAATTAAATAAGTAATTAAACTTATAAACAAAACCCAATCAGTTATAGTTTTAGTTTTATTACAATTGCTACGGATATTAATATTTACTGCGTTATAAGCACGTTTTTTGAAATTTGAAACACCTACCATTTGACAAAGAGGTTTTCCTCGAAATATATTATGGAACACGGTCACACAGATTACATCAGTGTTGAAGTTTTGCCTAATAAAGTAAGATTTGCTATATGAAAAAAAAAATATTAAAAAAGTTTTTGAAAAATATATAATTAAAATCACTTGTTTTTGTCTTACTTCTTAACGCCGACATATTTCCATTCCTTGCATTGTGATAGCCTTCTAATACTCCTCTCTCTCTCTCTCTCTCTCTCTCTCTCTCTCTCTCTCTCTGTGTGTGTGTGTCTCTCTCTCTCTCTCTCTCTCTGTCTCTCTCTCTGTGTGTCTCTCTCTCTCTATATATATATATATGAGATGACAACAGAAGCTGAAGAGAGCCGGATGAGTAAGACCTTCCGTGCTTGAAACCGACGGTACGAATGTTGTACTAATTTTTCTGTACCAGAATAAATAAATATTATGCTCTTAATTTTTAACTTTAATTCTTAATTAATCGAGCACTCTGCTGGGATTTTTCCTACCATTTTACAAAGAAGTATATATATATATATATATATATATATATATATATATATATATATATATATATATATATATATATATGCGTGTGTAGGTGTGTGTGTGTGTGTGTGTCTCTCTCTCTCTCTCTATATATATATATATATACATATATAATATATATATATATATATATATATATATATATATATATATATATATATATATATATATATATATATGCGTGTGTAGGTGTGTGTGTGTGTGTGTGTTTATCGTCCACGTTGTTACTTATTTTGTTAAGCTTGGTTTACTTCTCGGAATTCCTTTATTAGTCATTTCGTGACGCACATTATTTCAGGAAGTGTAGGCCGTAATAATACGGATTTGAAACATGGCCGCCACCTTTTCTTTTTCGTCGTGTAAATGTGCTGCGTCACACCATCAGTCTGGTGCACTTAAACAGACTGCAACGACATTTAATTGTGACCATTGAAATTATTATATTCCGTGTCCAAGTGTCTCGTTTTTCCTTCGTTCTTTTTCAATTTCCTGTTAAACAATTTCGTCAACGCCGTCGCTGATTGGTCAATTCTGTTCACGCTTTGTTCAGGTTTATCAAATGTGTCAATTGCATGCGGTCTATTGACTAGCCTCCACACCGGCTTAAAGTATTGGGCATTAATCGTAATGATTAGTCGGAAATTATTTACTATAAAATGAAATTCGGGCCTCTTCCTCCTCTCTTTGGGGAGGAGTAAGTTTATTGCTTACTGCCTGAGGCGCTCCTACCGGGGAATGCCGACGGGGCTGCCCAGGCATTTTTTGTAGGTCAGAATGCTCAAATTCTCGGGCGCTAGCTTTTCAAATCCCACTTTCCCGACCTTGTGTCACATCTTACCTTGTGGGAGGTAGATGAATAACTACTTGTATCCACACGAGGGCAGAGTAAGCAACAAGGTCGGGTTTTTAATGTGGGGGAAATCCAGCTCACCAACTCAAAAAGGTACTCTCGATTGGGACAAAAATTAAAAAAAAATGCCTCAGTCTCGAAAGATCCTCCTCGGCTTACCGAGGACAGAAAAGATGAAGTGTAGGATCAGAACAGATACTACACTTTCCTCCTCGCTAAACTCTTGCAGAATCTTTAACACAAGATCAGGGCTTCATAATACGTCACGTATTATGGAAATGGGTCATAATATGTCAATGGTTCATTGCGACCGTCAGATTAACCATTCAGCAAACACTGAAGGTAGAAACTGGAAAGCGGTTGCACCTTTGTTAAATGATTACTTTTTGGAGAGGGGTTCAATGGGCATCGTCCTAATGGACTGGCACATCATTCAAGTCCGTGACAGTTAAAGCAGTACTGGACAAATGGAATGTAAGGTGATATTACACGTCTTTATATGGATCTAGTAGAAACGTTATAGGTACTGATATCGATCCTGAACCAGTTTCCGTGAGGTTCGACTCGGAAGCGTTCGGTTGTCCTACGCAAACGCCCGAGAGTTGACGAGCCGATTTGTACCAGACGACAATTTTGATACGGTGCTGCGTCCTATGATTATAATGTTTTGCTTGTTTTGTGTTTTTTGTTGGTACGGTTAGGGTTAGGGTTTAGGGTTTAGGGTTTAGGGTTATGGTTTATGGTTAGGGGTTAGGGTTAGGGTTTATGGTTAGGGTTTAGGGTTAGAGTTTAGGGTTAGGGTTAGGGTTAGGGGTTATGGTTACGGGTTAGGGTTAGGTTTAGGGTTAGGGTTACAAATATTTATTTAATAACAGTAACTCCGCTCTGTTTTGCTTGTTTTATTTGTTTTGTTGTTTAAAAAATTTCTTGCAACTATAACTAAAAATTATAGGACGCAGCAACGTATCAAAATAAAAAAAATATTTATTTGATAACAGTAACTTCGCTATGTTTTGCTTGTTTTGTTTCTTTGTTGTTTCTTTTAGAAAATGTATTGAAAATATAACTTAAAATCCCAGGACGCAGCACCGTATCAAAATTTGTCGTCTGGTACCATTCGGCTCGTCAACACTCGGGCGTTTGCGTAGGACAGCCGAACGCTTCCGAGTCGAACCTCACGAAAACTGGGTCAGAATCGATATCAGTACCACGTTATATATACGGCACAATCACGTTGACACCCCGGTTCTCATTAGATTACCGAAGTTAAGCAACGTTGAGCCTGGTCAGTACCAGATGGGTGACCATTTGTGAACACCGGGCGCTGTATGTAGGAGGACGTCGACATCTCCCCGCAAGAACTGAAAAAACCTAACATTGTCATCTCTCCTAACCGTGATATAAATGCGACTGGAGACCACTTGTGAATTTGATATTCCCTAGAAACTTCCTCCCTTTGGGGGAAGTCGGGTTCAACCCGTCCAAAGTGAATGGCGTATCAGGTACAGATACAGTGGAAACGATATTGTTGAGCAACACCACAGTATCGTGAAAGCAATAACCGAAAGGGGTCAAATATCAACATGGTTAATGACAGGGTTAGCAAGTTGGAACACTTCGGAGGAAATCAAAAACAACAAAAAAAAAACATTGGGTGCTTATGCAGTTACAGGGCCGTGCTATATTTTAGATAGTATTTTCAAGTTAAATTCAATTTTTACGGTATCTTTTGTTTACTAAATTGTTAGTTGAAAGTACAGAATAGTTACTCACCCCCCCTCCATCTCCCCATGTTAAAAATGGGTTTCTAAATTATAACGTTGTGTTCCCTGGCCCTTTGGCTGGGATCAAAGTGTAGTATCTGTTCCGATGGATACTGCACCCTATAGACCGGTATTGTCTTGGCCTTCGGCCCTTGATTCCGCCGGTCCGTGGGGTTGTCCTGTGCAGTTATAGGAGGTCCACCCTCCCAGGTTTTGCCTTCTCATCCTTTGAGAAGGGGTTAGTTTATTGCTAATCGCCTGAGGCGTTCCTACCGGGGAATGCCGACGGGGCTGCGCAGGCATTTTTTGTAGGCCAGAGCGCTCTTCATTCTCTAGGGCGCTGGCTTTTCAAATCCCACTTTCCGATCTTGTGTCACATCTTACCGCTGTGGGAGGAAGATAAATACCATTTCAGCCCAGTCGGTAAACTGCATAAGTATCAAACATTATTATACCATGTATTTACCTCTGTATTTACTTACCCAGGTTTTGTGCCCTTAACTTAACGCATAGTATTTCGAGTCTGAATGAGGCCAATAAATGAGCCAGAGTTCCCAGAGAATTCCTAGGCTGTATGCAACAATGTTCTGCGAAAAATGATAGCACTGGAACAATGTATATTGGCGCTTTTCTATTCTCAACGAGCCATCTAAACGGTATGGAGAGGTGGCCGCTTGCTGCATGAGTAACGGCTTGCCTTCCATATTGCCTTTCCAATGGACCATCCCAGCGACGTCGAGTCGCAGTCTGCTGCACGGGTAACTGATTGCGCTCTATACTTATATATCCAGGCTTTGCGCTTGGCCTTTTGGCTAAGATCAAAGTGTAGTATCTTTTCTGATGGATACTGCACCCTATAGACCGGTGTCGTCTTGTCATTCGGGGCTTGATTCCACTTGTCTATGGGTCTGTCCTGTGCAGTTCTAGGAGGTCCACCCTCCCAGGCTTTGCCTCCCCTCTTTGGGGAGGAGTAAGTTTATTGCTTACTGTCTGATGCGCCCTTACCGGGGAATGCCGACGGGGCTGCCCAGACAATTTTTAATGACCAGAGTGCTCACTTTCTCGGGCGCTGGCTTTTCAAACCCCACTTTCCTGACCCGATCTTGGGTCACATCTAACCTTGTGGGAGTAAGATAAAACTGGCCTTGTGCCTAACTCCTGGAGAGGAGTAAATAAACACACGTCTATAGTCTTCCAAGACTTAAGATGCCAATATGCAAGATTTTTGGAGGAAATTGATGGCATAATTTCAGGGCTGATCATATTTAGGCACTTATGCAGTTTACGAAACGCGTTTTTATCGGCATATTCCGACAGGGGCTTGTTAGGTAGCCAACATGGGGGATCCGGTCGCCTTCTTACGAATGTTGGTCCTTCTTAAACGAAATAGAGGTAAATAAATATGGGTACTTATGCAGTTTACGAACCGCGTTTTCATTGGCACTACACTTGGTCAAAATATGGGTCATGGTCTACTTTAGAACTGATTTAATTTGGGGATATCTAGGTCAAAAATCAAGGTCACGGAATTGGCAAAAGTCACGCTATTGGTGTTAATCGTATACTTGGCCCTTAGTGTAGCCAATGAAGTCCGCATCTTTCAGATTTGATAGATGTATCGGATTAACATCCAAATAACTAAGGGGAGACAAGTACGACCTCCCTTTCAAAACATAACTACACCGGTTGGCCGTTAGGTGTCGCCTTTTCACCAACAGGTGACGCTGGAAAGCGACACCAGAGTTATCTGCCCTTCGGACTATAAAAACCTTTGCAAACGGAAATCGACCTCTTCTACTCGCACAGCCTTGACAGAACGACACTGGCGCTTCGTCTTTCCTTCTTTTCAGCCGCTCACCAGCAAGTAACGGTCTCGTCAACAATGTCTTTCCTTTTCTGACTGCTGGACACTCATAGTAAGCTTGGCATTTTCTTTCTCTCTTTTCAATTACACGCGCACACACGCACACACACGCACACACACACACGTGCGTTTTTCTCCATACAAAACTTATTTAAAGAGACATTGCTTTAAATAACAAAAAGACACTTATTTCTTTCAAGCCGTCAAAGAGACTTTTATCCAAAAGACGCTAAAAGACTTTCGTCAAATATGGAACATAATTTTTATGTGTAAAAATGCAAAATAAATTGTTGTTGTTCTTATAAATGTTTGAGTATTGGATATTTTATTTGCCCTTCATTTGTGTTGAATGTTGACGTTTTCTTGCTCGTTTTTCTTCAATATTTAAGAGGAATAGAATGCGTTAGCATCCCCCACAGATGTATGTGGTGCTATTCGATAACAGTAACAACTATGCAATATTAGTCTGATCCGATCAATAGTTTTTTTTTTAGTAATTAACGTTTTTATAGCATAATTTCGGGGATACTTCATACAATATGGTGAAGGGAGGCTCAAATAAGACTTTGACCGATCCTTACGTTGTCAGGCAGAAGTATGCAGTCTCACACCGGGTGTTACTTGTTGTGAAGCCTCTGTGTTGTATGTATTAATAAGTATTAACAACTAAAAATCGAAAATTACACAAAAATACACCTAATAACTGTTACTAATCGTTCGAGAATTTTATTTTAAACCGATCTGTATATTTCTATTAGCTGTATATTTGTTTAATTTTCGATTTTGAGTTGTTAATTGTTAAACATACGAGCTCAAGGCTTCACAACTAGTAAAGTCCGGCGCCATGTTGAATCCGTCGGGTTTACAAGACTTCGAAGGCAACGATAAAACATCTAAAAAAACAATCATTAAAAAAGTGTCAAACCTGAAAAGCTAAACAGATCGATAGAAGATTACATTTTTTTGCGTTTGGTACAAGTTATTTGTTGTAAATTTGTTTTTTTTTCAACCCTTTTTTTTGTTAACTATACTAGACACACTCCTTTATTTTTTCTCTCCAATTTCATCTATTTTTCATTCATTTTTCTTTTCCTAATTTCATTCAACCCATACAGCGATTTCGCTGACTCATAGGTGAATCGTTGGATCATTAATTTATGTTTTAAAGAGGATACCATCTTTTAAGCCTCGCTTTGAAGATCTCCTTAGCGAGCCTTTCTCCATTGAAAAAAAAAAAAAAGACTACACGAGCGTAATACAACCGACACATTTAACGCGCATTCATTCACAACGCGTGATTCATTCATAAACTTCTTCGAATCGTTCATATCCGGACTTCCACGATATTTTATGTCATTTCAATGTTCATTCAACGTTGGCGTAGATTCGCTGCTTTTAACTAAGGCAACTCTCGTCACATTTCTGTTGGTCAGCTAATTGTAGACGTCCGTTGTTCTGTAAATGATAGTCACTTTTAGCTTGATTTGAAAAGAGGCGTCTCCAAGTGACGTCACCGAAGACGGGAGTTACTATGGTAACCGTCGGCTTAGAGTGAATACCCCAGGTCTTTATTGGATATTTTCAAGAAGATTATTTTAAGAAAGCGAGAGTGAAATGCAGTTTATGACAAACACGGTTGTGTCTTTTTCTTTAACAGCGAATCAACCATTTTGGGGTTTATTTATTAAAGAACACAAAATAACGGTACATCGTTTTGTGATGGTTTGATTCAAAATAGAATTGATCAAAACACGCTCAAATAGTACATTGCTCAACAATCGTGTGTGGCACAGGACAATGAGTTGCGGAACTTTTTGCGCGGCCTTGGACCATCTTAGTGTTTGGAGAGATAGCACGATTGTCTCAACATCTTAAAAAATCGTCTCATACCCGTATAGTAAGCCGCCAATAAAAACTTCCCACCTCCTCAAATACTCCATTGCTCAACAATTGTGTGTGGTACAAGACAATGAGTTGTTTCTTTTGCGCGGCCTTGGACCAATCTTGGTAAGCCGCCAATAAAAACTCCCCACCTCCTGTTTGCGGAGAAGAGTCAACCTCGTTTTGTTCAGCCGGGGGTTGGTATCTGTTCCGATGGATACTACACCCCATAGACCGGTATTGTCTTGGCCTTCGGGTCTTGATTTACGCCGGTCTATTGGTTGGTCTGTCCTGTGCAGTTCTAGGAGGTGCACCCTCCCAGGCTTTGCCTTCTCGCCTGAGGCGCCCCTGAGGCGCCCCTACCGGGGAATGCCGACGGGGCTGCCCAGGCAATTTTTAATGACCAGAGCGCTCAAATTCTCGGGCGCTGGTTTTTCAATTCCCACTTTCCCGACCTTGTGTCACATCTTACCTTGTGGGAGGAAGCTAACTTTTATAGTACGCGAAGCTGAAGGGCAAGCCGTTTGCGGACTGATAGCCGGTGACGGCGCTGACGAACGACTGGCAGTGGAGCTGATAAATAAACATCAACTGTGAGATTCGTTCTTTCTCTCTTTCTTTTTTAATGTTTTCTCTTTCTCTTTTGTCGTCGCGAGAGAAAAAAAGAAGAGTTGTATTAAAAGTCGTCTCCACGTCTTGCCATAATAATGTCACACCTTTGCGTCGCAGAGAGAAGTTAATTATTTTAATATTTTATAAAAAAAAGTATTAACGATACTACGCTTTCAAATTGTAACAGCGATGGATTTTGAAGATTTTGATGTTAAAAAAGACTTTAATAAATTTTTTTGTAAAAATAAAAATGTGGTAATGAATAATTTATATATATCTGGATAGAGGTATTTTTTTTAATGAATTCCTTCTGAAGGGAAGTTCTCAATTTATTTCTATTCGTTTGTTTTGGACTTTCGTAAAAATGTCACAGAACGAGGGTTATTAGTTGAATGGAGAATTATTTGACGGATGAAATATTAGAATTTGACTTTTAGCTAACGGAAGTTGACGAAACCACGTGACTTCCGGAAGAAGGAAGATCTTCCCCTTTTTGGCTGACAACTTAAGCAGGTGGATGCGAAACATGGCCGTTCCCCCCTGAAGACCCCCAGTGAGGGTCGAGGCGGTAATGAGACAAGCTGTTTATTTATCTGTCAATCCATCTGTCTGTCTGTCTGTCTGTCTGTCTGTCTGTCTGTCTGTCTGTCTGTCTGTCTTTCTTTCTTTCTTTCTTTCTTTCCCAGAAGGGCAGCCCGCACTTGTTTAAGTCCAGAGATCATCCAAGGTGTATCTATTTATAAACGTCTTCTAAAAACTAAACATTGGTGTTCGAGTGATTGTATCGAAACACGATCAAGGACCTGGGGTTCCGACGACGGCGACGGCACGCGTGTATAATAGTTTATACAAGCGTGTATAATGGTTTACACACGTCACAGACAACCGAAAATGTTACAAGAAAAAAAGAGAAAAAATGATGAACCAAAATCTTGTTTTATTTACTACTAGCAGGACTTGTGTTCCGGCGTTGCCCGGGAAAATCGAGTAAACCAAGAATCGTACATTTACCGGAAACGACCGGAAAACATTCTTCACCCTAAAATTATAAGCCTCTATCAGCAATGAGAAAAATATAGTTATAGTAAAATTAAAGCAATCATTGAATTTAAAAAACAAAACAATAACAACGAATAGTTAATTAATGATATGTCTTTTTGAAAGGAAATATGCAAATCAGTTAACTTTAAGAGGTCGATCGCATACACATGGTCCACATATTAAAATAGTTATTGGTTTTCTATTTTTAATGATAAATGAGCCAACGTTATAAATATAGAGATATGATTTACTGGAATAAATTGGCTTCGAAACAATTGTAAAAGGACCTTTTCTATGAATTTCTCTTGAAATCCGCTAAAAAAAGCTATTAAAAAAATATATAAATATTAAATATAAAGATAAGAAAAAAGTTTGGGTTGTCTGTTTTACGGCATATCAACCTTATTAGTAGTTATTTCAGGCCGAAGTTCAATACCCTTTTAAAAGCGCCCTTGTACAGTATTAATTGAACACTGGTTGCTATTTTACTCATAACTGTGGTAAATCGTGTGTTCATGCCTTTCTGAACGACGCGGACTATAGGCTCAGAGGTCTAAACGTTCGTCGAGTAAACAACATGGGACTCTTCGGGTCACATGTCGTCTATGCTCTCTCTTTTAATGGATCACGTCATCAACGATCTTCCCTATGTCTCCCAGTCTCTCTTTAATAGATGACGTCACAATTCGATGACGCCATCATTACGTGTATCACTATAATGCCAATAATTGTAGGAACACTGGAAACAGTTCCGAACAACCTGGGGGAAAGACTAGGAGAAATTGGAACCAAAGGGAAGACTGATATCATACAACGTATTGAAATAATAAAAAAAGTCGAAATACTGAGAAAAGTACTTGAATGCGGAAACCAACCAACATAACTAACCAACGCAAACCAGACACAGACAGGTTGAAATAGAAATAAAACATAAACATTGAAAGAACATCACACGAACCCAAAGGAACTAAAAAAGAAATACCATAACCCCCCCCCCCCATAAAAATAAAAACTACACACACTCGCACATCTGTGGTGGCACCAGCCTCGGTTGGTATCACACTAAATGGCCATGACGGGTCAAGAAGGATTGAAAGACCGAGTGGGTTTAACAATTCGTTGTATTTTTCTTCGACAGTACACACTATAGATACATAATGCCCTGTAGATCTTTCCCGAACCCATCCCCCCTCGGAGGAGGGAGCAGCTGTCCCAAACACGAACGCTCCCCGTTCGCGGTTCAGAAACAAGAGAAAGATTTGATCAGCTTATCCGCTACGTGTCACTAGAGACTTCCTGTCTGTTGCGCGGTATTTTAATCACATATCTCTAATGCTAACCTTTAACTTCTAATGGAAGTTTCTGCTTTTCTGCTTAATCTAGACTTAAACGGAAAATTCCGTTTCTAACATTTATTATTATTACAACTACTACTACTACTGCTACTACTACTACAAATGATGATGATAATAATGATAATAATGATAATAATGATAATAATGATACCCAGTGAAGCTATATAAAGACATGTAAGGGATTTATCTCCCTTTCACTACGAGAAGACGTGACATAAGGTAGGAAGGCGGGGATTGAAAAGCCAACGCACAAAAGGAAGTGTACTCTAACCCCCCCCCCCCGGAATTGCCTAAGCAGTCCCGTCGGCATTCATCGGTAAGGGCGACTCAGGCGATTAGCAATAAACTAACCCCCATCACAAAGCGCGAGAAGGTAAAGCCTGGGAGGTTGGACCTCATAGAACTGCACAGAACCATACCTCAACCCGACAGAAGAAAGGCCACATAGCTTCAAAATGACCCAGACTCTGTGGGACTGAGTGTCAAGAACGTATCTTCAACTGGTTTGACCAGACTAACCTCTGCGCAAAGCTGATATAATTTTCTAAGTTCATAGTTATAATATCTTACTTTGAATAAACAGGTACTTCAGCTAGTAAAATTGTGACAGCCGTAAAATCGTGGTTTGTCACGTGTGCATTAGTAGGAACATAAAGATGTGCAACTAGCTATAACACTGATCTATAACAATGATCTATAACACTGATCTATAACAATGATCTATAACAATGATCTATAACACTGATCTATAACACTGATCTATAACAATGATCTATAACAATGATCTATAACAATGATCTATAACAATGATCTATAACAATGATCTATAACAATGATCTATAACAATGATCTATAACACTGATCCATAACACTGATCTATAACAACGATCTATAACAACGATCTATAACAACGATCTATAACAATGATCTATAACAATGATCTATAACAATGATCTATAACAATGATCTATAACAACGATCTATAACAATGATCTATAACAATGATCTATAACAATGATCTATAACAATGATCTATAACACTGATCTATAACAATGATCTATAACAATGATCTATAACACTGATCTATAACAACGATCTATAACAACGATCTATAACAACGATCTATAACAATGATCTATAACACTGATCTATAACAATGATCTATAACAATGATCTATAACAATGATCTATAACAATGATCTATAACACTGATCTATAACAACGATCTATAACAACGATCTATAACAACGATCTATAACAACGATCTATAACAATGATCTATAACAATGATCTATAACAATGATCTATAACAATGATCTATAACACTGATCTATAACAATGATCTATAACAATGATCTATAACACTGATCTATAACAACGATCTATAACAACGATCTATAACAACGATCTATAACAATGATCTATAACAATGATCTATAACAATGATCTATAACAATGATCTATAACACTGATCTATAACAATGATCTATAACAATGATCTATAACACTGATCTATAACAATGATCTATAACAATGATCTATAACAACGATCTATAACAATGATCTATAACACTGATCTATAACACTGATCTATAACAATGATCTATAACAATGATCTATAACACTGATCTATAACAATGATCTATAACAATGATCTATAACAATGATCTATAACAACGATCTATAACAACGATCTATAACAATGACCTATAACAATGATCTATAACAATGATCTATAACAATGATCTATAACAATGATCTATAACAACGATCTATAACAACGATCTATAACAACGAGCTATAACAATGATCTATAACAATGATCTATAACAATGATCTATAACACTGATCTATAACAATGATCTATAACAATGATCTATAACAACGATCTATAACAACGATCTATAACAACGATCTATAACAATGATCTATAACAATTATCTATAACACTGATCTATAACAATGATCTATAACACTGATCTATAACAATGATCTATAACAATGATCTATAACAATGATCTATAACACTGATCTATAACAATGATCTATAACAATGATCTATAACAATGATCTATAACAATTATCTATAACACTGATCTATAACAATGATCTATAACACTGATCTATAACAATGATCTATAACAATGATCTATAACAATGATCTATAACACTGATCTATAACAATGATCTATAACAATGATCTATAATAATGATCTATAACAACGATCTATAACAACGATCTATAACAATGATCTATAACAATGATCTATAACAATGATCTATAACACTGATCTATAACAATGATCTATAACAATGATCTATAACAACGATCTATAACAACGATCTATAACAACGATCTATAACAATGATCTATAACAATTATCTATAACACTGATCTATAACAATGATCTATAACACTGATCTATAACAATGATCTATAACAATGATCTATAACAATGATCTATAACAATGATCTATAACAATGATCTATAACAATTATCTATAACACTGATCTATAACAATGATCTATAACACTGATCTATAACAATGATCTATAACAATGATCTATAACAATGATCTATAACACTGATCTAAAACAATGATCTATAACAATGATCTATAACAATGATCTATAACAATGATCTATAACACTGATCTATAACAATGATCTATAACAACGATCTATAACAATGATCTAAAACAATGATCTAAAACAATGATCTATAACAATGATCTATAACAACGATCTATAACAATGATCTATAACAATGATCTATAACACTGATCTATAACAATGATCTATAACAATGATCTATAACACTGATCTATAACAATGATCTATAACAATGATCTATAACAATGATTTATAACAATGATCTATAACACTGATCTATAACAATGATCTATAACAACGATCTATAACAATGATCTAAAACAATGATCTAAAACAATGATCTATAACAATGATCTATAACAACGATCTATAACAATGATCTATAACAATGATCTATAACACTGATCTATAACAATGATCTATAACAATGATCTATAACACTGATCTATAACAATGATCTATAACAATGATCTATAACAATGATCTATAACAATGATCTATAACAACGATCTATAACAATGATCTAAAACAATGATCTAAAACAATGATCTATAACAATGATCTATAACAACGATCTATAACAATGATCTATAACAATGATCTATAACAATGATCTATAACAATGATCTATAACACTGATCTATAACAATGATCTATAACAACGATCTATAACAATGATCTAAAACAATGATCTATAACAATGATCTATAACAATGATCTATAACACTGATCTATAACAATGATCTATAACAATGATCTATAACAATGATCTAAAACAATGATCTATAACAATGATCTATAACAATGATCTATAACACTTATCTATAACAATGATCTATAACAATGATCTATAACAATGATCTATAACAATGATCTATAACACTGATCTATAACAATGATCTATAACAATGATCTATAACACTGATCTATAACAACGATCTATAACAACGATCTATAACAATGATCTATAACAATGATCTATAACACTGATCTATAACAATGATCTATAACAATGATCTATAACAATGATCTATAACACTGATCTATAACAATGATCTATAACACTGATCTATAACAATGATCTATAACAATGATCTATAACAATGATCTATAACAATGATCTATAACAATGATCTATAACAACGATCTATAACAATGATCTATAACAATGATCTATAACAACGATCTATAACAACGATCTATAACAATGATCTATAACAATGATCTATAACAATGATCTATAACAACGATCTATAACAATGATCTATAACAACGATCTATAACAATGATCTATAACAACGATCTATAACAATGATCTATAACAACGATCTATAACAATGATCTATAACACTGATCTAAAACAATGATCTATAACAACGATCTATAACAATGATCTATAACAATGATCTATAACAACGATCTATAACAACGATCTATAACAATGATCTAAAACAACGATCTATAACAATGATATATAACAATGATCTATAACAATGATCTATAACAACGATCTATAACAACGATCTATAACAATGATCTATAACAATGATCTATAACAACGATCTATAACAATGATCTATAACAATGATCTATAACAATGATCTAAAACAATGATCTATAACAATGATCTAAAACAACGATCTATAACAATGATCTATAACAATGATCTATAACAATGATCTATAACAACGATCTATAACAATGATCTATAACAACGATCTATAACAATGATCTATAACAATGATCTATAAAAATGATCTATAACAACGATCTATAACAATGATCTAAAACAACGATCTATAACAATGATCTATAACAATGATCTATAACAATGATCTATAACAACGATCTCTAACAACGATCTATAACAATGATCTATAACAATGATCTATAACAACGATCTATAACAACGATCTATAACAATGATCTAAAACAATGATCTATAACAATGATCTAAAACAACGATCTCTAACAATGATCTATAACAATGATCTATAACAATGATCTATAACAATGATCTATAACAACGATCTATAACAATGATCTATAACAATGATCTATAACAATGATCTATAACAATGATCTATAACACTGATCTATAACAATGATCTATAACAATGATCTATAACAATAATCTATAACAATGATCTATAACAATGATCTATAACAATGATCTATAACAATGATCTATAACAACGATCTATAACAATGATCTAAAACAATGATCTATAACAACGATCTATAACAATGATCTATAACACTGATCTATAACACTGATCTATAACAATGATCTATAACAATGATCTATAACAATGATCTATAACAACGATCTATAACAATGATCTAAAACAATGATCTATAACAACAATCTATAACAACGATCTATAACACTGATCTATAACAATGATCTATAACAATGATCTATAACACTGATCTATAACAATGATCTATAACAATGATCTATAACAATGATCTATAACAACGATCTCTAACAACGATCTATAACAATGATCTATAACAATGATCTATAACAACGATCTATAACAACGATCTATAACAATGATCTAAAACAATGATCTATAACAATGATCTAAAACAACGATCTCTAACAATGATCTATAACAATGATCTATAACAATGATCTATAACAATGATCTATAACAACGATCTATAACAATGATCTATAACAATGATCTATAACAATGATCTATAACAATGATCTATAACACTGATCTATAACAATGATCTATAACAATGATCTAAAACAATGATCTAAAACAATGATCTATAACAACGATCTATAACAATGATCTATAACACTGATCTATAACAATGATCTATAACAATGATCTATAACACTGATCTATAACAATGATCTATAACAATGATCTATAACAATGATCTATAACAATGATCTATAACAATGATCTATAACAATGAGCTATAACAATGATCTAAAACAATGATCTATAACAACGATCTATAACAATGATCTATAACAATGATCTATAACAACGATCTATAACAACGATCTATAACAATGATCTAAAACAACGATCTATAACAATGATCTATAACAATGATCTATAACAATGATCTATAACAATGATCTATAACAACGATCTATAACAATGATCTATAACAATGATCTATAACAACGATCTATAACAACGATCTATAACAATGATCTAAAACAACGATCTATAACAATGATCTATAACAATGATCTATAACAACGATCTATAACAACGATCTATAACAATGATCTATAACAACGATCTATAACAATGATCTATAACAATGATCTATAACAATGATCTATAACAACGATCTATAACAATGATCTAAAACAACGATCTATAACAATGATCTATAACAATGATCTTAAACAATGATCTATAACAACGATCTATAACAACGATCTATAACAATGATCTATAACAATGATCTATAACAACGATCTATAACAATGATCTATAACAATGATCTAAAACAATGATCTATAACAATGATCTATAACAATGATCTATAACAATGATCTATAACAATGATCTGTAACAATGATATAAAACAACGATCTATAACAATGATCTATAACAATGATCTATAACAATGATCTATAACAATGATCTATAACAACGATCTATAACAATGATCTATAACAATGATCTACAACAATGATCTATAACAACGATCTATAACAACGATCTATAACAATGATCTATAACAATGATCTATAACAACGATCTATAATAATGATCAATAACAATGATCTATAACAATGATCTATAACAATGATCTATAACAATGATCTATAACAACGATCTATAACAATGATCTATAACAATGATCTATAACAACGATCTATAACAACGATCTATAACAATGATCTATAACAATGATCTATAACAATGATCTATAACAACGATCTATAACAATGATCTATAACAACGATCTATAACAATGATCTATAACAACGATCTATAACAATGATCTATAACAACGATCTATAACAATGATCTATAACACTGATCTAAAACAATGATCTATAACAACGATCTATAACAATGATCTATAACAATGATCTATAACAACGATCTATAACAACGATCTATAACAATGATCTAAAACAACGATCTATAACAATGATATATAACAATGATCTATAACAATGATCTATAACAACGATCTATAACAACGATCTATAACAATGATCTATAACAATGATCTATAACAACGATCTATAACAATGATCTATAACAATGATCTATAACAATGATCTAAAACAATGATCTATAACAATGATCTAAAACAACGATCTATAACAATGATCTATAACAATGATCTATAACAATGATCTATAACAACGATCTATAACAATGATCTATAACAACGATCTATAACAATGATCTATAACAATGATCTATAAAAATGATCTATAACAACGATCTATAACAATGATCTAAAACAACGATCTATAACAATGATCTATAACAATGATCTATAACAATGATCTATAACAACGATCTCTAACAACGATCTATAACAATGATCTATAACAATGATCTATAACAACGATCTATAACAACGATCTATAACAATGATCTAAAACAATGATCTATAACAATGATCTAAAACAACGATCTCTAACAATGATCTATAACAATGATCTATAACAATGATCTATAACAATGATCTATAACAACGATCTATAACAATGATCTATAACAATGATCTATAACAATGATCTATAACAATGATCTATAACACTGATCTATAACAATGATCTATAACAATGATCTATAACAATAATCTATAACAATGATCTATAACAATGATCTATAACAATGATCTATAACAATGATCTATAACAACGATCTATAACAATGATCTAAAACAATGATCTATAACAACGATCTATAACAATGATCTATAACACTGATCTATAACACTGATCTATAACAATGATCTATAACAATGATCTATAACAATGATCTATAACAACGATCTATAACAATGATCTAAAACAATGATCTATAACAACAATCTATAACCACGATCTATAACACTGATCTATAACAATGATCTATAACAATGATCTATAACACTGATCTATAACAATGATCTATAACAATGATCTATAACAATGATCTATAACAACGATCTCTAACAACGATCTATAACAATGATCTATAACAATGATCTATAACAACGATCTATAACAACGATCTATAACAATGATCTAAAACAATGATCTATAACAATGATCTAAAACAACGATCTCTAACAATGATCTATAACAATGATCTATAACAATGATCTATAACAATGATCTATAACAACGATCTATAACAATGATCTATAACAATGATCTATAACAATGATCTATAACAATGATCTATAACACTGATCTATAACAATGATCTATAACAATGATCTAAAACAATGATCTAAAACAATGATCTATAACAACGATCTATAACAATGATCTATAACACTGATCTATAACAATGATCTATAACAATGATCTATAACACTGATCTATAACAATGATCTATAACAATGATCTATAACAATGATCTATAACAATGATCTATAACAATGATCTATAACAATGAGCTATAACAATGATCTAAAACAATGATCTATAACAACGATCTATAACAATGATCTATAACAATGATCTATAACAACGATCTATAACAACGATCTATAACAATGATCTAAAACAACGATCTATAACAATGATCTATAACAATGATCTATAACAATGAT
This sequence comes from Sepiola atlantica, assembly GCA_963556195.1. Lineage (NCBI taxonomy): Eukaryota > Metazoa > Mollusca > Cephalopoda > Sepiida > Sepiolidae > Sepiola > Sepiola atlantica. Next base: position 28,320,329 of record OY744535.1, read on the forward strand.
CTATAACAATGATCTATAACAACGATCTATAACAATGATCTATAACAATGATCTATAACAACGATCTATAACAACGATCTATAACAATGATCTAAAACAACGATCTATAACAATGATCTATAACAATGATCTATAACAACGATCTATAACAACGATCTATAACAATGATCTATAACAACGATCTATAACAATGATCTATAACAATGATCTATAACAATGATCTATAACAACGATCTATAACAATGATCTAAAACAACGATCTATAACAATGATCTATAACAATGATCTTAAACAATGATCTATAACAACGATCTATAACAACGATCTATAACAATGATCTATAACAATGATCTATAACAACGATCTATAACAATGATCTATAACAATGATCTAAAACAATGATCTATAACAATGCACTATAACAATGATCTATAACAATGATCTATAACAATGATCTATAACAATGATCTGTAACAATGATATAAAACAACGATCTATAACAATGATCTATAACAATGATCTATAACAATGATCTATAACAATGATCTATAACAACGATCTATAACAATGATCTATAACAATGATCTACAACAATGATCTATAACAACGATCTATAACAACGATCTATAACAATGATCTATAACAATGATCTATAACAACGATCTATAATAATGATCAATAACAATGATCTAAAACAATGATCTATAACAATGATCTAAAACAACGATCTATAACAATGATCTATAACAATGATCTATAACAACGATCTATAACAACGATCTATAACAATGATCTATAACAATGATCTATAACAATGATCTATAACAACGATCTAAAACAACGATCTATAACAATGATCTATAACAATGATCTATAACAATGATCTATAACAATGATCTATAACAACGATCTAAAACAACGATCTATAACAATGATCTATAACAATGATCTATAACAATGATCGATAACAATGATCTATAACAATGATCTATAACAATGATCTATAACAACGATCTATAACAATGATCTATAACAATGATCTATAACAACGATCTATAACAATGATCTATAACAATGATCTATAACAATGATCTATAACAATGATCTATAACAACGATCTATAACAATGATCTATAACAATGATCTATAACAACGATCTATAACAACGATCTATAACAATGATCTAAAACAACGATCTATAACAATGATCTAAAACAACGATCTATAACAACGATCTATAACAATGATCTATAACAATGATCTATAACAACGATCTATAACAATGATCTATAACAATGATCTATAACAATGATCTATAACAACGATCTATAACAATGATCTATAACAATGATCTATAACAACGATCTATAACAATGATCTATAACAATGATCTATAACACTGATCTATAACAATGATCTATAACAATGATCTATAACAATGATCTATAACACTGATCTATAACAATGATCTATAACAACGATCTATAACAATGATCTATAACAACGATCTATAACAATGATCTATAACAATGATCTATAACAATGATCTATAACAACGATCTATAACAATGATCTATAACAATGATCTATAACAACGATCTATAACAATGATCTATAACAATGATCTATAACAATGATCTAAAACAATGATCTATAACAATGGTCTATAACAACGATCTATAACAACGATCTATAACAATGATCTAAAACAACGATCTATAACAATGATCTATAACAATGATTTATAACAATGATCTATAACAACGATCTATAACAATGATCTAAAACAACGATCTATAACAATGATCTATAACAATGATCTATAACAATGATCTATAACAACGATCTATAACAACGATCTATAACAATGATCTATAACAATGATCTATAACAACGATCTATAACAATGATCTATAACAATGATCTATAACAATGATCTATAACAATGATCTATAACAATGATCTAAAACAATGATCTATAACAACGATCTATAACAACGATCTATAACACTGATCTAAAACAATGATCTATAACAACGATCTATAACAATGATCTATAACAACGATCTATAACAACGATCTATAACAACGATCTATAACAATGATCTAAAACAACGATCTATAACAATGATCTATAACAATGATCTATAACAACGATCTATAACAATGATCTAAAACAACGATCTATAACAATGATCTATAACAATGATCTATAACAATGATCTATAACAACGATCTATAACAACGATCTATAAAAATGATCCATAACAATGATCTATAACAACGATCTATAACAATGATCTATAACAATGATCTATAACAATGATCTATAACAACGATCTATAACAATGATCTATAACAATGATCTATAACAACGATCTATAACAATGATCTAAAACAACGATCTATAACAATGATCTATAACAATGATCTATAACAATGATCTATAACAACGATCTATAACAACGATCTATAACAATGATCTATAACAATGATCTATAACAATGATCTATAACAATGATCTATAACAATGATCTATAACAATGATCTAAAACAATGATCTATAACAACGATCTATAACAACGATCTATAACACTGATCTAAAACAATGATCTATAACAACGATCTATAACAACGATCTATAACAATGATCTAAAACAACGATCTATAACAATGATCTATAACAATGATCTATAACAACGATCTATAACAACGATCTATAACACTGATCTATAACAATGATCTATAACAATGATCTATAACAACGATCTATAACAACGATCTATAACAATGATCTAAAACAACGATCTATAACAATGATCTATAACAATGATCTATAACAATGATCTATAACAACGATCTATAACAATGATCTAAAACAACGATCTATAACAATGATCTAAAACAACGATCTATAACAATGATCTATAACAATGATCTATAACAATGATCTATAACAACGATCTATAACAACGATCTATAACAATGATCCATAACAATGATCTATAACAACGATCTATAACAATGATCTATAACAATGATCTATAACAATGATCTATAACAATGATCTATAACAACGATCTATAACAACGATCTATAAAAATGATCCATAACAATGATCTATAACAACGATCTATAACAATGATCTATAACAATGATCTATAACAATGATCTATAACAACGATCTATAACAATGATCTATAACAATGATCTATAACAACGATCTATAACAATGATCTAAAACAACGATCTATAACAATGATCTATAACAATGATCTATAACAATGATCTATAACAACGATCTATAACAACGATCTATAACAATGATCTATAACAATGATCTATAACAATGATCTATAACAATGATCTATAACAATGATCTATAACAATGATCTAAAACAATGATCTATAACAACGATCTATAACAACGATCTATAACACTGATCTAAAACAATGATCTATAACAACGATCTATAACAACGATCTATAACAATGATCTAAAACAACGATCTATAACAATGATCTATAACAATGATCTATAACAACGATCTATAACAACGATCTATAACACTGATCTATAACAATGATCTATAACAATGATCTATAACAACGATCTATAACAACGATCTATAACAATGATCTAAAACAACGATCTATAACAATGATCTATAACAATGATCTATAACAATGATCTATAACAACGATCTATAACAATGATCTAAAACAACGATCTATAACAATGATCTAAAACAACGATCTATAACAATGATCTATAACAATGATCTATAACAATGATCTATAACAACGATCTATAACAACGATCTATAACAATGATCCATAACAATGATCTATAACAACGATCTATAACAATGATCTATAACAATGATCTATAACAATGATCTATAACAATGATCTATAACAACGATCTATAACAATGATCTATAACAATGATCTATAACAATGATCTATAACAACGATCTATAACAATGATCTAAAACAACGATCTATAACAATGATCTATAACAATGATCTATAACAATGATCTATAACAACGATCTATAACAATGATCTATAACAATGATCTATAACAATGATCTATAACAATGATCTAAAACAATGATCTATAACAATAGTCTATAACAATGATCTATAACAATGATCTATAACAACGATCTATAACAATGATCTATAACAATGATCTATAACAATGATCTATAACAATGATCTATAACAATGATCTATAACAATGATCTATAACAATGATCTATAACAACGATCTATAACAATGATCCATAACAATGATCTATAACAACGATCTATAACAATGATCTATAACAATGATCTATAACAACGATCTATAACAATGATCTATAACAATGATCTATAACAACGATCTATAACAATGATCTATAACAATGATCTATAACAATGATCTATAACAACGATCTATAACAATGATCCATAACAATGATCTATAACAACGATCTATAACAATGATCTATAACAATGATCTATAACAATGATCTATAACAATGATCTATAACAATGATCTATAACAATGATCTATAACAACGATCTATAACAATGATCCATAACAATGATCTATAACAACGATCTATAACAATGATCTATAACAATGATCTATAACAAATGTTAAGATTGAACAGTGATGTAACCTTTCTTTAATTTTTTTTTCACACCTACTTGTGAATTACTGACCATTTCAAATTTAAACAGAAACAGTGGCATTGGAAGAAAAGTATGAACAAAAATAGAATAACAGAGAAGATGAGAACAGATAAGTAATAATAAGAGAAGGGAAAGAATTCATACCTAAACGTGACGTAAGTTTGAAACAAAAAGGCCCCCCCTACAAATTGGTGATTACGTTTAACAACAACTAAGATTCTGATTCGGACAATCGAAAGGATATTCAGAAATAAGTTGTCTGTTATATTTAACAATACTTGCCGTAAAGAAAAGACGCTGCCTATATATAGAGATATGGGAAAGGAAGGATGAAGGTAATCCGACGTAATGGGAAATGAAAAAGCAAAAACCAAAAAGGGTGTTTTTTTAATGTGTTCATCAACGTTTCGTCTTTATTTGTAAGACTTCTTCAGGATATATATATATATATATATATATATATATATATATATATATATATATATATATATATGTGTGTGTGTGTGTGCGTGCGTGCGTGTGTGTCTGTGTGTGTGCGTCTGTATCTGCGTGAAAAGACAAAACAAATCAAATACAGGAAATCATCAAAAAACTGTATTTAATTTGTTTTCCTTTTTGTCTTTTTCACACACCTTGTCTTTACGGCATTTTCATTTAAGGATATATCACGCATTTTATCCTCAAAACATGAAATGCAATTTCAGACAAAGTGAAATTTTTACTATAAAGAATAGTCGATACACATCGCAACAGACTCGTAGCAAAAAGAACACAAACACATCATTAAAGTAGAACCGATATTTCGGTGGCATCAAACGACCTTAATAATTGTGTGTAGTATTAGGATAGTTTGAACTAACCGAAGAATCAGTGTTGCTTTAATGATGTGTTAATATACCAAACATTCTATATATATATATATATATATATATTAATTTAGGATAGCTATGCTAATGACAACTGATAGCGAGAAACACGTGTCCATGGATTTCTTTTATGTACGTAAATACGTTAATATATATATATATATATATATATATATATATATATATATATATATATATATACAATTAAAATAATGACACGTCCGATTAAGGGTGACTGAATGCAGTATTCTGTATATTCTTAACCGCTTAGGAAGTGGAAAAATACTAAAATGCAAAACTGTTCTATCGC
>OY744535.1:28328693-28331193 GCA_963556195.1 Sepiola atlantica
GGCGAAATGGCAGAGATAAAGAGAATATTTTTTTATAAAATATTTAGAAAACCTTCACAACGCAGATTATTGTTTTCAAAAATAAATTATTTATTTATCTTAAAAACATATATTTTTTTTTTTTTTTTGAACTTGAGCGCTTTCGGTAATAAAATCACCATCTTCAGAAGAATAAGCATATTTTTCTTTTTTTCTTCATTTTTTTTTTCCACCCCGACTGAGACAAGCAGTAGGGATGAATTCGTCTGGATGTTATGGACGAAATGTTTATAAGTCGTGTGTATCACGTGGTACGTGGAAAGTTATTTGAAAATTTCACACATTAGGAGCGTTGGCGAAATGGCAGAGATAAAGAGAATATTTTTTTATAAAATATTTAGAAAACCTTCACAACGCAGATTATTGTTTTCAAAAATAAATTATTTATTTATCTTAAAAACATATATTTTTTTTTTTTTTTTGAACTTGAGCGCTTTCGGTAATAAAATCACCATCTTCAGAAGAATAAGCATATTTTTCTTTTTTTCTTCATTTTTTTTTTCCACCCCGACTGAGACAAGCAGTAGGGATGAATTCGTCTGGATGTTATGGACGAAATGTTTATAAGTCGTGTGTATCACGTGGTACGTGGAAAGTTATTTGAAAATTTCACACATTAGGAGCGTTGGCGAAATGGCAGAGATAAAGAGAATATTTTTTTATAAAATATTTAGAAAACCTTCACAACGCAGATTATTGTTTTCAAAAATAAATTATTTATTTATCTTAAAAACATATATTTTTTTTTTTTTTTGAACTTGAGCGCTTTCGGTAATAAAATCACCATCTTCAGAAGAATAAGCATATTTTTCTTTTTTTCTTCATTTTTTTTTTCCACCCCGACTGAGACAAGCAGTAGGGATGAATTCGTCTGGATGTTATGGACGAAATGTTTATAAGTCGTGTGTATCACGTGGTACGTGGAAAGTTATTTGAAAATTTCACACATTAGGAGCGTTGGCGAAATGGCAGAGATAAAGAGAATATTTTTTTATAAAATATTTAGAAAACCTTCACAACGCAGATTATTGTTTTCAAAAATAAATTATTTATTTATCTTAAAAACATATATTTTTTTTATAAAAAAATATTCTCTTTATCTCTGCCATTTCGCCAACGCTCCTAATGTGTGAAATTTTCAAATAACTTTCCACGTACCACGTGATACACACGACTTATAAACATTTCGTCCATAACATCCAGACGAATTCATCCCTACTGCTTGTCTCAGTCGGGGTGGAAAAAAAAAATGAAGAAAAAAAGAAAAATATGCTTATTCTTCTGAAGATGGTGATTTTATTACCGAAAGCGCTCAAGTTCAAAAAAAAAAAAAAAATATATGTTTTTAAGATAAATAAATAATTTATTTTTGAAAACAATAATCTGCGTTGTGAAGGTTTTCTAAATATTTTATAAAAAAATATTCTCTTTATCTCTGCCATTTCGCCAACGCTCCTAATGTGTGAAATTTTCAAATAACTTTCCACGTACCACGTGATACACACGACTTATAAACATTTCGTCCATAACATCCAGACGAATTCATCCCTACTGCTTGTCTCAGTCGGGGTGGAAAAAAAAAATGAAGAAAAAAAGAAAAATATGCTTATTCTTCTGAAGATGGTGATTTTATTACCGAAAGCGCTCAAGTTCAAAAAAAAAAAAAAAATATATGTTTTAAGATAAATAAATAATTTATTTTTGAAAACAATAATCTGCGTTGTGAAGGTTTTCTAAATATTTTATAAAAAAATATTCTCTTTATCTCTGCCATTTCGCCAACGCTCCTAATGTGTGAAATTTTCAAATAACTTTCCACGTACCACGTGATACACACGACTTATAAACATTTCGTCCATAACATCCAGACGAATTCATCCCTACTGCTTGTCTCAGTCGGGGTGGAAAAAAAAAATGAAGAAAAAAAGAAAAATATGCTTATTCTTCTGAAGATGGTGATTTTATTACCGAAAGCGCTCAAGTTCAAAAAAAAAAAAAAAAATATATGTTTTTAAGATAAATAAATAATTTATTTTTGAAAACAATAATCTGCGTTGTGAAGGTTTTCTAAATATTTTATAAAAAAATATTCTCTTTATCTCTGCCATTTCGCCAACGCTCCTAATGTGTGAAATTTTCAAATAACTTTCCACGTACCACGTGATACACACGACTTATAAACATTTCGTCCATAACATCCAGACGAATTCATCCCTACTGCTTGTCTCAGTCGGGGTGGAAAAAAAAAATGAAGAAAAAAAGAAAAATATGCTTATTCTTCTGAAGATGGTGATTTTATTACCGAAAGCGCTCAAGTTCAAAAAAAAAAAAAAAATATATGTTTTTAAGATAAATAAATAATTTATTTTTGAAAACAATAATCTGCGTTGTGAAGGTTTTCTAAATATTTTATAAAAAAATATTCTCTTTATCTCTGCCATTTCGCCAACGCTCCTAATGT
>OY744535.1:28333693-28371193 GCA_963556195.1 Sepiola atlantica
TAAGTTTAAAAAATTTTTTTTTTTTTTTTAAATATAGTTTTAATGGTTGAGAAACTTCCGAGACTATATATATATATATATATATATATATATATATATATATATATATATATAGTAAACTTCTAAAACTAATGAACGGATCATTATAAATTGTGGAATATATATTCTAAAGATAATGTGAGTAACATCGGTACATAACTTTTTTTTCATAAATGTTAAACTTTACGAGGTGCATGTATATAAACAAAATCTTAATTTCTTTTATGAACAGATCACTATAAATTTTGGAATATATATTCTCGGCAACCCGGTGAGTAACATAGGGACATTATTTTTCTGTAAACCTTCCCAGACCCGGCACAATCACGTTTACAATACGGCACAATCACGTTGACACACCGGCTCCAGTTAGATCACCGAAGTTAAGCGACGTTGAGCCTTGTCAGTAATAGATGGGTGACCTATTTGGGAATGTCAGCCGCTGTATGTCATCTCGCCTAGCCGGGATATACATGCTGACTGGGGATGGCGCGGTGGCTAAGTGGTTAACGACGCAGACTGAGGTGTGCCGGGTTCGAATTCAGTTGTTCCACAGAAACACTTTAAGCAAAACCCACACTTGGAGGTAAATAAAATACATGCTTTCAGTGGAAAGCGGAATGCCCTACGCTGGACGAATACTTAAAAACAAACAAACGGTATTACCAGTTATTCATGTAAGGAACACAAAAAAACATTGGAAAAATAAGTTAGATGCAAAAATTTAATAGGGAAGGCAGAATTTTAATTAATTTACATCTATTTTTGAGTTATATTAATTAATGCCTTTCTGTTATTAAAAGATCCGTGTGTACGCGTAAGTATTAATAATACGTATGTGCTTGGTAAAATCCTAAACTATTGAACTTATCTTTATGAATTATGGAATATATATTCTAGGCAACAGGGTGAGTAATCTGGGTACATTATTTATTCATTTTTTAAAACACTATACCATTTAGGGGGTGAAACCGAAAGCGTACCATACCCACAAAGAAAGAAAATAACATTAAACTTTTAAAAGTAATTCTATATTTATTGCTTATACCCGTCCCGTGACGGGTATTTTACTAGTAAACTATAATATTGTTATCATTAATCTTATTTAGCCCAAAAATACAATGTTCTACAATCTTTGGCTTAGACATGAAGCCCTATTTATTTTGGGGGTTAAGGGAGGATGTATGATCATACATTTTTCCCCAGCAAATCTCCGTACTTACTCTAAACTAGACACTCTCACCAAAATACCACATTCACTCTATGTCTTTAATAAATCCTCAAATGGTTTCAAATAAATTTACATTGTTATCATTGATTTCAGAAGAAAATGTCTAATAAGACACCCTGAAACGAATTCCATGCTGTCTACACTACGTCTCTCTTCTCTTTTCACTTTTCTCTTTTTTCTTTTCTCTTTTCTCTTTTTTCTTTTCTCTTTTTTCTTTTCTCTTTTCTCTTTTCTCTTTTTTCTTTTCTCTTTTTTCTTTTCTCTTTTCTCTTTTCTCTTTTTTCTTTTCTCTTTTTTCTTTTCTCTTTTCTCTTTTTTCTTTTCTCTTTTTTCTTTTCTCTTTTCTCTTTTTTCTTTTCTCTTTTCTCTTTTCTCTTTTTTCTTTTCTCTTTTTTCTTTTCTCTTTTTTCTTTTCTCTTTTCTCTTTTCTCTTTTTTCTTTTCTCTTTTCTCTTTTCTCTTTTTTCTCTCCTCTTTTTTCTTTTCTCTTTTTTCTTTGTTTTCCTAATCAAACTTACTTGGCGCATGCTTAGATTGAAATTGTTTCCTTCACTTGCTTTGGCTTGTGCCTACTCATGCCCGGCGATTAGCGTTGCATGTAATTACATTTCAACGTCATATAAACATATCTGTTCGTTCAAATCTCAACTAAATTGTCACATCTAAACCGTACATACGAGGCTGGATAAGAAGTACGGTTCCGCTTAATTATCTCAAAATGTAATTTTAGTCGATCTTATGATTCTCGTGGAGATAACGACTATTTTGAAAAAAAAAAAAAAATTAAAATTGAGATAGAGTTTAGCAAGGAACCACCCTAAAATTCGTACGCATATTCTATACATTTTATAACCTCCGCCTTCTGCGTTAACTCGGCAAAATATCACTTTGCATTCTCATTTCTTACGCAAGTTCAACTTTGAGTTGAAACTGGTAAATTCGTGTTACTTGGTAATGTAGCAACTTCATTTTGATGGACTATTTTTTTCTTTCTATGTGAACTAACGTTTCTACGCGGAGTGATTGTTATATTATTCAACGACATCACTTAGCGTTGAATGTACTTCTGCTGAACTACTTACACATTTTTTTCCGCTTCTAAACCAATTGGAGTTAAAATGTCAACCCGAGCGGACGGACGTCAGGCGCGCCAGTACAACTCATCAGTGACATGATCTTGGCCTTTTGGCTAAGATCAAAGTGTAGTATCTGTTCCGATGGATACTGCACGCCTGTCCTGTGCAGTTCTAGGAGGTCCACCCTCCCAGGCTTTGCCTCCCCTCTTTGGGGAGGAGTAAGTTTATTGCTTACTGTCTGAGGCGCCCCTACCGGGGAATGCCGACGGGGCTGCTTAGGCAATTTTTAAATGGCCAGAGTGCTCACCTCTCGGGCGCTGGCTTTTAAACCCCCACTTTCCCGACCCGGTCTTGGGTCACATCTTACTTGTGGGAGTAAGATAAAACTGGCCTTGTGCCTAACTCCTGGGGAGGAGTAAATAAAACCTTTGACGTCAAATCTTTTCTTAACTCCTTTCATAACCTTTGACGTCAAATCTTTTCTTAACTCCTTTCATAACCTTTGAGGTCAAATCTTTTCTTAACCCCTTTCATAACCTTTGACGAGAAATCAATGGTAAGCGGCTGCTGCGACACTGCAAAGTCATTTGCAATGGCTATCGAAAAGAGGCGGAGAGTACTGGAAATCTGGGGAGGCTTGTTGTCACTTAGACTCCAGGGAACACCACCGGTTATTATCAGTGAGCAATTACTGACGATGGCTTGTCTGAGAACTCCTAGTGAGTGCAAATAATATATATATATATATATATATATATATATATATATATATATATATATGTATATATATATATGTATATATATATATATGTATGTATATATATATATATGTATATATATATATATGTATGTATATATATATATATATATATGTATGTATGTATATATATATATAAATATATATATATATGTATGTATGTATATATATATATATATATTATTTGCATATATATATATATTATTATTATTATTATTATTATTATTATTATTATTATTATTATTATTATTATTATTATTCGCATATGTATATATTATTTAAATTCCTTTGGGATTAATGTAAAGTTCTGTTAATCCAGAATTTTAACTTGAATTTTATGTTGTTGTTTTTTCAAATTTTCTCTCCCTGATTTATTTAGAAGAAACATTATCAAACCCCAAAAACAGTAACGGCCAAATATACGCTACTTATAAACATTGACTCACGGGATTTATATAGAAATATTTGAAAGCAATTTTTTTTATATCTCTTTAAAACTTTTCTCTCCCGACCCTTTTTTCAAACATTATTAAACCTTCCTAACACTAAATTTAAACAAACATACACAACACTTTAAGCAAATAACGCGTCTAAAGGAGAGTGACACGTGACTTCACATTTCCGAAACAGATGACAACAGAAGCTGCAGAGAGCCGGATGGCTAAGTCCTTCCGTGCTTGAAACTGACGGTACGAATGTTGTACTAATTTTTCTGTACCAAAATAAATAAATATTACACTCTTAATTTTTAATTTTTAATTCTCAATTAATCGAGCACTCTGCTGGGATTCTTTCCTGCCATATTACAAAGAAGTTACATATACAGGGTTAGCCAAAAGTTGACATTATGGGCTCTCTTAACAATCTGAAAAAAAAAGAAAACAGATTAAATTAAAATTACAACACAATTATACAATTTTAATTATACAACACATTAATAACACAAATAACATAGTTAGAACAAAGTTATAATAAATAATTGCATTCATATAACCGATACATATACCTATTCCAAATGCTGCCCACCTACTTTTGGCTCACCCTGTATATATACAGGGTGGGCAAAAATAAGGGTCCTATTTTTAAAAAGTCATAACTTTTTTATTTATTGATTTAAAAAAATTTTTTTTTTTTAGAATAAGTAAAGGACCCCTTCCGAAGCAAGCATGAGCCGTATTAGCTCTAAGGAACGTACCCTCATTTAGAAAACATTATTTTTGCTTAAAAAACTCAAAACAGTGTAAAAAACAATACTTTAGTTTTTGTAAGTTTTAAGAAGTGTTTTTCGGCTAAAATTTGTTTTGTTTAATTCAAAAAATCTCGGAAGGGTCAGTCTACACACACATACAGTTTGGTGAGTTTAACTTTTATTTTGTGGAAGTTATTCAAATTCAAGTTATTCAAATTTAAAAATAGGACCCTTATTTTGGCCCACCCTGTATATATATATATATATATATATATATATCGTCTCTTATGAGCGGCTTTGTAGTTTTAGACCCATTTGATAAAAAGAGACGCTCACCGGAAGTTATACTTTCTGCCCCCCGACGCGTAAAAAGAATGCACACTGTATGAATATGGTTCGCTTGAATTCGTAGAATCTGCCCTATTTTAGAAGCCATCGGGTGAAGAAAAGCTGACTGGGAGTGTTTAGTTTAAATCAATTGAAGAATCTGAGATACGCAGGGATTTGTTTTCAAACTATATATTTTAATGGACGCTTGGAACGATTGCCACTTATAGTCACGGTTATTTGCAGTTCCACGCAGCCGGAAGTGAATATGCGCGTACATTAACGAAGGACTAATCATATCATATTTCTTTCTAATGTTGATATTATTAGAGATTTTTTTCTTCTTTTTTTTTAAATACGTCCTCGCACCTCTCTCAGAGGTTTTGTCCGTTGGTCCATTAGACGGTCGGTTTGTTAGGCTTCATTTTAAAAACATCATTTCATCTTTAAACGTGCAAATTAAACCGACGTATCTTAGTTTAGATGAGCTCAAGAATCTCTAAACGAGGCTCTGTCCGTCACACTACTGTTTGAAATAGTGTCTTAAAACGTAAGCGTGCACATTGAAGGGACGCAACTCATACAAGAGACTCTGTTTGTCGTTTGGTCTGTCATGCTGAAGTGGGATATAGTAATTTCATAGGTCTGTCGTGCTTAAGCTTGAAATAGCATTTTCGTTGGTCTGTCACGCTTAAGCTTGAAATAGCATTTTCGTTGGTCTGTCACGCTTAAGTTTGAAATATCATTTTAATTGGTCTGTCACGCTCAAGTTTGAAATAGCATTTGCATTGGTCTGTCATGCTAAACTTTGAAAAGGTATTTTCGTTGGTCTGTTATACTTTAGTCTGAAATAATATTTTCATTGGTCTGTCACGCTTAAGTTTAAAATAAAATTTTCATTAGTTTGCCATGCATAAGATTTAAATAGTATTTTCGTTGGTCTGCCATGCTTAAGTTTGAAATAACATTTTTATTTATCTGTCACGTTTAAATAGTATTTCCGTTGGTTTGTTACGCTTAAGTTTAAAATATAAGTTTCAATCGCGAAGCGCGCAGATTGGATATCCGTTATTGTTTTTAAGTAATTATGACAGTCTGAGGAGGAGGAGGGGGAGGAGGAGGAGGAGGCGGAAGAAGAGGAGGAGGGGGAGGAGGAGGAGGAAGAGGAGGAAGAGGAGAAGGGGGAGGGCGATGCGTTTCTTCATTAAAACAAAAACAACGTTGATATGTTAGAACTAAACCAGTTTTGCACTAAATGTCGAAACGACATGGTGTCGCAATAATCGGAGAGAAATAAGGCAACTCACGTGATGGAAGTTTTGCTCGAAATAGAGAGAGACAGAGAGAGAGAGAGAGAGAGAGAGAGAGAGAGAGAGAAAGAGAGAGAGAGAGAGAGAGAGAGAAAGAGAGAGAGGGAGAGTGAGAGAGAGAGAGAGAAAGAGAGAGAGAGAGGAGTGTGTGCGTGCGTGTGTGTGAGCGAGAGAGCGTGTGTGTGAGAGAGTGCGTGTGTGTGAGAAAGAGAGAGAGAGTGTGTGTGCATGTGTGAGAGAGAGTGTGTATGTGTGTGTGTGACAGAGATAGATAGAGTGTGTGTGTGAGTGAGAAAGATAGAGAGAAAGTGTGTGTGTGTGTATGAAAGAGAGAGAGAGTATATGTGTGAGTGAGAAAGAGATTGAGATAGAGTGTGTGTGTGAGTGAGAATAAGGGAGAGAGTGTATGTGTGCGTGTATGCGTGTGTGTGTGTGAGAGAGAGGAGGAGGGGGAGGGGGATGAAAATAACATTTTGGGCAATTGTCTAGAATTTCCAACAGAGAAAAAAAAGCGGTGAAAAAAACAAAGAACAAATAGTCAACAAATAACTGTTACCGAAGGCAATAAACGTTATTTTTCTACATACTTGCCTATTTTTGTGTGTTTTAAAGTATTTAAAGCGCATTTTGTTATCGTTGCCTTCAGAGTCTTGTAAACGGATTAAAGATGGCGCTAGATTTTACTCGACGTGAAACCTCGATGTCGTAAATTTAACAACTCAAAAATCAAAAATTAAACAAATATACAGCTAATAACTGTCACCAATCGGTCGAAAATTTAATTTTCAACTAATCTGTATATTTTTATTAGCTGAATTTTTGTCTAATTTTCGATTTTTGAGTTCATCTACGACATCGAGGTTTCACATCGAGTAAAATCCGTCGAGTATACAAGGCAACGATAAAACTGTAAATAAAAGCGCTTTAAAGAATAAGCAGATCAGTAGAAAAGTAAGTATGGCCGGTTAGGGTTCGAACGAGGGATAAACCAAAGTGGCGATGGATTGTCGGACAAATGGTTATGGGAGAATGAATCTCCCAACCAAAGGTTGTGAGAGAGATGCCTTTATAGCAACATCCACGTGTGGATTGGTCGAAGTGGCCGGACCACGAGTGAGTATAATTAATAGATCTAAACAAACAAAAGGGAAAGAAAGAAAACATTATTATATTATCTGAAATTATATTAGAAAGAAAGCGAAGGAATAATAAAGCTAACACACAAGAATGGTATTTAGCAAAATCAATAATTAAGAGTAAAACATTTATATTAAAAAAAAAAAAACAATTTATTTGACTAAAACATTTTGTAGAGTTCATATTTTTAAGGAGTGCAAAAATTCTGTTTGTGAGTTCATGTTTGTTCGAATGTGTATATGCGAGCGTGTTTGATGTATTTTTGTGTGGCAATTGTAATGGCGTGTGTTTGATATATTTTTGTGTGGCAATTGTAATGGCGTGTGTTTGATGTATTTTTGTGTGGCAATTGTAATGGCGTGTGTTTGATGTATTTTTGTGTGGCAATTGTAATGTGAGTGTGTTTGACGGAATAGTTCATCATTCGTGGTAGGAATTAAAAGAGATTACCTTTTGCCTCCCCCACCTCGGTCGAGCCGGTGAGGGGGGGGGTATACGATCTCCTCTGTGTGCGTTCTGCTAGAAAGTGGAAGGAAGAAAAAGAGAAAGAAGGGTGCGTGACTTGTTTTTATAGGCAGTCAAATCACGCGTGGTCAAGCTGACCTGTTGGTTCTTGATTGTCCGGAAGTTTCGGCCGACGTGCTTTCACGAGATCACTCCCTCTTCTGTACCTGAGAGACGAAGAAAGGCTGAGTAAACAAAGAAAGAAAAGAGTCGCAACAAATATCCCCTGGCCGGTTGTGGCGTCAGCCACATAACTTTTATTGCATTCGGTAACAGTTATTTGTAAACTATTTTCCCCCTTTCACCATTCTCTTAATATCTTGTAAGAAAATATTTATATTTTTGAAAGATACTTCAATGAAGTTGCAGCGGCAGTGAATATCATATTTTCGTATCAACTGTTGATTGGACGATAGCTCAAATCAGCAGGGTCTTTTTTTTTCGACCAATAACAGTGCTAGAAGTATTCACTCCGAATTCCAGCGCGCATTATAGAAACCTAAACACAGCGATTTTGCTTTCTCTCTCTCAATTCAGATATTATTCGTCTCTATCGCGACGCACGTGTGTACGTCCTTAAAAGCTAATTTGGACGGGCCCCGACAGACGAACTGGAGACTTTCACGGACTACTAAATACAGCGCCATCATGTATACACACGCTGTTAAACGAACGCATACTTACATAAGTTCATAGACGCACGACGCACAATTCTCACCAACAACACAGAGGCACGTAATTTGCACGCACGTAAACGCACATGGCGCCAGCCGAAATGAACTCACATACATTCTATCACTAAAAAGACAGACACGCTAATACACACAGATACATCTTGATGCCTATTCATTTACAGACACGTAAACGCACACAGCGTAGCCGAAACAACCAAGATGTGTACGTAATTGTTCCTTATAACAAACACCCTTCTTTCTCCAGAACGTTCTCGGACTCTTTGAACTTTTATTCTTTTACTTATGCATTGTCTTAATAATGTTCTCGATTAAAATCGACTATTTTGTATAGATAAACTTTGTTTTTCTTTTTATAATGTCCTCTCTTCTACAATGCCATTTAAAAATCGGGGTTGCAATGAAATGGACAGAACATTACACAACATGTTGAATTTTTTCTTTCAACAACGAAATAGACATGATAGTAAATCTTTTCTATATATAAAACTCAATGGTTGTGTGATTGTGCATGTGTTTCTGTGATGTTTGTGTGTTCTCTATAGAAAGAAAAGTTAGAGAATCTACATGAAATCTAAAAGTGTATTCTTATGTATAAACTTTTCTCGGGAAGACAATGGAAGTGGTCCCAAATTTCTAAGTGCAACCCTAAAGGGAGTATGAAGGCATGAGCACCTTAAAACTTCAATTATATCCTATTTTTATGTGTATTAAATCATATGTATAAAATTTTCTGGGGAAAACAATGGAAGTGTTCCCGAATTTCTACGTGCCCTACTAACCTAAGAGAGCTATGAGGACCGAACCTCCTTTAAAATTTTAAATGTATCCTATTTTGATGAAACTTATGTCATATGTATGAAAATTCCTGGGGAAGACAATGGAAGTGGCCCCGAATCTCTACGTTACCCTCTATGTGCCGAATCTCTCTCTCTCTCTCTCTCTCTCTCTCTCTCTCTCTCTCTCTCTCTCTCTCTCTCTCTCTCTATATATATATATATATATATATATATATATATATATATATATATATATATGGGAAAAGAAGGGTGAAGGTAATCCGACGTAATGGGAAGTGAAAAAGGAAAAACCAAAAAGGAAGTTTTGTATGTGTTCATCAACGTTTCGTCTTTATTTGTAAGACTTCTTCAGGATGATAATATAAAGAAAAATGTCATGCAAGTACGTGGACATATAGGGTTGACATGGTGGGTTGAAGGGAGGAAATAGTAGCCACTACTGGAAAAACAGTAGGGACCGACGTCTGGACCTGGTGAAGTCAGTTGCGAGGAATGAAAATAAATGTTGAAGAAACTGAGTGAAAAAAAGTGGAAGGGTGGGGGTGAGCAGGGATACTGTGGATGGTTGTAAGTGGAAAAGTGGAGGGTTGGGGTTAGCGGGAGCAATGTGGGTGGCAGTGAGTGAAGGAGTGGAGGGGTGGGGAAAGAGGAGGGTGGAATGTTTGACCAGGAAGGTTAGGGGTCATGGTGAATGAAGATGTGTGTGTGTGGGGGGGGTGTATGCAGAGGAATGGAAGATGGGTAGAAAAGGAGGAGGAGGAGGCTCTGTGATTTTGGTGGATAGGTAAGCGTCACGGTTTTAGAGAAGATTTGAAAAAATGAGGGGATTTAAGAGTGGGAGGTGTGGAAGGGTGAGAGTGCGAGAGAAGTAATTAAAAGGGGAAATGGGTGAGAGGGGAGGGGGATCCCCTCATTTTTTCAAATCCTCTCTAAAACCGTGACGCTTACCTATCCACCAAAATCACAGATGGTCGAACTACCATCTCAATATTATTTAGGCGTTAGTTATTAACAATTTTCGACCTAGCCTGTCTAGACAAAAGATTTTGAAGCGTCAGTTGGAGATGTTTAATGATTCGAATCCACCATAACGTTGAGAGATTTACTTTTTTTTTCTCTCTCAATCGTTTTCTCCAACTTAAAAATTTTTCTCCTCATATCTCATTCGATTTTCTTAGTTTTTAATTCATCATTCTGACGTTTCCTCTTAGAGGGTCAGACGATAAGGCCGTAAGGAAAATTTTAGAAATTTTCTTTTTTTTTCCACCCGCCCGTTTCATTGATTAAAAAAATGTTTCCTCTGAAATTTATCCTACGATTTTGTTGTACCCGAAATTTATATATATATATATATATATATATATATATGAATTATTCAAGGTCAAATATATTTATATAATAAACACAAAACCAATATTTTTTCAAAAGTGCTCAATACAACGTAGAGCTTTATTGAAAATTAAATAAAGATTGGTGGAGACAGTCGGCACGAATTAATTCATCTTTCGACACATACCTGGCGAATATACCCGGTGAACCAAGTGCAAGAGAGATACACACAATTTCACTTAAAGGGACGGTTAGAATCTTAAAAAGATCTCTCGGCTTGAGTGTCTAAAATAGCGGGTGAATGTCTGGCATCCGGCAGGATGCTCAATCCCTAGCAAAACAAAAGGATAAGAAAAGAATATATATATATATATATATATATATATATATATATATTCATGCCGTCAGAATTTTCGAAACGCGAGACAAATGACGAGAACGAACAGGTATTTTTTTTTAAGATGCGCCCATTTAAGATGCGCCTATTTAAGATGCGCCCATTTAAGATGCGCCCATTTAAGATGCGCCCATTTAAGTTGCGCCCATTTAAGTTGCGCCCAATTAAGATGCGCCCATTTACAATGCGCCCATTTCAGATGCGCCCATTTAAGATGCGCCCATTTAAGTTGCGCCCATTTAAGATGCGCCCATTTAAGATGCGCCATTTAAGATGCGCCCATTTAAGTTGCGCCCATTTAAGTTGCGCCCATTTAAGATGCGCCCATTTAAGTTGCGCCCATTTAAGATGCGCCCATTTAAGATGCGCCCATTTAAGATGCGCCCATTTAAGTTGCGCCCATTTAAGTTGCGCCCAATTAAGATGCGCCCATTTACAATGCGCCCATTTCAGATGCGCCCATTTAAGATGCGCCCATTTAAGTTGCGCCCATTTAAGTTGCGCCCAATTAAGATGCGCCCATTTACAATGCGCCCATTTCAGATGCGCCCATTTAAGATGCGCCCATTTAAGTTGCGCCCATTTAAGATGCGCCCATTTAAGATGCGCCATTTAAGATGCGCCCATTTAAGTTGCGCCCATTTAAGTTGCGCCCATTTAAGATGCGCCCATTTAAGTTGCGCCCATTTAAGATGCGCCCATTTAAGATGCGCCCATTTAAGATGCGCCCATTTAAGTTGCGCCCATTTAAGTTGCGCCCAATTAAGATGCGCCCATTTACAATGCGCCCATTTCAGATGCGCCCATTTAAGATGCGCCCATTTAAGTTGCGCCCATTTAAGATGCGCCCATTTAAGATGCGCCATTTAAGATGCGCCCATTTAAGTTGCGCCCATTTAAGTTGCGCCCATTTAAGTTGCGCCCATTTAAGATGCGCCCATTTAAGTTGCGCCCATTTAAAATGCGCCTATTTAAGATGCGCGCTGAAAAATAAAAATGCCGTTTCAAATTTTCCTGTGACCATCTAAAAATATCGCGTTTCACAAAAAGCCCAAAAGCCCAAACATTTCCACCTAAACCCATCGCAATTGTTAGACACTTACTCGGAACTAGCAGGAAGATCCGACGTTGCTCGGGATCACTATTATATACATTTTCACTATGCTCATAGATTACTGTTTTTTGTTTTGTTTTTACTGCTTCTCTCCCTATCCCCCCGTTTTGTCCCCTCATATAGTCGGAAAAAGCTGAAATGTGGGAAAACTTTCTGAATCAGTGTCTTATAGATCTGGTTTAAATTTCATTAAACTCGGATACACGTTTTAAGGGTGTTCTGTCTCCATTGGTCACTTAGCGGTGGGGGGGGGGGCACGTAGATTTTTGGCAAATAAGGAGTAACGTAGAGATTCTTGACCACTTCCATTGTCTTCCCTGGAGAATTTAATGCCTATGATATAAATTTCATCAAAATAGGATATATTTAAAGTTTTAAAGGGGTTCGCCCCCCCCCCCTAGCTGACAGGTTAAAATAGCACTTATAGATTCGGGACCACTTCTGTTGTTAGCCCTAGAAAAAATTATACATATGATTTACATAAAAGTAATATATTTCATACATATGATTTAATGTTATTTATCTACCTCCCACAAGGTAAGATGTGACACAAGGTCGGGAAAGTGGGATTAGATAAGCCAGCGCTCGAGAGGTGAGCACTCTGGCCATTTAAAAATTGCCTGGGCAGCCTCGTCGGCATTCCCCGGTAGGGGCGCCTCAGAAGTAAGCAATAAACTTACTCCTCCCCAAAGAGGGGAGGCGAAGCCTGGGAGGGTGGACCTCCTAGAACTGCACAGGACGAGTCTCGTGCAGTATCCATCGGAACAGATACTACACTTTGATCATGGCCAAAAGGCCACAAGTTTTGATAGGGTTATTCCTTATGCCTCCTTAAGAAGTCCACTTAGAGATCCTGGAACACTTCCATTGTCTTACCCAATAAATTTTACTTAAGAATACACGTTTAGATGTTATGTAGATTCTCTAACCTTTTTTTCTATAGAGAAACGTACACATACACAGAGACATTGTTTGTATATCTCTCTGTATTCTTATATAAAAATTACCGTGGAAGACAATGGAAGTGTTCCCGGATCTCTACGTGCACTGCTAAAAGAAGGTATCAGGCATAACCCTCTCAAAACTTCAAATATATCCTATTTTTATGAATTTAATATGATATCTATGAAATATATCACTTTTATGTACATATAAAATTTATCAAAAAATATTTATATTAACGAAAAAATACGTCTTATAAAGTTAAGACCGGCTTATAATGCGATCTTCTGCATCTTTATCACTTAGGAAGTGAAACGATCGAAATAGAAGTAACAAACACAACAATGACCAATACAACCAATTCTATACAAATGCATTGATTATTTAGGTGATAAAAATCGTACATATTTCCAGGCGTCATGGTCCGGAAGTAAAACGCCAGACTATTGACATCAATATTAAAGGTTCGATCCTGATGACGACTGTGAGCCAGAAACACGTGTCCATGGATTACTTTTATGTACGTATAACATTAATAAAAAAATATATATTTACGAAAAATACGTCCTGTGAAGTTACGGGCGACTAATAATGCATCTTAATGGCAAGAAACAAGGAAGACACTTAGGAAGTGAAATAATCGAAACAGTAGCGTATAGCAACAGACTCTACGATCACAAAATCAAACAAATACATAAACTACACCTCCCACACACATATATATATATATATATATATATATATATATATATATATATATATATATATATATATATATATATTGAGAGAGGGAGAGAGAGAGAGAGAGAAAAGAGGGTAGTGCAGTTCCAACGATATAAATATATATATATATATATTGAGAGAGGGAGAGAGAGAGAGAGAGAGAGAGAGAGAGAAAAGAGGGTAGTGCAGTTCCAACGATATATATATATATATATATATATATATATATATATTGAGAGAGGGAGAGAGAGAGAGAGAGAGAGAGAGAGAGAGAGAGAAGGAGAGAAAAGTGGGTAGTGCAGTTCCAACGATATATATATATATATATATATATATATATATTGAGAGAGGGAGGGAGAGAGAGAGAGAGAAAGAGAGAGAGAGAGAGATAGAAAAGAGGGTAGTGCAGTTCCAACGATATATATATATATATATATATATATATATATATATATATATATATATATATATTGAGAGAGGGAGAGAGAGAGAGAGAGAGAGAGAGAAAAGAGGGTAGTGCAGTTCCAACGATATATATATATATATATATATATATATATATATATATTATAGAAAAGAGAGTAGTGCAGTTCCAACGAGAGAAAAGTATATATGTAAAAGAGTAAGGCTACCAACATTTGTAAAAAAAATTTAAAAACATTTACTTATTATTTTGTTATTTTATCATTTCATAATTTTATATAACACGTTTCAAACGGTGGTCCGCTATCATCAGATATGTAAATCCATTTGAAAGAATGGATTTACATATCTTGAAACGCGTTATATAAAATTATGAAATGATAAAATAACAAAATAATAAATAAATGTTGAAAAAAACTTTTTACAATTGTTGGTAGCCTTACTCCTTAATATATATATATATATATATATATATATATATATATATATATATATATATATATATATATATATATATATATATATATATATATATATATATGTATGTATATATATATATATATATATATATATATATATATATATTCATATGATGAATGATTATAAATGTTATTTAAAAAGATGTAAAGGGACCATAATTCCATGTACAAAAAAAAATTGGTAATGAATATTGACTGTAATTCGGGTAATAATCGCCAAGTTAAAAAAAAAGTTTTTTGAATTTGTTTTTGTAGAATTTTCACTGAGGATAGCCACACGAATAAATGAATAAATGCATAGGAGCATTTTACAAATATCTTGATGTTAGCCGAAACAATTGTCTGCGAAATTAAAAAAAAATAAGTTGGAAAAAATGACGTGAATCTGTCCTCTGTGATAATGATGTGGTATTGAACTACATAAAAATACTATATATATATATATATATATATATATATATATATATATATATATATATATAAATATTTGTTATATATATATATATATATATATATAAATATTTGTTATTATATATATATATATAAATATTTGTTATTATATATATATATATATATATATATATATATATATATATATATATATATAAAGATTATTGTCACAATCGACAAATCAATTTTCAGGAAACTTGATTGTGTATTTCGCAAAGTATTAAGATTTATTAAAACACAAGAAACACATCTTAAGCGTGACAGAAACACCAACCGACCGACCGACCATCAACAGAAACTCTTCCATAGAGTTGTGAGGATGTATCTCAACATTCTAACACGATTCTCGTGAAAGAACAAACTCACTTCAATTCAAATGCTAACATTCTTACACTATCAATTTCTTTCAAATGAACAAAAAAGCTGGAGAAAGAAGAGAATTTTAAAAAAGACGGCGGCGAAACGCGCAGAGAACGTTTTTTGCATTGTTCCAGGAAAGTCGTTGACGATTTAAATTCAGCGATGCTGGAATGGCATCACAAAACAATATCGCATTACGTTAAGCATTTTAAAATGTTGCCACTGGTTTCATACGTGATGTTATTAATTTTAGGTTGTGTTTTTATGTAGATTGCTTCCAGTATTTTCATTTTTTTAATTGGTTTCGGAATTTATTATTTTAGTGTTATTAACTAGAATTTGTCTTAAATCAGAGGGAGGGCAGTTATGTTTTTGTAGATGTTGGTAAATTGAGCTAGAGTTTACAAGATCTATGGTGAGGCGGCGGGATAGGGTAGTGGTTGTAAAAATAAGGTATTTGCCACTTTAAGTTTTTTCACTCTTGATAAAGCCCACACAACAGCTGGGCGAAACATTGAGTTTTAGGTCTTCAGCTTTTTATTTTTAATTCATACCATATATGTCGCTCCCTATCTGGGGGCATCACATTCGTGAAGGGAATAGAATTAAGGTAACATGCTCTTCCGTATAAAGAATGTAATTTGTTCAAAAGTATCGCAAACAAAATAATATATATATATATATATATATATATATATATATATATATATATATATATATATGTATGAATGAATAATATAAGTGTTACTACAGTTTTGAAAGTGTCGTTAGGAGATATATTTGAAAATTTTTGAGAAACCAGTTAACAGACGAAAGTTGAAACTAATTCTAAATAACCGTCCTCCATTATGGAACCCTGATTAACTGAATTCGGAGGAGATCCAATTATATCAATAATCCAATCTATATTTGGCAAATTAAAGTCACCAACTTTTATAATATTTTTATTTTTATCTGTCTGTGTGTTAAATATCGGACGAGTAGACCCACTAATATATAAAATGGTTAGTTGAGAATAACTGGAAATGAAAGGTTAGCCGAGGTCAACTTGCTGAAATCGAGGTGAAGATTGCTAAATTGTGTGAATTAATAGAAACGAATATAACGTCGCATGGCTCAAAGAGAGAGTGTGAGAGAGAAGAAGGAGTTCGTTTGGGAGCACACAACGCTTGAAACGTGTAAAATGATATGGGCTGCTAAGATATGATTAAACAGTGATCATCGATATCTCTCTCTTACCTCCTTCCATTGAACGAAGATTAAGTCGAATAAAACTCCTCTATATCCCACCAGTTCTGTCTCAACTTATTCATTTTTGAAAGTGTAAATAAAGAGGTTTTGTTTTCAGGAAGGCAATCCCTCAGTCTGGAAGGAGCACTAAGGTGCGTGTACAGGGAGAACATGCAGCTACTGAGGTATGAATACAATCTGCGAACATTCATGTTTATGCAACGATTTCAGCAACTTGGTTTTCTGCATGTATTTTATTCACTTTCTCTCCGGGAGGTTAGACACAAGGTCAGGTGTGGGTTTTGATGAAAGTTTTTTTCTGTGGAACGAACTGGATTCGAACCTGACACACCCAGATCCTCAGTCCGCGTCGTTAGCAGCAGTAGTAGTAGTAGTAGTAGTAGTAGTAGTAGTAGTAACAGTAGTAGTTACTCATTAGGAGTGCTCACACGAGTCATTACTAGCGATCGTTCACTGGAACCATCAGTTTATAAAAATATATTTTCATGATGATGATGATGATGATGCTGATGATGATGATGATGATGATGATCATCATCATCATCATCATATGTGCTCACTAGGAGTTCTAACACAAGTCATCGTCAGTGATTACTCACTGATAATAACCAGTGGTCTTCCCTGGAGTCTGGGTGACAATAAGCCTCCACAGAGAGAGAAACAGTAAACATACCAGGGAGGGGGGTAACTTCCTGTTACTTTCCCTACTTCATGGATCAAACGCACATAATAATACTATTATTATACCATCGCACGAAAGAAACCACCTGTACATCTGTGTATTTTATTTACCTCCTCTTCAGGTCAGACACAAGGTCAGGTGTGGGTCTTGATGAAAGTGTTTCTGTGGAACGAGCTGGATTCGAACCTGGCACACACAGGTCCTCAGTCCGCATCGTTAACCACGTTAACCACGTTAACCACGTTAACCATGTATGTATGACACATTGTTAAAACGCAACACCTGGTGCAAACGTTACTTTCCCTTTTCCAACATTTCATAGAATTTTTCTTTTCGCAACTTTGGAGATCAATAGAAAAGCACGAAATCTATATTAAGAATTTCGGTTTGAGATTCTATTTTGAATATCTAAATTAAATTGATTCGATGCGTTGGAATCTTTAGCTTAAAAGCTAAAAATTACAACCCATCAAATCAATTTAATTTAGAAAGCAGCAAGGAGTGGCGCGGTGTAATGGTTGCAGGCACAAGATGTGTGGCTTGGTGTTCTGGGTTCGAGTTCTGTCGGGACGGCTGAATTACTTTTACTAATAGCCTATGGAAAAGTAAGATTTCATCTATCATCCCTCAAGCTATGGATTAAATAGTGGGGTAAAATAGACTTTAAAGACTTGGTTGAGCAACTAGTCTCGAAGAAAGAAAACTCCGAAATAACACCGGTCTTTTTCTTCTCCTATTCCGTAATTGTTTCCGGTACTTCTGCAGTTTACGGACCGTGCTATTTTTTTTTAGATAGGATTTCCAAGTTTAATTCAATTTTTACGGTTTTTTCTTCTGTTTATTAAATTGTTAGGTGAAAGTACAGAATAGTTAGCAAAGCCCCCTTCCCTATGTTAAGAATAGATTTCTAAATAATAACGTTACTATTTCAGCACGGTCCGTAAACGGCAGAAGTACATTGTTTACAGTCGTTCTTGATTTAAATTGTACTGCAATGCCGGTTTAGGAAAGATGCGGTCGGAGATTGCGTAAGCCTTGCTTCATTGCAGACTCCCTGGGCAGGCACTCTTATAAATATGAGTCTGCTAGGAAACGATTCTGATGGTGCACCGGTTCTGAGCACCGCTGCGTGGTTCTCCCTTGATTTTGCCTGAAAGGGACCGGAGAGTATTAAGAATTCACCGCTGTCAGATCTCTCACGTGGGGAGCTCTCATAAAATGAAGAATCTAGGTCCCCTCCCGCTAATCAATGTTTAGTAAGAACTAAATATCTTTTTTGTTTTGCATAATGTACGTTGCTTGTCTTTCATAATTGTAAACTGTAAATAAATGTGTTAACCATACTTTTGTTCTAATGATGGATACATTTCGAATATATGTTTAATACATGTTTTGTTCTAATGATAGAGAAAGAACTAAATATTATTTTTGTTTTGCATAATGTACGTTGCTTGTCTTTCATAATTGTAAACTGTAAATAAATGTGTTAACCATACTTTTGTTCTAATGATGGATACATTTCGAATATATGTTTAATACATGTTTTGTTCTAATGATAGAGAAAGAACTAAATATTATTTTTGTTTTGCATAATGTACGTTGCTTGTCTTTCATAATTGTAAACTGTAAATAAATGTGTTAACCATACTTTTGTTCTAATGATGGATACATTTCGAATATATGTTTAATACATGTTTTGTTCTAATGATAGAGAAAGAACTAAATATCTTTTTTTGTTTTGCATAATGTACGTTGTCTTTCATAATTGTAAACTGTAAATAAATGTGTTAACCATACTTTTGTTCTAATGATGGATACATTTCGAATATATGTTTAATACATGTTTTGTTCTAATGATAGAGAAAGAACTAACTATTATTTTTGTTTTGCATAATGTACGTTGCTTGTCTTTCATAATTGTAAACTGTAAATAAATGTGTTAACCATACTTTTGTTCTAATGATGGATACATTTCGAATATATGTTTAATACATGTTTTGTTCTAATGATAGAGAAAGAACTAAATATCTTTTTTTGTTTTGCATAATGTACGTTGTCTTTCATAATTGTAAACTGTAAATAAATGTGTTAACCATACTTTTGTTCTAATGATGGATACATTTCGAATATATGTTTAATACATGTTTTGTTCTAATGATAGAGAAAGAACTAACTATTATTTTTGTTTTGCATAATGTACGTTGCTTGTCTTTCATAATTGTAAACTGTAAATAAATGTGTTAACCATACTTTTGTTCTAATGATGGATACATTTCGAATATATGTTTAATACATGTTTTGTTCTAATGATAGAGAAAGAACTAAATATCTTTTTTGTTTTGCATAATGTACGTTGCTTGTCTTTCATAATTGTAAACTGTAAATAAATGTGTTAACCATACTTTTGTTCTAATGATGGATACATTTCGAATATATGTTTAATACATGTTTTGTTCTAATGATAGAGAAAGAACTAAATATCTTTTTTGTTTTGCATAATGTACGTTGCTTGTCTTTCATAATTGTAAACTGTAAATAAATGTGTTAACCATACTTTTGTTCTAATGATGGATACATTTCGAATATATGTTTAATACATGTTTTGTTCTAATGATAGAGAAAGAACTAACTATTATTTTTGTTTTGCATAATGTACGTTGTCTTTCATAATTGTAAACTGTAAATAAATGTGTTAACCATACTTTTGTTCTAATGATGGATACATTTCGAATATATGTTTAATACATCTTTTGTTCTAATGATAGAGAAAGAACTAAATATCTTTTTTGTTTTGCACAATGTACGTTGCTTGTCTTTCATAATTGTAAACTGTAAATAAATGTGTTAACCATACTTTTGTTCTAATGATGGATACATTTCGAATATATGTTTAATTCATGTTTTGTTCTAATGATAGAGAAAGAACTAAATATCTTTTTTGTTTTGCATAATGTAGGTTGCTTGTCTTTCATAATTGTAAACTGTAAATAAATGTGTTAACCATACTTTTGTTCTAATGATGGATACATTTCGAATATATGTTTAATACATGTTTTGTTCTAATGATAGAGAAAGAACTAACTATTATTTTTGTTTTGCATAATGTACGTTGCTTGTCTTTCATAATTGTAAACTGTAAATAAATGTGTTAACCATACTTTTGTTCTAATGATGGATACATTTCGAATATATGTTTAATACATGTTTTGTTCTAATGATAGAGAAAGAACTAAATATAATTTTTGTTTTGCATAATGTACGTTGCTTGTCTTTCATAATTGTAAACTGTAAATAAATGTGTTAACCATACTTTTGTTCTAATGATGGATACATTTCGAATATATGTTTAATACATGTTTTGTTCTAATGATAGAGAAAGAACTAAATATAATTTTTGTTTCGCATAATGTACGTTGCTTGTCTTTCATAATTGTAAACTGTAAATAAATGTGTTAACCATACTTTTGTTCTAATGATGGATACATTTCGAATATATGTTTAATACATGTTTTGTTCTAATGATAGAGAAAGAACTAACTATTATATTTGTTTTGCATAATGTACGTTGCTTGTCTTTCATAATTGTAAACTGTAAATAAATGTGTTAACCATACTTTTGTTCTAATGATGGATACATTTCGAATATATGTTTAATACATGTTTTGTTCTAATGATAGAGAAAGAACTAACTATTATATTTGTTTTGCATAATGTACGTTGCTTGTCTTTCATAATTGTAAACTGTAAATAAATGTGTTAACCATACTTTTGTTCTAATGATGGATACATTTCGAATATATGTTTAATACATGTTTTGTTCTAATGATAGAGAAAGAACTAACTATTATTTTTGTTTTGCATAATGTACGTTGCTGGTCTTTCATAATTGTAAACTGTAAATAAATGTGTTAACCATACTTTTGTTCTAATGATGGATACATTTCGAATATATGTTTAATACATGTTTTGTTCTAATGATAGAGAAAGAACTAAATATCTTTTTTGTTTTGCATAATGTAGGTTGCTTGTCTTTCATAATTGTAAACTGTAAATAAATGTGTTAACCATACTTTTGTTCTAATGATGGATACATTTCGAATATATGTTTAATTCATGTTTTGTTCTAATGATAGAGAAAGAACTAAATATCTTTTTTGTTTTGCATAATGTACGTTGCTTGTCTTTCATAATTGTAAACTGTAAATAAATGTGTTAACCATACTTTTGTTCTAATGATGGATACATTTCGAATATATGTTTAATACATGTTTTGTTCTAATGATAGAGAAAGAACTAAATATTATTTTTGTTTTGCATAATGTACGTTGCTTGTCTTTCATAATTGTAAACTGTAAATAAATGTGTTAACCATACTTTTGTTCTAATGATGGATACATTTCGAATATATGTTTAATACATGTTTTGTTCTAATGATAGAGAAAGAACTAAATATAATTTTTGTTTCGCATAATGTACGTTGCTTGTCTTTCATAATTGTAAACTGTAAATAAATGTGTTAACCATACTTTTGTTCTAATGATGGATACATTTCGAATATATGTTTAATACATGTTTTGTTCTAATGATAGAGAAAGAACTAAATACTATTTTTGTTTTGCATAATGTACGTTGCTTGTCTTTCATAATTGTAAACTGTAAATAAATGTGTTAACCATACTTTTGTTCTAATGATGGATACATTTCGAATATATGTTTAATACATGTTTTGTTCTAATGATAGAGAAAGAACTAAATATTATTTTTGTTTTGCATAATGTACGTTGTCTTTCATAATTGTCAACTGTAAATAAATGTGTTAACCATACTTTTGTTCTAAAGATAGAGAAAGAACTAAATATCTTTTTTTTGTTTTGCATAATTTACGTTGCTTGTCTTTCATAATTGTCAACTGTAAATAAATGTGTTAATCCTACTTTTGTTCTAATGATAGAGAAATAACTAACTATCTTTTTTGTTTTGCATAATGTACGTTGCTTGTCTTTCATAATTGTCAACAGTAATAAATGTGTTAAGCGTATATTTGGTTTTAGCCTTTCGTTCTAATGATGGATATTTTTAGAATATATGTTTAATACATGAGCTGTGAATTAAAGCAACGTATATTCTTACAAACCTATCTACCCCAGGGGATGATCATGTAGCGCCTATCCTACGAATGAAAGCATAAAACACTTTCACTATATGCCAACATGAACGTTATGTAAATTTGTAAATGATCCGAATTTATATCATGAAAATAACTGTCTTATACTTGGAACGGTAATAACGTCGTTTCCCGACCTATGTAATTTCATCGGAAAGGCGATATGTAGTAGCTAAAAGATTGTGTTTTTTTAACGATTATGACATGCTGAATATATTGGTGTTAAAATCAATTTAGTATTACGTATGAAATAGAAAAAAGCACCTTTAAAATTAGCCGACATACAGTTCTTCCTAGCAAAATGAAAGATGTACGTTTACTAAGCAAGTTGATCCAAAAATTTTGAACGGAGAATGGTTAAGACGAAGAATTGTTTAGGCGTATTATTTTTATACTGTCTTTTTTATGGTTTAATATTCCACCGTTCTTTGTGGTCTTTTAGTGTAATGAACAGTTCTCACTTAGCTATAGATTTTATTCTACACTAACTGGCTTTGCCGATTCGCTATTGCTTCGTAAAGTTCGCTACATGAAACATTAATTTATAATATATATAAAAAAAAAAATTTATTCATAACTTTGTTGCAAATCCAAAAACAAAATCATTTTCATTTAGATAGATAAACATTAACATTTTGATAATTTCGATACAAATTTATTCATCTTTTAAATGTGATCGTAAAGAAACGAAATGAAAGAAGAAATCAATTTGCCCTTTCACTTACAATTTAGAAATAAAACATAACTTGTTGAAAATTAATCGGCCCTTCTGAATAAATAGACACAAATGCATAATATTTATCGGGGAAATCAAACAATATTGCCGAATAGAACTATTTGTGATATTAAAATAAAATAAAAACATTGAATTACAAAACAATAACAAATAATAGTTAATTAATAAAATGTCCTTTTGAAAACCAATATGCAACTAAGTTAACCTTGTAACTGATATCGCATATACATAAGCAGTATATAAAAAAGATCTTGCGTCTATTGTGTAAAGCTGAATTAACTTAAAATAAGACGTTTTACCTTTACCGTTTGTGCGAGACATGGGCCCAACATTCGCATCTATTCATTTAGATATGGGCACTACTTTCGCATCTATTCATTTAGATATGGGCACAACTTTTGCATCTATTTATTTAGAAATGGGCCCAACTTTTGCATCTATTTATTTAGAAATGGGCCCAACTTTTGCATCTATTTATTTAGAAATGGGCCCAACTTTTGCATCTATTCATTTAGATATGGGCACAACTTTTGCATCTATTTATTTAGAAATGGGCACAACTTTTGCATCTATTCATTTAGAAATGGGCCCAACTTTTGCATCTATTCATTTAGAAATGGGCACTACTTTTGCATCTATTTATTTAGAAATGGGCCCAACTTTTGCATCTATTCATTTAGAAATGGGCCCAACTTTCGCATCTATTCATTTAGATATGGGCACAACTTTTGCATCTATTTATTTAGAAATGGGCCCAACTTTCGCATCTATTCATTTAGATATGGGCACAACTTTCGCATCTATTTATTTAGAAATGGGCCCAACTTTCGCATCTATTCATTTAGATATGGGCACAACTTTTGCATCTATTTATTTAGAAATGGGCCCAACTTTCGCATCTATTCATTTAGATATGGGCACAACTTTCGCATCTATTTATTTAGAAATGGGCACAACTTTTGCATCTATTCATTTAGAAATGGGCCCAACTTTCGCATCTATTTATTTAGAAATGGGCACAACTTTTGCATCTATTCATTTAGATATGGGCACAACTTTCGCATCTATTTATTTAGAAATGGACCCAACTTTCGCATCTATTCATTTAGAAATGGGCCCAACTTTCGCATCTATTCATTTAGATATGGGCACAACTTTTGCATCTATTTATTTAGAAATGGGCCCAACTTTCGCATCTATTCATTTAGATATGGGCACAACTTTTGCATCTATTTATTTAGAAATGGGCCCAACTTTTGCATCTATTCATTTAGATATGGGCACTACTTTCGCATCTATTCATTTAGATATGGGCACAACTTTTGCATCTATTTATTTAGATATGGGCACAACTTTCGAATCTATTCATTTAGAAATGGGCCCAACTTTTGCATCTATTCATTTAGAAATGGGCCCAACTTTTGCATTTATTAATTTATATGTCATTTTAGTTTGAATGTGCGCTTTTTATTCTCATGATGTTTCGTCGCTTGATTATTTAAAAATAGAATGACGTAAATCCTATTTATAATTTGTAGAACTTTATACCATTGACTTCATAAATCTTCATAGATTCATCCACCGTCACCAATATTTTCGAAGGGTTGTTTGTCATTTTCATGTTTTTATTCATTCAGTATTGATTATCAGTTCAAAGGGTAAATAAAACACCTTTTACACAACACAATATTATTTTTGTTCGATTAAGTAACCAATGAAATTTGTAGTTCACGGAGTAAATAAAATATTTCAATCTAATTAGTTAGTCTCTGAAAATGAAATAATCATAGACTAGAAACGAAGAAAAAAAATCGAGATAAATAGATGTATCGGTGTTTTTTTTCTTATTGTACAAAGATCTCGAGCCAGAGTTTTACTAATTGGTCACTGTTGATATAAGTCCGGAGGCCACTCGAGGATAAGGGTTAAATGGATCGTCAGTTGGACGATGAGATCGCCATCACGAGAGGACCGGAAACAATGGGTGGGATGAGCAGAAAATTACTTAACAAGAATCAAGTATTTGTTTACATTAGACTTGAAGACGACCATGCTGGAGTCGGTTGGGAAGCAGTCTCGCGATATCTTAGGAGAGTAGAAAGTGACTAACTTGGGGTTACTTTCAGCAGCCTCGTAACTCTCGCTTCCTTTATTTGGTACTCTAGTCCTCGCATTCAATAAGCGCTGTTTCTTACAAAGAGGGAAGGGTTTCTGTTTTCTGAGTCGAAATCTATCCATGTAACACTTCTCGTTGGCTAGTTTTTGATCTTGAAGTAGTATTTTCTTTTTAGCTCCTTACATCAAGTGGCTTCATGCCTTGTCTGGAGCGACTTCCATAAAAATGGTCTTGTTCAACAGATGGGATGTTCTTGGAAAGAACAGTCGTTCATGAAAGTTTTGTTTGGTTTTTGGTAAAGATAGAGAGAGAGAGAGAGAGAGAGAGAGAGAGAGAGAGAGAGGGTTAGGATAAGGGTAAGGGTAAGGGTAAAGGTAAGGGTAAGGATTAGGGTTAGGGTAAAGGTTAGGGTTAGGGTAAAGGTTAGGGTAAGGGTTTAGGGTTTAGGGTTAGGGTAAAGGTTAGGGTAAGGTTTAGGGTAAGGGTTAGGGTTAGGGTTAGGGTAAGGGTTAGGGTTAGGGTTAGGGTAAAGGTTAGGGTTAGGGTAAGGGTTAGGGTAAGGGTTAGGGTTAGGGTTAGGGTAAGAGTTAGGGTTAGGGTAAAGGTTAGGGTAAGGGTTAGGGTAATGGTTAGGGTTAGGGTAAGGGTTAGGGTTAGGGTAAGGGTTAAGGTTAGGGTTAGGGTTAGGGTTAGGGTTAGGGTAAGGGTTAAGGTAAGGGTTAGGGTTAGGGTTAGGGTAAGGGTTAGGGTAAGGGTAAGAGTTAGGGTTAGGGTAAGGGTTAGGGTAAGAGTTAGGGTTAGGGTAAAGGTTAGGGTTAGGGTAAGGGTTAAGGTAAGGGTTAGGGTTAGGGTAAGGGTTAGGGTAAGGGTAAGAGTTAGGGTTAGGGTAAGGGTTAGGGTAAGAGTTAGGGTTAGGGTAAAGGTTAGGGTTAGGGTAAGGGCTAGTGTTAGGGTTAGGGTAAGGGTTAGGGTTAGGGTAAAGGTTAAGGTTAAGGTAAGGGTTAGGGTTAGGGTTAGGGTTAGGGTTAGGGTTAGGGGTAGGGGTAGGGTAAGGGTTAGCGTTAGGGTTAGAGTTAGGGTTAGGGGTAAGGTTAGGGTTACGGTTAAGGGGTAGGGTAAAGGTTACGGTTAGGGAAAGTGATTGGGGTTAGGGTTAGGGTAAGGGTTAGGGTTAGGGTAAGAGTTAGGGTAAGGGTTAGGGTAAGGGTTAGGGTTAGGCTAAATGTTAGGGTTAGGGTAAGGGTTAAGGTTAGGGTTAGGGTAAGGGTTAGGGTAAGGGTAAGGGTTAGGGTTAGGGTTAGGGTTAGGGTTAGGGTAAGGGGTAGTGTTAGGGGTAGGGTTAGGGTAAGTTTTATGGTAAGGGTTAGAGGTAGGGTAAGGGTTAAGGTTAGGGTAAGGGTTATAGTAAGGGTCCGGGTTAGGGTTAGTGTAAGGGTTAGGGTAAGGGTTAGGGTTAGGCTAAGGGTTATTGTAAGGGTTAGGGTTAGGGATAGGGTAAACGTAAGGGTGAGGGTTAGGGTTAGGAGAAGTTTAGGGTAAGGGTTATGGATAGAGTAAGGGTTAGAGTAAGGGTTTGGGTTAGGGTAAGGGTTAGGGTAAGGGTAAGGGTTAGGGTTAGCGGTAGGGTTAGGGGTAGGGTAAGGTTTAGGGTTAAGGTTTAAGTAAGGGTTAGGGTTAGAGTTAGGGTTAGGGTAAGGGTTGGGGTAAGGGTTAGGGTTAGGGTTAGAGTTATGGTAAAGGTTAGGGTTAGAGTAAGGGTTAGGGTTATTGTAAGGGTTATGGTAAGGGTTAGGATTAGAGATAGGGTAAGGGTTATGGTTAGGGTAAGGGGTAGGGGTAGGGGTAGGGGTAGGGTTAGGGTAAGAGTTGGGGGTAAGGGTTAGGCTAAGGGTTAGAGTTTGGGTTAGGGGTAGGGTTAGGGTTAGCGTAAGGGTTGGGGGTAGGGTAAGGGTTAGGGGAGGGTTAGAGTTAGGGTTAGGGTTAAGGGTAGGGTACAGGTTAGGGTTAGGGGTAGGGTAAGGGTTAGCGTAAGGGTTGGGGGTAGGGTAAGGGTTAGGGGAGGGTTAGAGTTAGGGTTAGGGTTAAGGGTAGGGTACAGGTTAGGGTTAGGGGTAGGGTAAGGGTTAGGGTAAGGGTTAGGGTTAGAGTTAGGGTAAGGGTTAGGGTAAGGGTAAAGGTTAGGGTTAGGGGTAGGGGTAGGGTAAGGGTTAGGTTTAGGGGTTAGGGGTAAGGGTTAGGGGTAGGGTAAGGGTTCTTCTACCACACATTATTAATTGTAATTATTGTGTATTCGATAAAATACAGTTTTAAGAACGTGGCCAGATCTCAATTTGATTATATCGTAAAAAAATTAAATATCGAGGTGTTATGCCCTAGTCTACAATGCACTAAACGGAATTATACAGACTTTACTTTATATGTAGATTAGCATGGTTACCAGGCTTTGCCCAGGAGCATAAACATCAACACAGAAGAGTTAAATGTGTATGTAGCGTATTTCTTTTAGAACTTCTCTCTCTACCTTTATCTCTCGCTATTCTCCTCTTTATCTTTCTATCTATCCCTCCCACTCTCTGCTTCTCTCTCATCCCGTACCTATTCCCCTCTCTTGTTTTAATGTATTCAAAATAATATTTAAAATGTAAGTAACTTACACTAGCTTTCAGTTTTTAAGTAATTGCTCTCGGACAACGCCGAGTTTCTTGTCTTCCCCCTCAACACTATAATGAAACACATTTTTATTTGAAAGAAATTTACCCGATTTTTTTTTCAGTTTGAAAGTTAATACTAACTGGCAACGCCGAGTTTCTTGTTTTACCTAATCTCCCCCTTTCTTAGCATAGTTTGAAGTGAAATGATGTCGATGAGGACGATAGTTCGAAGAGAATGTTATTGTCGAGCGTCGAGTTTAAACATTATTTCTCTCGAGCAACGTTGAGTTGAAACATTATTTCTCTCGAGCAACGTTGAGTTGAAACATTATTTCTCTCGAGCAACGTCGAGTTTATACATTATTTCTCTCGAGCAACGTCGAGTTAAAACATTATTTCTCTCGAGCAACGTTGAGTTGAAACATTATTTCTCTCGGGCAACGTTGAGTTGAAACATTATTTCTCTCGAGCAACGCTGAGTTGAAACATTATTTCTCTCGAGCAACGTCGAGTTAAAACATTATTTCTCTCGAGCAACGTTGAGTTGAAACATTATTTCTCTCGGGCAACGTTGAGTTGAAACATTATTTCTCTCGAGCAACGCTGAGTTGAAACATTATTTCTCTCGAGCAACGTTGAGTTAAAACATTATTTGTCTCGAGCAACGTTGAGTTGAAACATTATTTCTCTCGAGCAACGTCGAGTTAAAACATTATTTGTCTCGAGCAACGTTGAGTTAAAACATTATTTCTCTCGAGCAACGTTGAGTTGAAACATAATTTCTCTCGAGCAACGTCGAGTTTAAACATTATTTCTCTCGAGCAACGTTGAGTTAAAACATTATTTCTCTCGAGCAACGTTGAGTTGAAACATTATTTCTCTCGAGCAACGTCGAGTTTAAACATTATTTCTCTCGAGCAACGTCGAGTTGAAACATTATTTCTCTCGAGCAACGTCGAGTTAAAACATTATTTCTCTCGAGCAACGTCGAGTTAAAACATTATTTCTCTCGAGCAACGTCGAGTTTAAACATTATTTCTCTTGAGCAACGTCGAGTTTAAACATTATTTCTCTCGAGCAACGTTGAGTTTAAACATTATTTCTCTCAAGCAACGTCGAGTTTAAACATTATTTCTCTCGAGCAACGTCGAGTTAAAACATTATTCCTCTCGAGCAACGTTGAGTTGAAACATTATTTCTCTCGAGCAACGTTGAGTTGAAACATTATTTCTCTCGAGCAACGTTGAGTTGAAACATAATTTCTCTCGAGCAACGTCGAGTTTAAACATTATTTCTCTCAAGCAACGTCGAGTTTAAACATTATTTCTCTCGAGCAACGTCGAGTTAAAACATTATTTCTCTCGAGCAACGTTGAGTTAAAACATTATTTCTCTCGAGCAACGTTGAGTTTAAACATTATTTCTCTCGAGCAACGTCGAGTTAAAACATTATTTGTCTCGAGCAACGTTGAGTTGAAACATTATTTCTCTCGAGCAACGTCGAGTTGAAACATTATTTCTCTCGAGCAACGTCGAGTTTAAACATTATTTCTCTCGAGCAACGTTCAGTTGAAACATTATTTCTCTCGAGCAACGTCGAGTTTAAACATTATTTCTCTCGAGCAACGTCGAGTTTAAACATTATTTCTCTCGAGCAACGTCGAGTTTAAACATTATTTCTCTCGAGCAACGTCGAGTTTAAAGTTATTGCTCACCGGAAACACCGAGTTTTTTTCTCACCCTAACCCTAACCCTCTCGCAATTATATAAAGAGAATTGATATTTATGAGGACAACGCCGAGTTTCTTAAATGCTAAAAATATTCCGAGAAGTTAGCATTTCTCAATGCAGTTTTTTTTCAAATTACTACATAATAACATTAAAAAGTCGCTGTTAATGTTGACCCCCCTGACTAATTCTGTTCTAGTTGCCCTCCAAAACAGTGAATATTTTATAAAGAAAATTTGCCTATATTTTGCCAGAGGCTATGTCAAAATAGAATATATTAGCTTTGTGTGTGGCTTATGTAGTGTTTTAAAAAACTTTTAACTGGGTAGACAGACATACATACATACAGACATATAGCCTTCATTTATATAATAGATAAAAGACGGAATATATTCCTAGGTTAAGTCGTTGTAATTTTAGTTCTGAATATTCCCCTGTGAAATAAAAGTAGTAGACAGAAAAAGAAGAAAGAAGAAAGGAAACTGAAAGAAGAAAGAAAGGAATAAAAAGTAAATAGAGATAGAAAAAAGAGAGAAAAAAAGAAAGAGAAAAGAAGAAATCAAATTAATTAGAAAAAATAATACATAGATAAAGAAGAAATACAGAAAGAAGAAAAAAGAAGAAAAAAAATAAAAAATAAAAAAATAAAAAGAAAAGAAAAAAGAAAGAAAAAAGAAAAAGAAAAAAGAAAAAGAAAGAAAAAAGAAGAAATTAAATCAATTAGAAAAAAGAAAGAAAACAGAATGAAAAATAATACATAGATAAAGAAGAAATACAGAAAGAAGAAAAAAGAAGAAAAAAAAGAAAAAAGAAAAAAAGAAAAAGAAGAAAAGAAAAAATGAAAAAGAAGAAAAGAAAAAAGAAAGAAAAAGAACAAATCAAATCAATTAGAAAAAAGAAAGAAAAAAGAATGAAAAATAATACATAGATAAAGAAGAAATACAGAAAAAAGAAAAAAGAAGAAAAAAAAGAAAAAAGAAAAAAGAAAAAGAAGAAAAGAAAAAAGAAAAAAAGAAAAAGAAGAAAAGAAAAAAGAAAGAAAGAAGAAGAAATCAAATCAATTAGAAAAAAGAAAGAAAAAAGAATGAAAAATAATACATAGATAAAGAAGAAATACAGAAAGAAGAAAAAAGAAGAAGAAAAAGTAAAAATAAAAATAAAAAGAAGAAAAGAAAAAATAAAAAAATAAAAAGAAGAAAAGAAAAAAGAAGAAATCAAATCAATTAGAAAAAAGAAAGTAAAAAGAATGAAAAATAATACATAGATAAAGAAGAAATACAGAAAGAAGAAAAAAGAAGAAAAAAAAGTAAAAAGAAAAAAGAAGAAAAGAAAAAATGAAAAAGAAGAAAAGAAAAAAGAAAGAAAAAAGAAGAAATCAAATCAATTAGAAAAAAGAAAGAAAAAAGAATGAAAAATAATACATAGATAAAGAAGAAATACAGAAAGAAGAAAAAAGAAGAAAAAAAACATATATTAAAAAGTCAGTGCCGAACAGCACCGAGTGTTGTGTGTGTGCGTGCGTGCACGTCGTGTATTAAAATTAGTTATTTCCAACTTCTATTCTTGTAAAAATCAGATTTGACAACAAAGTTTGAATTATCTCCCCCTTTAACGTCACTCTTTTAAATAAAAGACGAGCATATTTCATATGTACACAATACTGAAGAAACACCGAAATATCTTTGTTTTATTGTCGGGTCTGGTTCGAGCAATATCGGTGCGTTTCCGTTTTTTTTGTTGTTTTTTTGTTTTTTTTAGGCGCGGGCATCGCGTGCGAGGAACCCTGCGTTCTCTTTCCGACTTCCAAGTACTTAACATTTTCCTTTTTATGACTTTTCAAAAAAAAATGGATCGTACAATTTCCGGTATAAAATCTGAAACTTAATCTAGGAAACTTACATACGAATTTCAGGAATGCTTTGTTTGACAACATTTTTTACTCATGTATATTTGATATATGTCTGTCTGAAGCCGAAACTATACTATTACTTCTATTAGTTATGGGAATTTAGTATCTTTCTGTCTGAAGCCGAAACTATAGTATTACTTCTATTAATAACGGAGATTTAGTATCTTTCTGTCTGAAGCCGAAACTATACTATTACTTCTATTACTAATGGAGATTTAGTATCTTTCTGTCTGAAGCCGAAACTATACTATTACTTCTATTACTAACGGAGATTTAGTATCTTTCTGTCTGAAGCCGAAACTATACTATTACTTCTATTACTAATGGAGATTTAGTATCTTTCTGTCTGAAGCCGAAACTATACTATTACTTCTATTAATAACGGAGATTTAGTATCTTTCTGTCTGAAGCCGAAACTATACTATTACTTCTATTAATAACGGAGATTTAGTATCTTTCTGTCTGAAGCCGAAACTATACTATTACTTCTATTACTAATGGAGATTTAGTATCTTTCTGTCTGAAGCCGAAACTATACTATTACTTTTATTAATAACGGAGATTTAGTATCTTTCTGTCTGAAGCCGAAACTATACTATTACTTCTATTACTAATGGAGATTTAGTATCTTTCTGTCTGAAGCCGAAACTATACTATTACTTCTATTACTAATGGAGATTTAGTATCTTTCTGTCTGAAGCCGAAACTATACTATTACTTCTATTACTAATGGAGATTTAGTATCTTTCTGTCTGAAGCCGAAACTATACTATTACTTCTATTAATAACGGAGATTTAGTATCTTTCTGTCTGAAGCCGAAACTATACTATTACTTCTATTAATAACGGAGATTTAGTATCTTTCTGTCTGAAGCCGAAACTATACTATTACTTCTATTAATAACGGAGATTTAGTATCTTTCTGTCTGAAGCCGAAACTATACTATTACTTCTATTAATAACGGAGATTTAGTATCTTTCTGTCTGAAGTCGAAACTATACTATTACTTCTATTACTAATGGAGATTTAGTATCTTTCTGTCTGAAGCCGAAACTATACTATTACTTCTATTACTAATGGAGATTTAGTATCTTTCTGTCTGAAGCCGAAACTATACTATTACTTCTATTAATAACGGAGATTTAGTATCTTTCTGTCTGAAGCCGAAACTATACTATTACTTCTATTACTAATGGAGATTTAGTATCTTTCTGTCTGAAGCCGAAACTATACTATTACTTCTATTAATAACGGAGATTTAGTATCTTTCTGTCTGAAGTCGAAACTATACTATTACTTCTATTACTAATGGAGATTTAGTATCTTTCTGTTTGAAGCCGAAACTATACTATTACTTCTATTACTAATGGAGATTTAGTATCTTTCTGTCTGATGCCGAAACTATACTATTACTTCTATTAATAACGGAGATTTAGTATCTTTCTGTCTGAAGCCGAAACTATACTATTACTTCTATTAATAACGGAGATTTAGTATCTTTCTGTCTGAAGCGGAAACTATACTATTACTTCTATTAATAACGGAGATTTAGTATCTTTCTGTCTGAAGCCGAAACTATACTATTACTTCAATTAATAACGGAGATTTAGTATCTTTCTGTCTGAAGCCGAAACTATACTATTACTTTTATTAATAACGGAGATTTAGTATCTTTCTGTCTGAAGCCGAAACTATACTATTACTTCTATTAATAACGGAGATTTAGTATCTTTCTGTCTGAAGCCGAAACTATACTATTACTTCTATTAATAACGGAGATTTAGTATCTTTCTGTCTGAAGCCGAAACTATACTATTACTTCTATTAATAACGGAGATTTAGTATCTTTCTGTCTGAAGCCGAAACTATACTATTACTTCTATTAATAACGGAGATTTAGTATCTTTCTGTCTGAAGCGGAAACTATACTATTACTTCTATTAATAACGGAGATTTAGTATCTTTCTGTCTGAAGCCGAAACTATACTATTACTTCAATTAATAACGGAGATTTAGTATCTTTCTGTCTGAAGCCGAAACTATACTATTACTTTTATTAATAACGGAGATTTAGTATCTTTCTGTCTGAAGCCGAAACTATACTATTACTTTTATTAATAACGGAGATTTAGTATCTTTCTGTCTGAAGCCGAAACTATACTATTACTTCTATTAATAACGGAGATTTAGTATCTTTCTGTCTGAAGCCGAAACTATACTATTACTTCTATTAATAACGGAGATTTAGTATCTTTCTGTCTGAAGCCGAAACTATAGTATTACTTCTATTAATAACGGACATTTAGTATCTTTCTGTCTGAAGCCGAAACTATACTATTACTTCTATTAATAACGGAGATTTAGTATCTTTCTGTCTGAAGCCGAAACTATACTATTACTTCTATTAATAACGGAGATTTAGTATCTTTCTGTCTGAAGCCGAAACTATACTATTACTTCTATTACTAACGGAGATTTAGTATCTTTCTGTCTGAAGCCGAAACTATACTATTACTTCTATTAATAACGGAGATTTAGTATCTTTCTGTCTGAAGTCGAAACTATACTATTACTTCTATTAATAACGGAGATTTAGTATCTTTCTGTCTGAAGCCGAAACTATACTATTACTTCTATTACTAACGTAGATTTAGTATCTTTCTGTCGTAAGCCAAACTATACTATTACTTCTATTACTAATGGAGATTTAGTATCTTTCTGTCTGAAGCCGAAACTATACTATTACTTCTATTAATAACGGAGATTTAGTATCTTTCTGTCTGAAGCCAAACTATACTATTACTTCTATTACTAATGGAAATTTAGTATCTTTCTGTCTGAAGCCGAAACTATACTATTACTTCTATTAATAACGGAGATTTAGTATCTTTCTGTCTGAAGCCAAACTATACTATTACTTCTATTACTAATGGAGATTTAGTATCTTTCTGTCTGAAGCCGAAACTATACTATTACTTCTATTAATAACGGAGATTTAGTATCTTTCTGTCTGAAGCCAAACTATACTATTACTTCTATTACTAATGGAAATTTAGTATCTTTCTGTCTGAAGCCGAAACTATACTATTACTTCCATTAATAACGGAGATTTAGTATCTTTCTGTCTGAAGTCTATACTATTACATCTATTAATAATAGAGATTTTTTATTTGTATATCTGAAGCCGAAACTATACTAATACATCTATTAATAACTAGCATGGTTACCCGGCGTTGTCCGGGCCACTAAAACAAAATAGAAGAGGTTAAAAAGTGTAACATATTTCTATTAAAAATTCTATCCTTCTACCTCTCTTTATCTGTCCTTCTACCTCTCTTTATCTGTCCTTCTACCTCTCTTTATCTGCCCTTCTACCTCTCTTTATCTGCCCTTCTACCTCTCTTTATCTGCCCTTCTACCTCTCTTTATCTGTCCTTCTACCTCTCTTTATCTGTCCTTCTACCTCTCTTTATCTGTCCTTCTACCTCTCTTTATCTGTCCTTCTACCTCTCTTTATCTGTCCTTCTACCTCTCTTTATCTGTCCTTCTACCTCTCTTTATCTGTCCTTCTACCTCTCTTTATCTGTCCTTCTACCTCTCTTTATCTGTCCTTCTACCTCTCTTAATCTGTCCTTCTACCTTT
The DNA here is from genome assembly GCA_963556195.1 of Sepiola atlantica. Taxonomy (NCBI): domain Eukaryota; kingdom Metazoa; phylum Mollusca; class Cephalopoda; order Sepiida; family Sepiolidae; genus Sepiola; species Sepiola atlantica. Next base: position 28,368,852 of record OY744535.1, read on the forward strand.
CTCCCTTCCCCCCTCTCCCGTTGTTCTCCTCCGTCTTTCCAACCCCCCTTTCTCCCTCGTCCTCTAGAGCGCTACTAAAACCACTCAAATGAAGGAGGCCTCCAGAGCACTACTAAAACCACCCTTTCCGAGTTCATTGACAGCCTTTCTTCTCTTTGAAGAAAAATGTTGTTGATAATGACAATAGTCCGAGGAGAACGTTATGAAACGATAAATAAAATCCGCAGTTAGCGTCTAAGAAATTAAATGATATCTTACCCACTGAGCTATTCAGATATATGATGATACTCCTAAACTAACGCTTATCAATAGATTAATTTCATTGCGTTACACGTTAGAAAAGTGTCATTAGCTCCTCTAAAGGGCAGCTAGAGACGCAGAACTACTTCCATTATGTTCACATGCAAATTGTACATGTGAATACACTTATATTTAAGGTACACTCCCTAGTATGTCTTCGTGTTTAGGGACAGGAACGCACACGGACACAGAGGTGTTCTTCTTTGAAACGACGTCGTATGTAAATATAAATAATTTAATATTCATTTATGAATATTGTTATGAAGCCCTTTTAAGAGATTAAAAGTTGAGCACTGTTAGGAGATATTAAAAAAAAACAGACATTCCCTTAAGCTACAAAGCAAGGCTCCGATTAAGTTCGTTGAGTCCTTTAGAATGTCTGGATGTTTACGGTCCGCTGTACTTGTTATAACTATAACTTAATTTCTCCCGTATCACGTGATAATTTCATATGACCTAAAGGATAGAACGAAAGCGTGCGGAGTCTGGGTTAACACTGTGAACCGGGGTCGCACCTTGTGACCGTCTCGAAATTATCCCTTCCCTACACTGATGAGAGCGTAAGCTTGAAACGACGTTGTGTGTAGGTATAAATATGTTTTACCTTCCTGGCCTTTTGGCTAGGAAGAAAGTGTAGTATCTGTTCCGATGGATACTGCACCCCATAGACTGCTAATTGTCTTGGCCTTCGGGGCTTGATTTACACCGGTCTGTGGGTTTGTCCTGTGCAGTTCTAGGAGGTCCACCCTCCCAGGCTTTGTCTCCCTTCTTTGGGGTGGAGTAAGTTTATCGCTTACAGCCTGAGGCGCCCCTACCGGGGAATGCCGACGGGGCTGCCCAGGCAATTTTTAATGGCCAGAGTGCTCACCTTCTCGGGTGCTGGCTTTTCAAGCCCCAGTTTTCCGACCCGACCTTGAGTCACATCTTACCTTTTAGGAGTAAGATAAAACTGGCCTTGTGCCTAACCTCCTGGAGAGGAGGTAAATAAACACTAGTGTTTCTTGTTTTTTTTTGCAGTCATCAGTGTAGGAGAGATGATAATTACTGCTGGTCGAAGGATTCGATCCAGGTCACAAAGTCATCACTGACTCCGCAGCCCAGCATCTTTCCTTACAATTATGAACAATCACCCTGAGAAATGAAAGAGAATGAAGATCTATATTGTCAAAGATCTAGGTATATATATTTTTATTCGAAGGAGCAAAGAGGAAGTGGACGCCTTTCGTGAAAATTCAGATACCTTCGAGTTTCTTGTTCCTTTTCATCCTTCTATCTATCTATCTATCTATCTGCTCTATCTGGTATATTGAGCTGTATACTTTTCGCAATTTAGTTCTCTTCTATATATATATATATATATATATATATATATATATATATATATATATATATATATATATAGAGAGAGAGAGAGAGAGAGAGAGAGAGAGAGAATCAGACAGGCAGACAGAGAGGCGTTTGTTTTAAATATACCACATTATTCACTTTAAATTTTATCATGTTTGAAAAGAAGGGACAATATATTCTTTGATTTCATATAATTTTATTTAAAAAAAAAAAATCGGAGTGCAGAATCGAAACTGCACACTCGCTATTTCTAGTCTGATACTTTCCGAACTGAGCAATTCAGAAGTTGGTAAGTAGTATTTTAAAATAATACCCAGGAGTAAATGCCTATTTTATATGCGAAATGTTGAAAAAGGGCTGTAGCTTCCATTAAAAGGCACATAGAAACTGAGGAATACTTCCATTATGTTCCTACCAAAATTCAACATGTGTATAGACCTTCATATTTAAGGTAAAATCTCTAGTCTGTCTTTCTATAAACTGACAGACACACACATGTTGTCTTTTATTATATAGACGATATAGATAGATCTAGATATATGGAGAGAAAGAGTGAGAGAGAAAGAGAGGAAGAGTGAGAGAGAAAGAGAGAGAGAAAGAGAGACATAGACAAATGGACAGTCAAGGAAGGCGTTACGTACTATATATACCCAAATCCTTCACTTACATTTTATTATATTAAAAAAGGGAATATA
>OY744535.1:28376193-28393693 GCA_963556195.1 Sepiola atlantica
AGGCGAAGATAGCAGGCGCCGTGAGCGTCTAGTGGACAAGGAGGCAGAAAAGAGGCTGAGGCGATCCTTCCTGGCTGGTGCCAGGGTACCGTCTGCTCATCGTCTGCAATATCCTAAGGGAGCTCAAGTAGTCCCTTAGGGAACTAATGATATCAATGCGCCCTGCGAGCTGATTGGCCAACCCAGCTCACAGGAACACTGAGACGCAATACAAAGTAAATCTAATTTATGACTGCTACAAGTGTATCTCCAGTTCCACTCGATCCAGAAAAGAAGAAATAAAAAGGAAAAAGTAAGCTAAACGAACGGAGAAAGACAGAGAGTAGCTTATACAAGTTAGTAACTTTTTGTTCGTTCCTTCGCGTCTCCGCACACATTCTTATCCTCAAGCAGCCTTTGGCCTTGGTAATTGCTAACTCATTAGTATGTATAAAAGAAATCTACTGAGACGCTCAAGTTTGCGCAACCATCAAACAGCTAAAAAAAAAGAAGCGTATCCATTATAATTACACCAATCGCGCTGTAAGGCAGCATTAGTTATGGCGTAGTGGTGGTCTTTCCTTCAAAATCCGAACGCCATTTATCGCCGTCAAGAGGTTCGTGTGATTTTCGACTAAGAAGAACACGCGGAATCTGTGAGAGCGCGGCAAGATTTGTCGATAGTTCTGCTGACGTCATTGATATCGATTGATGACGTCAATTGTGACGTTCAAGATTCGCTAACAAAAAAGAAAAGAAAAGCAAAAAGAAAAGAAAAGAAAAGAAAAGAAAAGGAAAGGAAGACAATCAGCGAAGGCCGAATCACAAAGGCGGGACAAAAATACTCGGTTTTGCAAATTGATTGTAACGCCAGAAAAGAGAGAATTGAAAGCAACGCTGATTTATTATATGTTTGATTATATTTGTTAGTTTATTTATTTATTTTAATGCTTTTCTTGCCGTATTTATTTATTTATTTATTTATTATTATTATTATTATTATTATTATTATTATTATTATTATTATTATTATTATTATTATTATTATTATTATTATTTACTCACTAGGAGTTATCACACTGGTCATCGTCAGTGATCACCCACTGCCAACAACCTGTGGTATTCCCTGGGGTCTGAGTGACAACAAGTCTCCTCAGACTTCCAGTATGCTCCGCCTCTTTTCGTTCATCACCGCTGATGACCTTGCGGTATCGCAACAGCCACCTACCACCGATTTTCCGCTGATAAGGGCCATTGGTCTCCTCTGGGGCCCGGGTGGCAACAAGCCTCCCCACGGTCCCAGAGCTGTCCGCGCTCTTCCAGTGGAGGTCTGGTTTGCGCTTTCCCTCCTCGACCCTCTGTCCATAATTATTATTATTATTATTATTATTATTATTATTATTATTATTATTATTATTATTATTATTGTTGTTGTTGTTGTTGTTATATTCTAGTAGTAGTAGTAGTAGTAGTAGTAGTAGTAGTAGTAGTGGTGGTGGTGGTGTTAGTGGTGGTGTTATTTTTTTACTGTTAAAACAAAAGGACAATACGAGAAAACCACCTGTGAAATAGAAATTCAATTCAGGCTAGTTTATTATTATTATTTATCCAGGCTTCGAGTAAAAATAAAAGTATAGTATCTGTTCTGTTCGATCTCGAGAGACCATGCACCCAGGCATTACCTTCACCAAAGGAGTATTTATTTACCTCCTCTCCAGGAGGTTAGGCACAAGGCCAGTTTGTATCTTACTCCCACAAGGTAAGATGTGACCCAAGGTCGGGTCGGGAAAGTGGGACTTGAAAAGCCAGCGCCCCAGGAGGTGAGCATTCTGGCCATTAAAAATTGCCTGGGTAGCCCCGTCGGCATTCCCCAGTAGGGATGCCTCAGGCAGTAAGCAATAAACTTACTCCTCCCCAAAGAGGGGAGGCAAAGCCTGGGAGGGTGGACCTCCTAGAACTGCACAGAACAGACCCATAGACCGGCGTAAATCAAGCCCCGAAGGCCAAGACGCTACCAGTCTATGGGGTGCAGTATCCATCGGAACAGATACTACACTTTGATCTTGGCCAAAGTAAATTCGTTCGAATCAGAATGGTACAACTTTATTGATCGGTCCGATTCTGTCGTCAGCATTTTTGCAGGAGGGGCCACGTAATGATTGCCAACATCCCTAAACGAAAGTGGTATTATGGAATCGACTGGATTCGAACTTGGCACACTCAGCTCGTCAGTCCGTATCGTTATCCACTTAACCACTGTCATCTCCTGGATGGGTTTATCGCCTGTCGACTGGAGCACACTCACCAGGGGAATGCTGACGTGTCCCAAAAGGCAATTTTTATAAGTAAATAGATCATGACACTGAAACCTTTCTTCTGAGCCCCACGGCTTTTATTTGTTTGGTGTCGTATTTCCATGGTTTTGTTGGTGTATGTGGCACCACCAGGCCCAGGCTTATTTTGCCTTCAATAAGGATAGTGTTTATCGATCTCACATGTAGAAATAACAGTGCACTATCAAACACATTTGATGTTTAGAATACAGAATTTTGATCAGTATTCGTTACGATGGCCCACAAATCAGAAACTAAGCGTTTCCAGACCTATATGCAGATATGGAACATAATACAGAAGCTATGACATCGATTTTCAAAACACCCTGTATATAAGTTCGTAAAAGGCTATGAACGCTCTTATAGGGTTCAGAAATGTTACCCCCTCCCCTTAAGATCTACCGCATATCACATCCAGCACTTCTGGGGAAGCAAATAAATGACACAGTCCCGCATTAAATAACAATATAAGAATAAAGTTACCTGAAAATATTAATGAAAAAATTAAAATTCATTAACACGAGACAGAAAATTCCGAATTTTTCAAATCTAAATTTCATAAGGACCATTGGATCAAATTTGCTTGAGGCACCCTAGAATGGGTAACGACCAAAAGGACACACGTTCCCTTAATATCGCTATTTTTTAACTGTCGTTTTTTTACTTCCCTTTAATTATACGCACATTTTGTAATTTTCTTTCGCAGAATTTTTTATTAAAAAAAATAGGGACTATTTACAAAAACTTTTAGTAAACCTAAAAAATATACATAGTTCAAAAATATAGATAGTTTTATAAAAATATAATTTTATAATAAAAAGTATAAATAATAAAATATGAAAAAAAATAAAAAAAATAAAAAAATATCAAAATAAAAAAATAAAATAAAAATTAAAAATAAAATTAAAATTTTAATAAAAAATAATTAAAAATGAAATTAAAAAAAAATTAAAAATATACATAGTTTAAAAATATAGATAGTTTTATAAAAATATAATTTTATAATAAAAATATAAATAATAAAATATGAAATTAAAAAAAAGATATAAAATAAATGAAAAAAAAGTAAACATTAAAAATAAAAAATAAATATAATTGAAAATAAAATTTAAAAATAAATAAAAATATACATAGTTTAAAAATATAGATAGTTTTATAAAAATATAATTTTATAATAAAAATATAAATAATAAAATATAAAATAATAAAATAAAAATGAAAATATAATTTTATAAAAAAATATACATAGTTTTAAAATATACATAGTTTAAAAAAAATAAGGCATACTTTTAGTAAACCTAAAAAAATATACAAAGTTTTATTTATAAGCATGTTTTGTTATACACACATTTCTTTATTTAAAAAAATAAACACTTTTATTTAAAAAACGTTTTGTTGGAGATTTATATAAAAAATACATTGTTTTTTTTATAAAGCAAAACAACAAAAAAATAAGTTATAAAAAATATTCGTAAAAAATATAGGATTTTTCGCTATAAAAATCTTTGATCCGAATGATTTAATACGAAAGTTTTTTAAATTTATAACTCCTATATTACCATCAAAACGGGTTACTGTTATTTAAATCAATAATACAGCATAATATTTTGAAATACTCTATATATAGTACCGACAAATACTACAATCATATACATATATATATATAAATGAATAAATGCGAAAGTATTTTTCATTTATCACTCCTATATTACCATCAAAACGGGTTAGTGTTATTTAAATCAACAACACAACGTACTATTTACCTCCTTGTCAGGAGATTACACACAGTGTCATGTGTGGTTTTGAGAAGTCAACGCACTAGGATAAATGCACTCTGGCCTACAAAAAATGCCTAAGCAGCCCCGTCGGCATTTCCCAGGTTATATATTTATTAAATGAATAAAATCATTTTTTTCATAAATAATTATATATATATATATATATATATATATATATATATATATATATATATATATATATATATATATATATATATAACGTTTATGGGTTTTTCTAAATTCTAACATACAATTCAAAAATCTTTTCCCTAAGGATGTGTGACCCATCTTCTATTCAAATCTGCGTACCCGCGCTCTTATACACATCTAACTTCACTTTCTACGAGTTCGTCAACGTTAAATATGATGAAGAGGAAAAAAAGAAAGAAAGGAAATTACTCTTTGATAAGGCTGTTTTATCAGCGAAAGTCTCAGACATATATTTATGAAAACAAATTTGTTTATTCAAATAATTGTTGACATTGGACTTGAAAACCACCATCTTTTAGTCTGTAGGGAAGCATTCTCGTGATAATGTGTTCCACAGATAGGAAGTTCTTTGAAATAAACTCTGTCAATGGAAATTCAGTTTGGTTTTAGGTAAACAGTGAAAGAAAGGAATGTTCTTTGCAATGGTGGCAACATGACGAGTTCTTGCTGTGAATGTTTTACAGGGAGGAACCTGAGATTGGAGCTCAGTCGAGCAGATAAAAATGCTAGAAGAGTAAGATGCGTGTGTATGACTTACAAAGTGTCAACCAAAGCAGAAGGCCCAGTCTATTTGTTCTAAGGTCCTATGACGTTAAAGTTATTATTACGTAAACACAATACATTCACGTAGAAATGAGATTATTCCTACCAAATTGCAGCTTCCTATGTCCATCGATTCGCGTGTCCATCAGCTTCAGACTCGCGCACAGACATTATTAACTTCATTAAGTAGACTAACGTTCTTTTCTTCAAGAAAACCACTCGATTATCCGCCTACAGGCGCCATATTGGATCATTATCTCTCACCTCTCTTTCTCTCTCTCTCTCTCTCACTCTCTCTCTCTCTCTCTCTCTATATATATATATATACATGATAATTTTATTTACACAGACATGTACAAAATCTGCGACACTGGCATGTCGATGTTATCGATCAACAGTTACTATAGAGTTTATAGTAACTGTTGATCGATAACATCGACATGCCAGTGTCGCAGATTTTGTACATGTCTGTGTAAATAAAATTATCATATATAAAGCTCTATTTTGATATTGAGCACTTTTTATAAACCCGGTTAAATTTCTCTGGATTACCACCCTGTGGATATTTTTTACCTGGATTATTACCATTATTATATATATATATATATATATATATATATATATATATATATATATATATATATATATATATATATATATATATATATATATATATATATATGAGAGAGATGTATTAGGTATGGGCAAAATGAATGGCTGATCCCCAAAATTAAAACAAAATCGACCCCTCCCTTCACTTAAAAAGTCACCAAAATTCAGAAAATTTACCAATTTTAATGAAATTGTCAGTATTGATTAATCTTCATGAAAGTGTATAATTTCGTGCAAACAAAAAACATCTTTACTCAAGTTATATCTTTGGGTAATAAAAGACACATGAATTTCTTTTTACTGAAAATAAAGCATCTTTTTAAATATAGTGCGTATCATCATCATCATTAGGGTTCTTGATCACTCCAGGGGGGGGACCCCAGGGGGGGGGGACCCCTCCCTAGTTACCTTCCACTTTGTTTTGCCCCTAGCTAGGCGTGGCCATGTGGGACCCAGTTGGTCATCTCTCCAACGGGTTTTTGGCTTTCCTCTTGGTCGTTTTCATTGCCTAGGAGTCCATTCTGTCGCTCTAAGTGTCCACTTGTTGTCTTTACATCTCGAAAGGTGACCTGCCCATCTATATTTTTGCCGTTCGTATGGTGGTGATGATGTCGTTTACGCCAGTTTGCTGTCTGATCCAGGTGTTTCTTTTTCTTTCTCGTAGACGAATACCGAGCATAATCTGTTCCATGTTGCATTGTGCCACTCTTAGCTTTTCTTTTGATGCATTATTAAGTGCCCAGGTTTCGCTACCATATGTCATAACAGGCATGATGTATTCATTAAACATTTTCCGTTTTATGTTCATGGTGGACTTTCTATTTTTCATAATGTTGTCTACTTTGGAAAAGGCTGTCCATCCGATAGTGCTTATATATTACGAAACAAAGCACCTAAATTCTGTGTTAATAAAATTAATATAACTCAAAGAAAAATTCATTTCTCGAATTAACGATATTATTCTTTAATAAAGCATTGTTTATTTAATACTTTCACAAAAAATGATGCAGTTGCAAAAATATTATTATGAAATTTTAACGATAAAATTTTACTTGAAATATTACGACGCGATTTTATAATTTCGTTTTGCGCATGAACACGTAGTCATCAGCGTAAGAATTTTTTTATCTAAAAAAAAAGAAGAAAATTGAAAACTTTGAGATACTAGACCATTACGAAAAAAAAAAATTGAGCTAATTTTTACAAACGATTTACTTCAAAATCTATGGAAGGACAATACTATAACAAACAGATGGGGTTTGCATCCCCACCCGCAACCCACAACCCGATGTAATGAAAATTTTATTTTCAGAGATTCAACAAAGTCTGTTTCAATAATAGTCCAGTCAAATCAGTGAAAAAAGTCAAATTAATTGCAACACATGTTATTTTCATCCTATTATCGGGAGGATCACTCGTGAGTGTTGTCTGCTTTATGTCTTTTCCATAAACTTTATATGCCTTTAATTGTGGTTTCTGAAGATCAGCGTGTAATTTCTGTTTAACTGTAGCACTCTACGAATCTAATCAAATTATTGCGTTGTATCTTAAGTGAATGTCTATTTTTTAATATCTCCCAACAGTGCTCAATTTTAATTTTCTTAAAAGTGCTTTTTATAATAATATTCATCAATAAATATTAAATTATATTTACCTACAGATGACGTCATTTCGAGCTTTGGCTCTCATCAGTGCAGGGAAGTGATGATTTCAGACGGTCACACGGCACCAACCCGGTTCACAGAGTCACCTTTGACTCCGCACGCTTTCGCTCTATCCTTTCGGCCATAGGAAATTGTCACGTGATATAGAGAAATTAAGTTATATTTATGCCAATTGCAGCAAGCGATGAACATCAAGTCTCTCTCTCTCATATATATATATATATATATATATATATATATATATATATATATAATATTTAAATGTTCAATTAAATTACGATAATTGAACTATCGTTTAATAATAATAAACTATCGTGATAATATAAAGCTCAATATATTGAATAGAGCAATCAATTTTAGAGGTTAAAGATGAGAATAAAAAATTGTAAAGATACAATATTTATTAAAACATCAAAAGTTCAGAGCAAGGAGCTTCATATCCTTAATCCATGGATTTTCAAAGATAAACTCTTCTCATCAGAGGATGGGGAAAAAGCCGATAATGTAGTTGTAAATATGATCGGTAACATTTAACTTTAAATTTTACATAAATTTTACATAAAATAAAACAAAATAAAACAAAATAAAATAAAAAACAAAATAAGGGCCAAAAGGTAAAGAGTCTTATGTTGAGGTGAGAGTGTAAAGTCAGAGTTGATGATATCCAAAAAACACGTTGAAACAAAAATAAAAACAGCTGAATAGATGTCTATAAGCTGCCGATATTCTGATCAACCAGGGAGCTAGAGGTGTTCGAAATGCTCTTTTTGATACCTACTGAACTCTAACAGACAAAATTCAATCTAAACCCTGCGGAACGGATACCTCCAGCACCAAACTAATGCACAGACAGGATAAAATGGACGTTACCAATTGCCGTCGGACAACCAGCCTCTTACAAAAATATTTGGATTCCTAAACAATTTGAGTATTGTTCTTTTTCAAACATTCATTTCCAAAATAACAGCTGTTTTTATTTTTGTTTCGACGTGTTTTTTGGATATCATCCACCCTGACTTTACGCCCTCATCTCAACATAAGACTGTGTACCTTTTGGTCTTTATTTTTTTATTTTTTTTATTTTGTTTTATTTTATGTAAAATTTTCAAAGTTAAATGTTACCGATAATATTTACAACTACATTATCGGCTTTTCCCTATCCTCTAATTAGAAGAGTCTATCTTTGAAAATCCATGAATTAAGGATATGAAGCTCCTTGCTCTGAACTTTTGATGTTCTAATAAATATTGTATCTTTACAATTTTTTATTCTCATCTTTCACCTCTAATATATATATATATATATATATATATATATATATATATATATATATATATATATATATATATATATATGAGAAAGGAAAGGATGAGAGTAATCCGACGTAATGGGGAATGAAAAAGAAAAAAACAAAATATTTTTTTTTTATGTATTCATCAACGTTTCGTCTTTATTTGTAAGACTTCCTCAGGGTGATAATTTTAAGAAAAATGTCATGCAAGTACATAGAAATATTGGGTTGACATGATGGGTTGATGAGAAGAAGTAGTAGCCACTACTGGGCTAATTTAAACGAAATTCGTAGTAAAAGTCATTTTACAATTGTTTCAAGGCCAATTTATTTTGGGACATATATTATATCAAACAGATTCTGATTCATCACTACTTCTTCATACGAAAAATTTAAACAATCAAAACCAAAATTGAAAACTTCTCATCAGACATTCCATCAAAAATATCTGTTTAGTTTCTTTTAACATCAAATTCGTTATAATAAAAATCTTAAAAATAAAAGTGTTAAAATCTTTAAAACTCATCGACCGAAACGACTCGGCCAGAGCGTATAGATTACATCAGCTTACTCGAAAAACCCCCACGGTTTCTCCAGTGATTGCATATTTGAAAAACATTATACCCCCCCCCCCCCCCAATTCTATCCCTTTTGTTTTTAACCGCGGTTAATAGCCACACCTTTACTTAGAGATCGACTTGTTTGTTTTCCGCCCTGCAACCGGAAAATAGTTGTTAATGATGATCATTGTCCTTTTGATTTTGTTTGCGTGTTTTCTACTGATTTAACAGTCTGTGACCCTTACCATAACTATATGATCTGAAAAGAAGAAAAGAAGAGGGAGAGGAGAAAAATGTAGCAGAGGAGGAGGAGGACGAAGAAGAAGAATAGAAAGAAGAAGAAGAAAAACAAGAATAATTAGAAGAGGAAGAAGAAGAAGAAGAAGAAGAAGAAGAAGAAGAAGAAGAAGAAGAAAAGGAAGAATAAGAAGAATAGAAAGAAGAAGAAGAAGAAGAAGAAGAAAAGGAAGAAGAAGAAGAATAGAAAGAAGAAGAAGAAGAATAGAAAGAAGAAGAAGAAGAAAAGAGGAAGAAAAACAAGAATAATTAGAAGAGGAAGAATAAGAAGAGAAGAAGAAAAGGAGGAAGCAGTAGATGAATACGAGGAAAAAGAGGAAAAGTAGTAGTGTAAGAAGAAGAAGAAGAAAATGAAGAAGAAAAAGAAGAAAAAGAAGAAAATGAAGAAGAAAAAGAAGAAGAAAAGGAAGAAGAAAAAGAAGAAGAAAAAGAAGAAAAAGAAGAAGAAAATGAAGAAGAAAATGAAGAAGAAAAAAAGAAGAAAAAGAAAAAGAAGAAGAAGAAAAAAGAAGAAAAAAGAAGAAAAAGAAGAAGAAGAAAAAGAAGAAAAGGAAGAAGAAAAAGAAGAAGAAAAAAAGAAGAAAAAGAAGAAGAAGAAGAAGAAGAAGAAGAAAAAGAAGAAAATGAAGAAGAAAAAGAAGAAAAAGAAGAAAAAGAAGAAGAAAAAGAAGAAAAAGAAGAAAAAGAAGAAGAAAAAGAAGAAAAAGAAGAAAAAGAAGAAGAAAAAGAAGAAGAAAAAGAAGAAGTAAAAAAAGAAAAAGAAGAAGAAAAAGAAGAAGAAGAAGAAAAAGAAGAAAAAGAAGAAGAAAAAGAAGAAGAAAATGAAGAAGAAAATGAAGAAGAAAAAAAGAAGAAAAAGAAAAAGAAGAAAAAGAAAAAGAAGAAGAAAAAAGAAGAAAAAGAAGAAGAAAAAGAAGAAAAAAGAAGAAGAAGAAGAAGAAAAAGAAGAAAAAGAAGAAGAAAAAGAAGAAAAAAAGAAGAAAAAGAAGAAGAAGAAAAAGAAGAAGAAAAAGAAGAAGAAATGAAGAAGAAAAAGAAGAAGAAGAGATAGTAGTAGAAGGAGGGATCATAATTGGAGATATTTTAAGGTAATCTATTGAGTGAATGCGGTATTATTGTAATTGGATCGTATGATCGTGACAAATAAAAGGAAATATTGAAAGAAATTGTTATTATGAATGCGTCTACTTCGACCCGCCCCCCCCCTCATTCGCCCAAATCTCGTGGCCTAGTGACTAATTGTATATTTAATGGCAGTACATACCTATTATCTCTTGTCACAAACGTCTAATGTCCTGTGTAGGTTTACCCAAGATCCAGAATATGATATGCGACCTACTTCTTTGCTAAGGCGGTTCCGTAATTTCTACTGACGTCACTGATTGCAGTGTCGGCCCTGACAAAAGGCTATGAGTTTTATTATTATTTCTGAATATAGGCGCTTCCCGAAATGAAAGCTTAGTGCAAATCCAACCTTTCTTCCGCATTTAATAACTTCCGGTCTAGAGACGCACATGCGCACATATTTTTTTTACGCCCTTCGCTATTTAAAGACAAAATCGTCTGCCATTTTTGTATTCACCAAACCCCGATTCGGATCATCTGCTCGCATTAAAAAATATCGATCTTAGACAACTAAAATAATATTCAATAAAAATGCCACCCATTCCTTAGTTCGGATCGAACCAGAACAGATTTGTTATTTTATTTGGAAAAATTTTTTCTGTCAGGAAAATTTTTTAACAGGTAGACTAATTTCAACTCACAGATACATGTGGCTTCTTATGATTTACCACTGATTTCTTTGTTAAGTGAGTCGGACTTCGGCATAGATCTTATGAAGATCGTGCTTTAGGATTATCTGGTCTGCATGAAGTCCCCGTCGTCAGTCACAGCTATTCGTTAATCTGCAGGTTTTTACCCTCGACACTGAGAGCAGCAAAGCTCAGCGGTTGCATACGAAGTTGGGGAAGGTTGATTCCAGAACAAGCAAATTGATTTGTTTGCCGCACGCAGAGATTTAGACGACCAGAGGACGACTGGTCTTGATGTCGACTCCTCCTGGATTTTCTCTAGAGTCTTGTTATCTAATCCCGTCTGATATTACAGTCAGCACATCAGCTGTTGATCTCGCAGGAGAAAAACCATAATATAGAAAAGAAAATGAATATTGTAGTTTAAAAAAAAAGAAGTTCTCTTATAAGACAGGGGCGCGTTTTCCTTTGATGTAGGAGTGCAAATGGACCACATTACGTGCCTTTAAACTTTAATCGACAGTTTAAAGGCTTCAAAATCACTTTTGAAGAGGACAGTCTATCCATACAAAACAATTATTTTTGTTAACAACTCAAAACAATGAAAATAAAGTCTTCGTAAAGAATGAAAGTTGACAAAGTCCGAGAACGTTCTGGAGAAAGGAAAGTGTTTGTCTGTAAAGAGAAATTAGGTGTTTGTTTCGGCTATCGCTATGTGCGTTAAGAAGGAATTGGGCAGATATGTTCATTTCAGCTGGCGCCATGCGCGTTTACGTGCATGTAAATGAATATGCATGAATATGTATGTGTGTGTATTAGCGTGTCTGTTTTATTTGTGAGAGAATGTATGTGAGTTCATTTCGGCTGGTGCCATGTGTCTTTAAGTGTGTGTAAATAGCGTGCCGCTGTTTTGTTAGTGAGAGAGTGTGAATACAAACTTGAGTGCGAGAATGTCCGGTTCACAGTGTGCATATGCTGGCGCTGGTTTCAGTAGCCCATGAAAGTCTCTTACTGCGTCTATCGAGGCTCTTTGCCCCCAAAGGGAGCTAGGGCTGCTGGTACGTACGCACTAGTGTTGCCTCTAAAAGAGGGGACAACAAGAGAAAAAGAACGTGTTTACGTTTTTATAGTACGCGCTGGAATTCTCTGATTGGCTGATGAAACTGCTCATTGGAGATTTTGACCAATCAAGAGTCGATACGCAAACACAACATTCACTGCGCTGCTACTCCAAGCAATTTCAGAGCGGTCATGATGGTATATACACAATCAGCCATTTAAATCCACCATTAAAAGATTAAGAAACGTTCGACGTCTATTTACTTTGTTAGTGTTGGAACACGCTGCCACAAGATTGCTTCACTTGGGGTCACAACATGGTCTTCTTCAAATCTAATGTGACTTGTCATAAAGAGTCTTCATAAGTCATTGACGATTATCCTCGAGTGGCTTTTAGCCTTCATAAACGGTGAATCATTAGTAAAAAATAAATTCGAAAGTGATTTTGAAGCCATTAAATTGTCGATTAGTAATTTTTAGCCTGAATTAAATTTTGAAGAAAATGTCGATAAATTTGTACATGATTACTCTATGCTACCCTCCTCCACCCCCCAAAAATGAGATTTTACTTTTTTAGGCGATTACATGTAAACACCTTGAAAAACTTGGCGGTAAAAAAACAACAACAAAAAAACAAACACACACGCACATAATTTTTAGAATTTAGAGTAGGAGATCAGTTTCGCATATAAATTTAACGTAAAATGATCACCGATTTCTGGGCCAGAAGTTTCTAACCGGATAGTGGTTTAAGGTCATATAACCAAGGATGTTGATAGGAATCAAAATCTCTAACTCATGTGCATGACTAATTTCTAAATGGCTAAGATCCGCGATTTCTAAGAAATAGCCTGAAAAAACTTAACAGAAAAAGAAAATATTTATTACATGCCTCCCTTTAACTCTACAACTAACCCTAAGTCCGGTTGGCAACATGGCCTCCTCCCCTAAAAAGAAAAACTTTAAATTTAACTAAGATCAGAAAATGGTTACATGTCGTTCAAAAGCTATCCGCTCGGAGAGTGGATGATCATTTTACATTAAATTTATATGTTGAACTGAGCCCCCACTCTAAAGTCTAAAATATTTTTTTTTTATGTTTACCACATAATCGTCCCCAAATAGTAGAATCTCATTTTCTTTTTGGTTGCACTAGAACAGAGTGCTAATGTACAATACTACCGAAAAGTCAAGTATTGTGGTTCCTCTGTGCTCCTAAACCGAGTAAAGCATGCATTTTCAAACGCGATCCTATCGTATCAAAGAATCAATTTGTGGTAAAAGTCCAGAATAGTTAACCCTTGTAACTCGTAAACAAAAAACAAAACAACAAAAAACCCACATAATTTATATCAACCGCAGTATCATGAAATTCTCAACCTAACGTGCAAAGTTTTATTTCATAGTTTTTTCTTTTTTTTTAGATCTGTCTTCTCAACAATCGACCCTTAATGGAGGTCAACAAGTGTGGGCATATTGTGGCAGCCATTAAGAGTCGATTGTCGAACGGACAGATTAGAAAGAAAAAGTGTGACGTAAACAGTTTTATAAACGTTAAAACTTGGCTCGTTGGGTAGAGAATGTTATTCGATTGCGTTTGATATAAATTATGTTGTTTTTATTTTTGGTTTACGAGTTATCGAGTGTTAACTATTCTGGGCTTTTACCCAATTTTGTTTCTGCATTTGTGTATCAATTTTTTTTTCTGCATTAAAAAAAAAAAAAACAACGTTTAAGGGAAATTAATACTTTAGATTTGAAAGTTTTTTTTCGTTTTTCTTTTTCAGATTTTAAAAATATCTGCGAACGAAACTGACAATCGGCAGAGAAGCGTAACATCTACGAACATAAGTTCGCATAAAGTATATGCCCGTTCGCGCGCATATACTTATGTCTACACGAATCAACCGACATTAGAGAATTACATTCTTGTTTCACGTTTGGGAACGGACGGACATCGGTTAAGACAATCAACGCCTTTTTTTTTTTTTTTTTTTTTCAAAAAACAAAACAACAAAACCCGGTAATTTTATATAATTTCGATGATCGTTTCGGTCGTATCGGAATGTCACGTGCCAGTTGTCAGCTCAGTGTTTATGACGTCAAACTTTGTGCCAGTGACGTCATACTGGCTGCCCGTGACGTCAGAGGCCCAGGTGGAACGATTTCCCCAGCCGCGTCGAGATTTTCAACAGCGCCAGCCGAAAAGCAGGCGAGAGACGCCTTCCTTCCTTTCTTTCTTTCTTTCTTTTTCTTTCTTTCGATTTCTTGTGTTTTTTTTCTTCTGGTAAAGCCATTAAATATTCACCAGAACATTGTGCACTTAAGACACGCTTCCGCATTTCATCTTTTACACAGGTATACCCTATACGAACTCCAGACTTGCGAGATTTCAGAATTGGAAGCCATAGAATCCATATTGTTCTACTTCAGACAAATGTATTTCTGTCAAAGTTTAAAAATATAGATTTCACGCAAAAACAGAAGAACGTAGGTTCAATTGTACTATAGGGACTGTTGGAATATATCGGCCATTTCGTTTTCTATTCGTCCAAATGTTAAATAAAATCGATTCTTGGTATAAAATAATACTTTTGTCTTCAAATAAAATTCTAATTTACTTTTTAATACATATAAAATTGAAAGTGGTACTTCAGTATCGACCCGAATGTTTTCGATTGAGATTTACGGAACAGGCCGGAAATGGCCGAGCCATCGCCGAACAGTCAACTAGTACAGACATAAATAGAAACAACTTTTTCAGGTTAGACTTAAGGGCAGATTTAGTTACCTCCATCCCTCCGTGTTAAGAATAGGTTTAATAATGGTGCTTCTCTAGATTAGGACCCGACCTAACTTTGACCCTGTGGTTATGGTCAGGGTCAGGGCCAGGACCAGGGTTAGAGTTAGGGTTAGGGTCAGGGTTATGGTGAGGGTCAGGGTTGGTTAGAGGTAGGGTCAGGGTTGGTGTCAAAGTTAGCTCGGGTCCTAATCTGAAGAAGTACCTTAATAATTTTCTTCAAATCACTAAGTGAATCAATTTTATTTCTTTTCTTGTCTTTTATTTTAGGAAGTCTTTTTTCAACTTTATTTATTTATTTATTTATTTATTGTTTTGGGGAGAAGATAAACACATTTTTAACCCTAACCCTAGCCTGAACATAACCTAATTTTGCATTCGTATGCTTTAGTGTTGTCTGCCTTTTTATATTTTGTTCGCGGCTTTTTAATTGTAAACTATTTCGGCTATTTCCGGTTTGTTTCGTAAATCGCAATTGGAAAACATTCGAGTCGATATGAGTCCTCGTCTCCTATAGAACACCTTGAAGTTTTACGCCAAATATTTACCATGTCGATAATTTGTTATTCTTACATAATGAACTCGTATGTTTTAATCGCTACATTTTTTTTTTGCTTTTAAATTCTTTAAATTCCGTTAAAATTTGTTTATTGTGTAAAAAGAATGTTCAAAGTCAAGTTTTTGAGCCGAACTTTTTTTAAGGTCGTAATAAAATAAAAATATTTTTATGCAAGAAAAATAAATGTCCGCCAGCGATAAAAAAAATTGAATTAAAGTTATATTCAAAGATTTTTCTATTTTTATTTCAAGATAAGAAATACCATTTCAAACCAACAATCAATTTTATATAACATGCGTGCGAAAACCAAGGGGGATATTTTAATGATCCCTATAGTAACATTGCACCAAAAAGTCTTTGATTTGCCTTAGACATAATGTTGTTTTTTAATGTCGGGAAAAATCTAGCTCCCCAAATGGATGGGAACAAAAATACATGTATAATTCCGTCAGCACGAACAACGGAACAGCAAGCGACGATAAATTTTAGATGAAGTAGAAAATCAGAAAATTCCATTAGACGTTAAAGATTAGACGTGTTCAGGATGTTGCTTACAGACAGGAAGTCTCTAGTGACAAGTAGCGGATAAACTTATAAATTCTTTATTTTTGTGTCTGAACCGTGAAGGATAGGGTGGGGAAGACTCATGTGATTGATTTTTTAAACCCCAAATTGTTTCGTGTTGTCATTATTAATAATTTTTACAACCACTGATATTAAAAAGAAAACAACTACGACAAAAAAAGAAAGAAAAAGAGCAACATCACTACGACGCCTACTACTACGAGTCATCTACACAACAAGACTGCGTGAAAAGACGCCGTCTAGATAATCTGCTGGTTCACCGTGATGCTACAATTTTAATCATTTGGAATTGTAGATTTTTAAGGTATCATATTTATTTATAATATGTGAAATGGTGTATTTCTAGTAGGGTAAGAAAATGTGAAAAACAACCAAAGAGTCATAATGAACGGAGTGAATCATTTGAAAAATAGAGATTTGTTTGTCTTCGTGATTTTTAGGGCGACGTTTTTTTTAAATCTCACTATATGATTTTTTTTTTCTAACTTTTAGACTTTTTTCGACGACTTTTGTTTTATTTTAATGACTTTGTTTTTTTTCGACGACGTTTGTTTTTTTAATGACTTTTTGATTTTTTTAATGACTTTTAATGTCTTTTGAATCTTTAATGATGTTTTGATTTTTTAATCTCACTATATGATTTTTAAAAAAAACTTTTAGACGTTTTTCGACGACTTTTGTTTTATTTTAATGACTTTGTTTTTTCGACGACTTTAGTTTTTTTAATGACTTTTTGATTTTTTAATGACTTTTAATGTCTTTTGAATCTTTAATGACGTTTTGATTTTTTAATCTCACTATATGATTTTTTTAAAAACTTTTTTCTAACTTTTAGACTTTTTTCGACGACTTTTGTCTTATTTTAATGACTTTGTTTTTTTTAATGACTTTTGTTTTTTTTAATGACTTTTTAATTGTTTTATGACTTTTAATAACTTTTTAATTTTTTAATGACGTTTTGATTTTTTAATGACCTTTCAAATCGATTTTGGTAACATTTTTATGTTTTTGCGACTTTCTGATTGTTTTCCACTTTAATTCTTTTGTGAATTTTTAATTATTTATTTAAAAATTTACATTCTATTTTTTATGACCTTTTTTAGAGACTTTTTGATTTTTAGTGACTTCATTTTATTGTGGAAACTCTTTCATGTGTTTTCTATTAAACGAATCTTTTTACTTTTTGATTTTTATTGATTTTTTTAGTTTTAATATTATTTTTATGTTTTTTTATTTTCTGTTTTTAGTTCGCTTTTAATTTTTTGTCACTTTTTAGTTTATTTTTTATTTGAATTTTTAAAAAATGTTGCGGTGATTTTTTAATTCTATTTTGGCAACTTTTTCATATTTTCTTACTTTCTGAGTTTCATTTTAATTTTTTTATTTTTAGTCAGTTTTTAAATTGATTTTAGTAAATCTTCGATGATTTTATGACTTTCTCATTTTTTCATCTTTTTAGATTAAAAATTTGCAAAA
>OY744535.1:28398693-28431193 GCA_963556195.1 Sepiola atlantica
TTACGATTTTTCAGACCTGTGGACAATTCACAGCCCTTAAATTATCGACTCAGGCTTCCTCGATATCTTAACTAATGAATCCCCCTTTTTCAAATATGAACAATTATTCTATGTTTTCCTATCTTTGTAGACTTCCATTTTAAACATCTATAAAATATCTCTTTTATGAATTTATGCTTTTGAATTCATTATTTTGTTTGTGGATCATATAACATTTCTCTCGCTCTCTCTCTCACATTTGAATATTACTTAAAACTGTTTTTCTTTAAAATGTTTCTATAAAACTCAGCTCTCCCAAAATAATCCCCCCCCCTAAAAAAGAATCCTCCAAATATCCACGGTTACGTACGTAAACGCCTTTTTATTGGTAGCTGTTTTAATTATGTTATTCTGAGTTCATTTCTAAGCGGGGCGTAGAAATACCTGATATAGTACCCAGGCGCAGGATTACCCCACTCGGCGAGGCGGCCCCGTAGATCAATGGGAGGTCTACAATTAATAACGGTTGGGAAGGCCTTACTAACCCACTCATTTTATTTGGCTGCTTTATTTTCCTTCTTTTGGGATGGTTTTAGTCGTCTCACTCCCTATCATTAATACATCTGCTGTACATATTCTGCTTGTAAATAAAATGCATTAAATGCTGGGGACTTTCTAATAATTAGTTTAGCTCATAGAGCAAATGCGGTACTATGGTGAAAGCGTATAGTTGGAGAGAAGGTTATAGACCAGCACTACGTCACCCCCGAAATTTATTGGCCTTGTGCCTAATTTGTTATGTAAATTTTATAGCGAATAAATATATCGAAGCCATCTTCAACCCGACCAAATACGGGGGACTTCCATGAAAAAGTTATTTTTATTTATCTTCCTCCCACAAGATAAGATCTGACACAAGGTCGGGAAAGTGGGATTTAAAAAGCCAGCGCCCGAGAAGGTGAGCACTCTGGCCTACAAAAAATGCCTGGGCAGCTCCGTCGGCATTCCCCGGTAGGGGCGCCTCAGGCAGTAAGCAATAAACTTACTCCTCCCCAAAGAGGGAAGGCAAAGTCTGGGAGGTTGGACCTCCTAGAACTGCACAGGTCAGACCAATAGACCGGCGGAAATCAAGTCCCGAAGGTTAAGACGATACCGGTCTATGGGGTGCAGTATATCCATCGGAACAGATACTACACTTTGATCTTAGTTGAACAGATAAGATTTCCATTGAAGGAAATTAGTGACGTCATTCCCTTCTAATCACGCGTAGACATGATCACGTAAGTTTTTAGCTTTTAATATATCACCTATTGTTTTTTTTTATGAGCGTAAATAGGTTACCGATATTTTGACATTTTTAGCGGTACAATTAAAAAGTGTCGTTGTTATGAATTATGGCATCGCCATTTGCAGTACAAGTGTCAAATTGTCACCTTTTGAACCCGGGATGGGGTGGGGGGTGGGGGGTTCAAAACGAAACAAATTATCGAAATGGCACAGACAAAAACAGTGAAAAATCGACCCTAAAAGAATGTTGACATAAAACCTCTTTTAAAATTGTTTTTTTTTTAATTTTTAATTTATGAGCGTAGATTGTTCTCATTTCATTTTCACATTTTCAATTTTTTTGGATATTGCTTTTTTATATACTTCTTTTGAGTTGATTAATTAGACAAGAAATTAAATCGGTTGGATTTATTGGTAAAAGTATAGAATAGTTAACACCCGAGAACGAACAAACCTAAAAAGACCAAAAAAAAAAAAAGAAACAACACAATTTATATAAAACGCATTAGAATGAAGTTATCTACCGCACCCGTGTAATTCTAACGTGTGGAAATGATTTATAAGATTATTTAAACGGTAAAAGTACAGAATAGTTAACAGTCGAAAAAATTTGACACAACCCGCCTAGTTTTAACGTGTGGACACGATTTGTAAGATTTTTAAACGCTAAAAGTACAGAATAGTTAACAGTCGAGGACTTTTAAACAAAAAAAAAATGGCGTAACTGTAGTCTTCGTTATTGAAAAAATAGATTTTATAGAAAAAAATATGAAATATAAATCGTTTTCACAGATTAAAACAAGGCGAGTCCTATAGAGAATTTCATTCTAATACGTTTTATATCAAATATGTGTGTTCTTTTGATGTGACCTTGAATTTGCCGATAATAATTAAGACAACACGGTGGTATATTTACAAGAGGGTATTTACAAAAGTACAGAATAGTATATTTCTGAATTTTTGAGATGAGGATTGATGATTTGCATAATTTTGGTTATTCGAACTACATTCCTCATCTTGAGTGTTATCATCACAACGTTTCGGCCGCTGTAATCTTCGACCTTCTTTAGGTGTATTTCTTCGAACTCGGGAATATTTTTTGTCGAACTCGAAAATCTGGACGGAATTTCGAACGGAACCCTTTATTTAATCCAAAGAGGGGGGGGCATGCTCTTGTTCCGTCAGCCATAACTGGGAGAAGTCTTCAGTAATTCGCAATTCTTCGTGTCGTCTGCACCGAGGATTGAACCATAAACCTTCAGATGACTATCACTTTGAACTGAATTTAACTTAGTACTATATCTGTAAGAATAGAGGGAATTGTTATCCCCTATCTTATTGTTCAAAACACGAAATGAATTAACGAAACAACGAAACCTTTTTACAACAACAAACGAAAGGTTACCTGTACCATTTGGTATAGGTGGAAGAAACTTTGAACAGTGTCCGAAAGAAGAAGGAGAAAATAAACCCTTAGTTCAAATATCTTCAGACGAAGATAGCAGGCGCCGTGAGCGTCCAGTGGACAAGGAGGCAGGAGAGAGGCTGAGGCGACCCTTCATGGCTGGTGCCGGAATACCGTCTGATCATCGTCTGCACTCTCATAAGGGAACTAAGGATATCAATGCGCCCTGCGAGCTGATTGGCCAAACCAGCTCACAGGGACACGGTATTTATCTACCTCCCACAGCAGTAAAATGTGACACAAGGTCGAAAAGTGGGATTTGATAAGTCAGCACCCTAGAGGAAGAGAACTTATGACCGTCAAAAAATGCCTGGGCAGCCACGTCGGCATTCTCAGGTAGGGGCGCCTCAGGCGATTAGCAATAAACTAACCCCTTCTCAAAGGGTGAGAAGGCAAAGCCTGGGAGCGTGGACCTCATAGAACTGCACAGGACAAACCCATAGACCGGCGGAAATCAAGCCCCGAAGGCCAAGACGATACCGGTCTATAGGGTGTAGTATCCATCGGAACAGATACTACACTTTGATCCTGGCCATATAGGGACACTGATATACGCATTACAAAGTAAATCTAATTTATGACTGATCCACTGCTTCCTCCTCCTCCTCCTCCTCCCCCTCGTTCACTGCAACAGCTCAACTCTCGGCGATTCACTGAATCTTGAAACACGAGCAAGGATTCGTGTTTATTTCACCGAAATAAACACGCTCTTTATTATTTTTACACACGCGTTTATCGCTGAGGATTTAATCAGTCCAACGCTTTCGATGCCTACCACAAGATCTTTTAAGGGGAAATTCTTTCTGGAATGTTTGATAGGTACATGACCATTCACACTGCCACTAAGAACGTCCGTTCTGCAGCTTCCCACTACATTACATGTATGTATCAGGACCGGCGGGACAGTTATAAAAGTGTGGGGGGCCGGTTAAACACATGCATATATAACTTCATTATTGATGACCGTAAAGTGGAGGGGGGGCAAGTCAAAAAGTGTGTGTGTGCGTGCGTGTGTGTGTGTGCGTGGGTGGGGGGCTTGAGCCCTCCTGCCCCCCACCCCCAGTGCAGCCGTCCATGTGTATATTACAGCGGTCCTTAATAAATATTAAGAATAAACACACGTCTCGAAGTCTGTGTTATAAAGTTTTCGTTTTGTCAGTACTAAGTATTTGTATATATTATTTACACAGAAATATTTTTTTCCACAAATGTGCAGCGCCAGAAATATAAAAACAATATACATTTCTTTTATGGCCTCTTCGGACGACGTGGCCAAACGAGTTCATTCTTTTATTTTTTTTTTGATAATCTCGATGATTTAATAAACTGAATAAAATATATAAAACAAATTCTCTTTTTGGCTAATTGATGTTCACCGTGCTGAATCGGAGTCGTTTCGCAACATTCATAATGACTAGTCCGCCGAGCTGTGTTGATACGTGTCGAGTATACGTCATTCATTGGAATTTATTAACGCCCCCCCCCCCTCACTGACTGGCTGCAGCCTTGTCTCTTAAGGGTCTCGCGGATTGGCTGTCAGGCATCCCAACCCCTACTCCCTTAGGGGTCACGTGAGTCAGCCCATAAAAACGCTTGCACGCTGTGTCCCGGCCTCTTTTCGACCCACCTTTTGAACCTGGTAGGACCGCGGCTGGATCCTTCTGAGACAAAGCCCTCGACGGCAGTTGCAGAGAAGCCCTACTCCTTCCTGTTACCAACCATCTTGGACTGAAGTGACTACATCTCGACAAGAGCCAGAATTGAGGCGGGCCGTGCGCATCCTGTTACCAGAACTCCCACAAGATACGTTCGCAGAGAACGTTTTCGAAAACCTAACTAAACTTCCTTCTTTTCTTAACTTTGAACTCACCATTTGTTGCATATATTTGCCCTCATTTTTCCCCACAAGCAAACTGTTTTAAACTTATATACGATTGTTGTTGTGTTCCTTCTCACAAAAGCTGTTGCTCTGTTTCTATTTTGCACTTATCTACATAATTGTTACTGCATTCTCACGTGCGAGAATTGAACTTTCTTCCAGGGATATTTAATCCCAACACCTTGACATCATTCTGGTAGCATGGTTGGTGAGCAAACTTTTTTAAAATCGGATTTGGGTATGGTTGAGTTCGATTCTAGGAGGTGCACCCACCCAGGCAGTACCCCTTCCTTCGGGAGGGGATAGTTTACTGCTGATATCCTGAGAATGACGGAGTGGCTGTTCTCGGCTATTTTAGTATCAAACAAGAGCCCCCACCCCCTCTCAGGGAAATTGTTGTTTTTTTACCTTTTGACCTTGTGCCACTTTTTTATGCATTGAGAACTAATTAAACCCTAACCCTAACCCCCCCTCTCTCTCTCCCTATATTTCCCTCTCTCTCTCTCCCTCTCTCTCTCTCTCTTGTTCTCTCTCCCACTCTTACTACAATGCTCTGTAGAAAAATTGTTTTGCATAAAAAATGGTCGTCGGTGCTCAAACAAATAAGGTTGGAGATTGCTGCACTAGTAATATCTGTCATGAGATCAGGCTGTCTATAGATACTGGCTTCCTGACGAAAAATGCACCAAACATTGATGTTATTGTTTTTTCCCATTTATTTTGCAAAAATCAATGGAATCATTAAAATAAACACAAAGATTTCCCCCTACAAAAAAACCCCAAACACCATGAATAAATACTTGACAATATAAATAAATAAATTGAAGCATTAAAACATTTACTAAAATGACCAGATTCGACATTAAATAACCCGAAAGGGGTTGATATGCAATAAAACAACCAACCAAAATAATAAAAAAAATAATATTTAAATACATAAACATTGAAAATAAATGATATTAAAATACATAAACATTGAAAATAAATGATATTCAAATACATAAACATTGAAAATAACTGATATTCAAATACATAAACATTGAAAATAAATGATATTCAAATACATAAACATTGAAAATAAATGATATTAAAATACAAAAACATTGAAAATAAATGATATCAAAATACATAAACATTTAAAATAAATGATGTTAAAATACATAAACATTAAAAATAAATGATGTTAAAATACAGAAACATTGAAAATAAATGATATTAAAATATAGAAACATTGAAAATAAATGATATTAAAATACAAAAACATTGAAAATAAATGATATTAAAATACAAACACATTGAAAATAAATGATATTAAAATACAAAAACATTGAAAATAAATGATATTCAAATACAAAAACATTGAAAATAAATGATATTAAAATACAAAAACATTGAAAATAAATGATATTAAAATACAAAAACATTGAAAATAAATGATATTAAAATACAAAAACATTGAAAATAAATGATATTAAAATACATAAACATTAAAAATAAATGATATTAAAATACATAAACATTAAAAATAAATGATGTTAAAATACATAAACATTAAAAATAAATGATATTAAAATACATAAACATTAAAAATAAATTAAATTAAAATACATAAACATTTAAATAAATGATATTAAAATACATAAACATTAAAAATAAATGAT
Source organism: Sepiola atlantica (assembly GCA_963556195.1). Lineage (NCBI taxonomy): Eukaryota > Metazoa > Mollusca > Cephalopoda > Sepiida > Sepiolidae > Sepiola > Sepiola atlantica. The sequence continues at coordinate 28,404,965 of OY744535.1, forward strand.
GTTAAAATACATAAACATTAAAAATAAATTAAATTAAAATACATAAACATTTAAATAAATGATATTAAAATACATAAACATTAAAAATAAATGATATTAAAATACATAAACATTAAAAATAAATTAAATTAAAATACATAAACATTTAAAATAAATGATATTAAAATACATAAACATTTAAAATAAATGATATTAAAATACATAAACATTAAAAATAAATGATATTAAAATACATAAACATTACAAATAAATGAGATTAAAATACATAAACATTTAAATAAATGATATTAAAATACATAAACATTAAAAATAAATGATGTTAAAATACATAAACATTAAAAATAAATGATATTAAAATACATAAACATTAAAAATAAATGATATTAAAATACATAAACATTTAAATAAATGATATTAAAATACATAAACATTAAAAATAAATGATATTAAAATACATAAACATTAAAAATAAATGATATTAAAATACATAAACATTAAAAATAAATGATATTAAAATACATAAACATTTAAATAAATGATATTAAAATACATAAACATTTAAATAAATGATATTAAAATACTATAAACATTTAAAATAAATGATATTAAAATACATAACATTAAAAGAAGTACATTAAAATACATAAATATAAAAATAAATGATATTAAAGACACAAACATTTTAAAATAAATGATATTAAAATACATAAACATTGAAAATAAATTATTTTTAAATACATAAACATATTAACTTAATGCTTTTATCTTTCAAACACAATCTAAAGTTAAGCGAAAACTACTTTAAAAAATGAAGAAAATACACTTTTAAGAACGAGAGTCAGTACAAGCGGCGGCCATTTTTGTACGTACCTAATATTAAAATATATAAACATAAAAAATGATATTAAAATATATGAACATTTAAATAAATGATATTAAGATACGCAGACATTAAAAACTAATGTTTCAGCATTAAATGACCACTAAGATGTTGATATGCCGTAAACCAAACCCAACCAAACTCTGTTATTGAAGACCGGATGATGATGATGATGATGATGATGATGATGATGATGATGACGACGACGACGACGACGACGACGACGACGACGACGACGACGACGACAACGCTGGTGATGATGATAATGATGATTATTGAAGACCTTTTAGCACACGCCTAACGACAGAGAAAAAATAAAGTGGGGTGTTTATACGTTTCTTTTTTCTTACTGACTGCTTTGACTTGGTGTGACGAGTGTGAAGTTGTGAAAGTTTTACTTAAAAACAAAACAAAAAACAAAACAAAACAACAACAAAAAAAAACGGGCGTTGTCACCAATTGCCTGTCTCCCCACTCTGCAAAAATTGACAACGTCGTTATTTGCAAAAAAAAAAAAAAAAAAAAAAAATGAGGACAGTGAAAGTCTAACCGAACTGAACAACGCCTAAGAGAATGTTTGGGGTTTCTGCTGCGAATATAATCGACCAATTTAAGTCATACGCACTTTTGCTTCTACCCTCCTAAGCTTCACCCCCAGCTCCCGCACCTCCACAACCCCCGCAACAACTTTCATGCTATGCCCATTCCATCCTAACAGGCATCCCTGCGTTGCCCGAGAATGTATGATGACCCCTCCCGCCTGTATACTCCTGTTTCCATCCTCGAAGTCCATATCAACATTAAAACTTTTGTATAATTAAAAAAAAATTAAATTATAAATAAAATAAAAGGCATTTAACGTCGCCTTTGCTATTTATAGAAGTCTAGGGCCAACACCAACCCACGATATTATTGTAAAAGAAAATATTTAAAAAAAATATTTAAAAAAATATTTTTAAAAAAATGAAAAAAATAAAAATTAAAAAAAATATTAAAAATAATATTAAAAAAATATTTAAAAAAAATATTAAAAGAAATATTTTTAAAAAATATTTAAAAAAATATTAAAAAAATATTTTAAAAAAATATTTTAAAAATACCATCCTCATAAATTTATAGAAGATTACCCCCTTTCCCCATATGTTCGCCATCCCCTCCAAATAGATAAAATGCAGGTTGTAGTAAGAAAAATAGTTTTATTAATTACTCAAGTGTATGGGATCCATTCGTGTTATTGAGAGTTTGCATAAAAAGATTGTTCCCTTTATAGTTCTGCCTCCACATGAATATATATAGTTATCCGCGATGCGCCCCATATTGGCATTTATTCTGCATTTTATACAGACTAACCTTAATCTTAACCCGACGCATATCTAGACAGGACTCATAAAGGTAGGCCAAGGGTGTGTGTGCGCACTGTGGCTGAATGTCGGTCCTCAGTAGACTAAGTCACGGCATGAAATGCCAGAGATAATTCGCCACTTTTGGTCTATGGCCGAAGTGTTATATTGCTTGAAAGGAGTAACTATAATGGGGAATAAAATACTTATACACAGAAAACTACGAGAATAAGTACTAGAGTGATCCCTCTCTGTACACCAGAGCGTTTATGGCATTATGGTAAATGCCAGAAAACGACTGCTTAGACTTACTATTCGCTAGATCCGAGCATAATGCAAAATATCTAATACAATGGTCTCATCACAACCTAGGGAATTCTTGATGCTACAGTCGAACCCCGAATTACTATTTCAGAAGGTAACGGATTTCTCTGACCTTCAAAGAAATAACTATAGGGTATATGTAAATCGATACCTTCTGTCTCCCGGGAGTTCCAGAACCTCATACGACAACCCAGAAAATTAGTTTTCTGTGTTAAATATCCAGGCCGGGTGTACCGAAAAGGTCATTTGACAGGATTAGGCGCACTTGGTTTGGTATGGTATGGTAGTTTTGTTTTACGGCATATCAACCCTTTTTGGGTTATTTAATGCCGAATCTGGTCTTGTTTTCTTCTCTTTTTTGTTTCTTTCCCCTTTTAATATCTGTTTCTATTTAACCCATAGTTGGTACCCTAACAGGTACTACCACTCCGGGTCAGGGTGGACCTGGGAGCAATGGTAATTAAGAGGAGGCTCCACATTCCCCAAAGTCCGTAAGCCGGATCTCACCATCGGATGTAGTTTAAGGTCATATCCAGGACCGGGAGTAGGGTAGGAAAAATAAAAATAAAAAAGGGGAGGGAGAAAGGGAGGGGGCTGTTGTTTTTGTTTTTGGTTTTGTAGAACATAATTAAGTTTTACAAACAAAAAAACAAAAAAACAAAAAAAAACGTCAATGTAGGTGAATTTCGTCTCAGGGAGCCACAGGGCAGCCTGATCTGGTATCACCAGGCGCACTTGACACGGACACGCACATGGCTGACAAAAAAAAAACATAACATGATTGACTGTCGAAAATAAAATAATTGTTAATTGAAGTCAAGCCACCTGGTCGGTAAAAGCAAAAATGACGGATTGTCAGAAATAAAATGATTGTTGATTGGAACCATCTGCAGAAGTAATCGGCATAAAGAAATATCTAGTCGCCGAATAAAACACCCTGGGGCGTGACTACATCGACAGCAAAGTCCCACAGTGGGCGTTTGCAGGTGGAGACGGGGATGTCAGAAATTGTTATATAATCAACCCGAAATTGATATCGGGTGCTGACTGGCGATTTGGGCTCCGAAAGAACAACTCCGTCAAAATTCCCGTGCGTGCATTCTCCTACCTCACTAACCCCCACTCGTTCATCGCCACCGACAATAAAGATATATCATATATTTTTATACATCAGAGTTATCATCATTCTTTTGAGCACAGAAGAAATACGGTGTACATACGGTGTTCCAGGAGAAATATCGATTTCACAAATGGCGAGGTAAAGCCAGCCTATATCGGGAAATAGCAATGGTCAAAAGCCACTACAGAACAGTACTACAATAAAAAAGACAAAAAATACTACAATAAAAAAAAAGACAGAAAGTACTACAATAAAAAACCCAGAAAGTACTACAATAAAAATAAACAGAAAGTACTGCAATAAAAAAACCCAGAAAGTACTACAATTAAAAAAATAGAAAGTACTTCAATAAAAAAACAGAAAGTACTACAATATAAAAAAACAGAAAGTACTACAATAAAAAACTGAAAGTACTACAATAAAAAAACAGAAAGTACTACAATAAAAAACAAAAAGTACTACAATAAAAAACTGAAAGTACTACAATAAAAAAACTGAAAGTACTACAATAAAACAAAAACAAAAATTACTACAATAAAAAAATAGAAAGTACTACAATATAAAAAAACAGAAAGTACTACAATATAAAAAAACAGAAAGTACTACAATAAAAAACAGAAAGTACTACAATAAAAAACAGAAAGTACTACAATATAAAAAAACAGAAAGTACTACAATAAAAACAGAAAGTACTACAATAAAAAAAACAGAAAGTACTACAATAAAACAACAAAAAAAATTACTACAATAAAAAATAGAAAGTACTACAATATAAAACAGAAAGTACTAAAATATAAAAAAACAGAAAGTACTACAATAAAAAACAGAAAGTACTACAATAAAACAAAAACAAAGATTACTACAATAAAAAATAGAAAGTACTACAATAAAAAACAGAAAGTACTACAATATAAAAAAACAGAAAGTACTACAATAAAAAAACCCAGAAAGTACTACAATAAAACAAAAACAAAAATTACTACAATAAAAAAAATAGAAAGTACTACAATATAAAAAATAGAAAGTACTACAATAAAAAAAACAGAAAGTACTACAATAAAACAAAAACAAAAATTACTACAATACAAAAAATAGAAAGTACTACAATATAAAAAATAGAAAGTACTACAATATAAAAAATAGAAAGTACTACAATATAAAAAACAGAAAGTACTACAATAAAAAAAAACAGAAAGTACTACAATAAAACAAAAACAAAAATTACTACAATAAAAAAAATAGAAAGTACTACAATAAAAAAAAAACAGAAAGTACTACAATAAAACAAAAACAAAAATTACTACAATAAAAAAATAGAAAGTACTACAATATAAAAAATAGAAAGTACTACAATATAAAAAATAGAAAGTACTACAATATAAAAAACAGAAAGTACTACAATAAAAAAAAAAACAGAAAGTACTACAATAAAACAAAAACAAAAATTACTACAATAAAACAAAAACAAAAATTACTACAATAAAAAAATAGAAAGTACTACAATAAAAAAATAGAAAGTACTACAATATAAAAAATAGAAAGTACTACAATAAAAAAAATAGAAAGTACTACAATAAAAAAAATAGAAAGTACTACAATATAAAAAATAGAAAGTACTACAATATAAAAAAATAGAAAGTACTACAATAAAAAAAATAGAAAGTACTACAATATAAAAAATAGAAAGTACTACAATAAAAAAAATAGAAAGTACTACAATATAAAAAATAGAAAGTACTACAATATAAAAAATAGAAAGTACTACAATAAAAACAGAAAGTACTACAATATAAAAATAGAAAGTACTACAATAAAAAACAGAAAGTACTACAATAAAAAAAATAGAAAGTACTACAATATAAAAAATAGAAAGTACTACTATAAAAAAAATAGAAAGTACTACAATATAAAAAATAGAAAGTACTACAATAATAAAAACAGAAAGTACTACAATAAAAAAAAAACAGAAAGTACTACAATAAAAAAAATAGAAAGTACTACAATAATAAAAACAGAAAGTACTACAATATAAAAAACAGAAAGTACTACAATAAAAAAAAAACAGAAAGTACTACAATAAAACAAAAACAAAAATTACTACAATAAAACAAAAACAAAAATTACTACAATAAAAAAAATAGAAAGTACTACAATAAAAAAAATAGAAAGTACTACAATATAAAAAATAGAAAGTACTACAATATAAAAAAATAGAAAGTACTACAATAAAAAAAATAGAAAGTACTACAATATAAAAAATAGAAAGTACTACAATAAAAAAAATAGAAAGTACTACAATATAAAAAATAGAAAGTACTACAATAAAAACAGAAAGTACTACAATATAAAAATAGAAAGTACTACAATAAAAAACAGAAAGTACTACAATAAAACAAAACAAAAATTACTACAATAAAAAAAATAGAAAGTACTACAATAAAAACAGAAAGTACTACAATATAAAAAATAGAAAGTACTACAATAAAAAACAGAAAGTACTACAATAAAACAAAACAAAAATTACTACAATAAAAAATAGAAAGTACTACAATAAAAAAACAGAAAGTACTACAATAAAAAAACAAAGTACTACAATAAAAACAGAAAGTACTACAATAAAAAAACAGAAAGTACTACAATAAAAAACAGAAAGTACTACAATAAAAAACAGAAAATACTACAATAAAACAAAAACAAAAATTACTACAATAAAAAAATAGAAAGTACTACAATAAAAAACAGAAAGTACTACAATATAAAAAAACAGAAAGTACTACAATAAAAAACAGAAAGTACTACAATATAAAAAAAACAGAAAGTACTACAATAAAAAAAACAGAAAGTACTACAATAAAACAAAAAAAAAATTACTACAATAAAAAATAGAAAGTACTACAATAAAAACAGAAAGTACTACAATATAAAACAGAAAGTACTAAAATATAAAAAAACAGAAAGTACTACAATAAAAAACAGAAAGTACTACAATAAAAAACAGAAAGTACTACAATAAAACAAAAACAAAGATTACTACAATAAAAAATAGAAAGTACTACAATAAAAAAAACAGAAAGTACTACAATAAAAAAACAGAAAGTACTACAATAAAAAAAAACAGAAAGTACTACAATAAAACAAAAACAAAAATTACTACAATAAAAAAATAGAAAGTACTACAATAAAAAAACAGAAAGTACTACAATAAAAAACAGAAAGTACTACAATAAAAAACCCCAGAAAGTACTACAATAAAAAAAACAGAAAGTACTACAATAAAAAAAAACAGAAAGTACTATAATAAAAAAACAGAAAGTACTACAATAAAAAACCCAGAAAGTACTACAATAAAAAAAAAACAGAAAGTACTACAATAAAAAAAAAACCCAGAAGGTACTATAATAAAAAAAAAACCAGAAAGTACTACAATAAAAAATAGAAAGTACTACAATAAACAAAAAACATAAAGTACTACAACGCACACAATAGACAACTTCGGAAACTCACAATTAAAATATCTGTCTAGATCCAGAATAAAGTGTAGTCCATACCTACATTGAAAGACAACAACAGCATAAGCATTAGCAAATAGGCAATACAATAAGCATTAGGAAATGGGCAATACACACTTCGATAGGAGTAACCGGGTAATAGATCCAATGGTAGGCACTTTTTACTACGCCACCCCTGTTGACGCAAATCGACACGCAGAACCGCGAAATATGTGCTACCTGACCGAACATTTAGCCATCGAACATGAGGAAATTGGAATGGAGGACCAGATGGACCGGAATGTATGGAAGTCCCTACAATGATGGACGTTGATGAAGACCAATATCAAATAATTCAATAACCACCAGACCAGGATCAACGTCGCTAAAAAATACAAAAATATCGCGATCACATAGAAAACTACACGGAGTACGTTACACGACACTCTCAAAACATCGTGGGAAGTGATTGCAAACAAAATGTCTCGTAGTCACGTGAGGAAGGCGCGTAACAAGAATGGTACGTCAGACGTATTATACGGGAGATCTAAAAAACGGATTTAAAAAAAAGAAAGAAAACGTTCCTATCCCAAACCTTATAAGAATAAACAAAACGTTGCCGAAACAACTCATGTTTTTTGTCAATACAGGATAAACAACAAGATACTTCTAAATCAGGGGCGAAGGTTTAGCGTCCGGCCCGTCACCCTGCTAGGCTTTATTATTGCAATCCGGCCCGCGGACCTTCCAGTAAAACTCATATCATTTTGTGACATAGACGTAAAAGTAGGTTTGAATTAAGATTTACAGTGGGATAAAAATGTATAAATATCAGTTATCTGTTGTCTACCTCAACCATCGAGCCAGACATGGAAATACTTCTTCATGGCAAACAGCACCAGCAGTCTTATTGATTTGTAGAGTGTTCAATGCAATATTTGTAAAATTTATTCATGTAAACAAAATATAGTCATTCTGAGATTTCGTTTTTCACTCCGGCCCGCGATCTCCTTCCAAAAGTCTCATCTAGCCCTCACTCTGAAAAGGTTGCTCGCCCCTGTTCTAAATGAATAAATGTTAATCGCACTAATGGTAACGTCAAAACGCCCTATTTTCAAGTTAATTCAACTTTACACATTAGATGCATCATCTTTTTTATATACTGCTTATGTATATGCGATACCAATCGCAAAGTTAACTAATTTGCATATTGGTTTGAAAAGGGACATTTTAGTAATTAACTATCATTTGTTATCGTTTTTTAAAAAATTCTGTTAGATGAAACAGATTCGACCTATATATAATAATTATAATATATATAATTAAAAGAGAACATTAATTCGGACCCAAAGGTTGTCCTCTCAACAATCTTTCAAAAAAAGGTCCCATGAAAATGCTCCACTGACTGTCAGTTTGTCTTTAATAAGGTTACATCCTTACTTTTTTTTTATAGATGTTGCTAACACACTACAACCCATCCACGGATATTATTGTTGTTTCAGATGCATCTGATTATTGTGTTTATATAAACACACATTATTATAACGAGGTTCAAGAGAGAAAAAGATTTTTTTAAATAACTAAAATGATGTAACCGTTTCTAACTAGGTACTTAATAAGTCCGGTCAAATACCAGAAAGAGAGACTAAACCGTTACAGTTACGTCACAATTACTTCTATCTTGCTTGTTTGTCATCTGGAACTTGTTCGCCACTCGTACAACGATGAACTTTTCCTACCTTGACAGAGTAGAAAATTGACTTCAAAATCTACCGAGGGATGCGCTCTTCTCTTCTCTGTAGCCTCTTTCTCACACACAAAACGTTGTTAGTCTTTCTCTGCTCTATCGTTATTTCCATGGTAAGTGCTCGACTGAGCTCCAATCTTTGCTCCCTTCCCTGTAAAACATTCACAGCTAAAACTCGTCTAGCTAAAACAACTGTAAATAACTTTCTTTGCTTCTTATGTGTACGTGGAGCTAAACAGAACTTCCATGAGCAAAGTTTCTTTCCAAGAACAACCTCTCTGGGGAACACAAACCACCGGCTGTTTCCCAGCTGACTGCAACATGATCGTTTTCAAGTGCAATGTTAACAAATTCTTGTTGAGCCGTCCTCTCAGTTAATCAAATCTGCACAGTTTCAACTATCATGTCCAATCGTCAAGGTGTTTGTCTCACCCTCCACCTGACGCACCCATTAACCCTTATCCTCGAGTGGCCTTTAAGTCTTGATAAGCGGTGACTCATTAGTAAACAAAAATAATTACTTCTCTCCCACCGCAGGTTTGACACAAGATCAGAAAATGGAGATTGTAAAGCCAACAAATTAGAGGCAGTGTTCTCTGGTCTAAACAAATAGCCGATCAGCCACTTCGGCATTCCCCGGGAGAAGCGCCTCAGGTGATTAGCAATAAACAAACTTTTTATCAAGGTACGAGAAGGTAAAGCCTGGGAGAATGGACCTCCTTGGATTGCATAGAAGCATACCGTAGCTCGACAGAAACAAGACCAGCAGCTTTAAAATAGCCCAGACTCGGTCGGACTGATTGTCACGGACGTATCTCCGAGAGTCGGATCATATTTACTGCATTCCTTTTGAGATAGAAAGATGGTAAATAGATTCATAAAATGTCCGCTGTCCGCACATGTGGTTAGTTAATTAGCCACTATGACATCATGATGACGTGTTTAGTCACGGCCTGGTTTTATGACAGTCGGACATAACTAAAGATTAGCTATCTCTTTCATAGTTTGTTACAAGCAACAAACTATGCATCTCCTTATTCTAATATGCAAGTGATGTGGTCTAGTGGTTAGAGGCGCGGACGGTTGCTTCATCGAGTCGTGTTCGAGTTCTCTCGGAGCTTTTTTTTTTCTTTTGATGTCACTGCTTATCAAGGTCAAGGGTCACTCGAAGATAAGGGTTAATGAGACAGGGGTGAATGCCAGCCGAAAGACGAGGAACACTATGGGAGTACTAACATTGGAAGTCACTAGTGATACGTGGTGAATAAGCCGATTTCAACTTAATATTTCTTGCTTAATTGGGAGATAAAACAATAGGGTTTTAAAACAGTTGCTACCCCCTATGGCGGATTGGTTGAGGTATACAGCAAAGAAAAAGAAAAATTCCGAAAGATTGTAAAACTCTAAATGATTTTTAGCTGTCATAATATACAACTGCTGCTATTAATGAATGCGTATTACGACAGAACAACAACGAAGAAGAGAGGAAAGAACGAACTGCTGCTACGTGTCATCAACACAACGACACTCTAGCTGCTTGCGTGATGACCGACTTCCCGTGTATTCTGCTTGAATGAAAGAATTCGTAATGCTATACGACTGAGAATAGATGGGGGTGTCTGAGAAGATCGAATGAATGAGGAAAGATAGCACCATCCAGACCTCGAAGTTTACGAAGAAGACTGAAATCGTGAAAAATCAGAGTGTCACTTAAGTTTTAGAAGAAGAAAAAACACCTTTCCTTAGTGAGAAATTACGAGTAAACGACTAGTAAAGAAGCACCAAGTGAGTTACAATTGAATGGAGATTACTGGAAATCTTGGGAGACTTGTTGTCACTCAGACTTCAAGGAAAGTTACCAGTTTTTATCTGCAAGAAATTACTCGTAACGATTGGTGTTGAAACTACTTCTTCTTTCGTTTGCTTCACAGATCTCACTATTAGATCACCAGCTCGGTTGAGAAAAGCCATGCTAATGTTTTGTTGTCTAGCACAGCTATGCCGGCTTTGCCGTTATGTGGTCGATATTTAAGGCATGACTCGATGATGTGGTCTACTATCTGTTCAGAGTGACCACAGTCGCAGACAGCCGAGTCCCTGAGTCCCCATCCTTTCATGGTCGCGGCGAAACGACCGACACCTGTCCTGAGGCGGTTGAGCATTGTCCACTGCCGGCGAGGGCGGTCCATGTCTGGTAGGTTATCCGGGTCCTCCACAAATATGTGCAACCTTGATTTATCTGCTGCCTGCCATTCCTCTGTCCAGCAACGTTTCAGCAGGATTCGTTTTGTGACATCACCGGGTGTTGAAAGCAGGAGCTGGTGGGCATTCTCCGAGAATGGGCGTCGTGACTTCAGGCGAGCTCGTGGAGGGGTCTCTGAGGCGAGCTTGTGGAGAAGGTGGTCCTGATCGATAGGAGATAAAATCAGCCTTTTCGTGGCCTCCTCCATAAGTACCTGCGCACAACAGCGAAACTAATGACTTTCGATTGCTTCCAGCGACCCCAGCGTCCTTGAAACTATTAGTGAGTAAGAAACAACAGCAACAACAGCTACAATAATAAAAATAAGAATCATAATAACATTAATAATAATAATAACAAGCCGCGCGTGCGTGGTCCCCCTTTGTATGTGACTCGATGTGGCGAGTGTAAAATGCAATAAATTTTGGCAATTTTTGACCCTTCTTTGACCTCCTGGGGGCGAGAACTAGAATTTTTCTGAGGTCAAGGATGCTCATTTTATATCCAGAACGATTGCCTCTACATTTAGGCCAAGTTTCAGAAAAATTGAATTGATGGATCAAACGTTATGGGAGAAAAGGGTCATTTTTTGCCATTTTTGGGGCTTTTGACCCCCTGGGGGCGCGAACTAGATGTTTTCCAAGGTCAGCGATACTTATTTTCTATTAGGAACAATTGCCTCCACATTTTGGTCAAGTTTCAAGGAAATTGAATGGATGGATGGGGGGCTAACCAGATTGTTTTTCAAAAATCGGAGAATGTCACTTTCTAACCTGACCAAAGTTACAACTTCATGCAAAATTTCAGAGAAATTCAATGGATGGTTGCGGAGAAAAATCCGGACAGACGGACGGACGGACGGACGGACGGACATCCCTCAAAACATAGGTCCCCTGATTTTATAAATCGGGGGACCAATAATAATAACAATAATAATAACAATAATAACATTAATAAAAATAATAACAGCAATGTTAATAATAATAACAATAATAACAATTACAATAACAATAATAATAATGAGTTACAATAATAATGAATGGAATGAAGATTACTGGAAATCTTGGGAGGCTTGTTGTCACTCAGACTTAAGAGAAAGTCATCAGTTTTTATGGTGATCAGTTGAGAGTATTATGTGTGAATACTGTAAAGGAAAATAACACAGAAATCATTGTTAAACCCCATATGATTTTGTGCTGTGGTTATCTACAACCGCTGCTATTAATCAGCACGTATAACGATAGAATAACAGTGAAGAAGAAGAGGGGAGAGAGAACGAACTGCTGTTATGTGTCATCTACACAACAAGACTTTAACTACCCGCGTGAGGAACCACCATCTAGATAATCTACTTGGATCGAAATATCGGTCCATGCAATGCTACACTAGTCTGTTATCATAATTATACAAAGCCACCATCCGCACATGCATGGAGTATTGTTGCCACATCTGGGCTGGGGCATCATCCACTAGTTTCTCCCTCTTAGACAAAGTCCTACAAAAGAGTCGCCAACTTAATGGGTATCTCACTATCCACCAAGCTCCATCCCCTGTCCCATCGCCGCAATGTTGCATCCTTGTGCCTGTTTTACAAGTACTTCAATGGATGGTGCTCTGATGAACATGCTGCTCTGGTGCCCCCACGACGTAAATTCACTAGACCAACCCGACAAGCTGTCAAATCCCATCAATTCATTGTGGAGGTCCCCAGATGCCGAAGAGCTTTCTACTCGAAAAGCTTCTTTCCTTGTGCTGCTGAACTCTAAAACTCCCTCCCTGCTCCCTGTTTTCCTGACGGTACTGCCATGCAGAAATTTAAAACTAATGTAAACAGACATCTCGCTGCACAGCTCCCAATTAGGTTGACCCCCCCCCCAAAAAAAAAAAATCTTTACCCTTTTTTTCAGTAGCCCCTTACGTCTACAGTAGCGGCCAGTCTTGCTTGGGGTGAACTATGTTAAAAAAAAATTTAATTGGAAAGAGTCTATTATTACAAACAGTACAGGCATGTCTTTCTCCTGAAGAATATTCCAGAGGGTGTATTAAACACAAGTGAGTATCGTTTCCTGGTTATTATAAAAAAGGCTTTCAACCGGGAAAAGGCTGCTTACTCTATCCGCATCGCTGTATTGTTAAAAGGCTTTGAAACAAAAGAATAAATAACGTCTTTTGAGATGAAATGGCAAGAAAGGTTACAAAAGTTTGGCTCGAACAACTATATACAACGTAGCTAGAAAAACGAACAATATAAAGATAATGTAAATTCTAGAAGAGCTTTCTTGACCCTTTGGCTAAGATCAAAGTGTAGTACCTGTTCCGATATTGTACCCCATAGACTGGTATTGTCTTGGCCTTCGGGGCTGGATTTACCCGGTCTATGGGACTGTCCTGTGCAGTTCTAGGAGGTCTACCCTCCCAGGCTTTGCCTCCCCTCTTTGGGAAGGAGTAAGTTTATTGCTTACTGCCTGAGGCGCCCCTACCGGGAATGCCGACGGAGCGGCCCAGGCAATTTTTAATGGCCAGAGTGCTCACCTTCTCGGGCGCTAGCTTTTCAAATCCCACTTTCCCGACCTTGTGTCACATCTTTCCTTGTGGGAGGAAGATAAATAAATCTAGAAGAACTATCGTTTCTATCACTAGAGGCGCAAAATCATAAATTTTGCCACGAGAGAAGAATATTGGCGCTGCTAAAAGAGTGCCGTAACAGAATCATCACATATCCAAATACGAAAATATCCTTTTACGAAAATATCCTTTTACGAAAATATCCAAATACGAAAATATCCAAATACGAAATTATCCAAATACGAAAATATCCAAATACGAAAATATCCAAATACGAAATTATCCAAATACGAAAATATCCAAATACGAAAATATCCAAATACGAAAATATCCAAATACGAAATTATCCAAATACGAAAATATCCAAATACGAAAATATCCAAATACGTAAATATCCAAATACAAAAATATCCAAATACGATATTATCCTTTTACGAAAATAGATATTTTAAAAGTATTCTAAAGAAAACAACTCCAGCTAGCAAAGGAACTAGAGCGGCGAGAATTCTCTCGGAGCTTTTTTTTTCTTTTGATGTCACTGCTTATCAAGGTCAAGGGTCACTCGAAGATGAAGGTTAATGAGACAGAGGTGAATGCCAGCCGAAAAACGAGGAACACTATGGGAGTACTAACATTGATCAATGGTATGAACTGCGTTTGCTTACTCTGTGGGCGGTCCATGGCAGGAATTTGTTGTCATTGGTTTTGAAGACGACTAAGTTAGTATAAATCTATATATCTCCCTCTAGATATGCAGTAAGTAGTAGGGTAGACTAGACTTTCAAGCCTTGGTTGTACGACCAGTCTAAGGGAAAGAAAACTCTGAGATAACAATGATCTTCTGATTTCAGCATTGTTTTCAGTCGTCCCGGATTTCTCCTTAAAACTAGATTCAGATGATGCAGTTGTAGATTGTGCAACCATTGCTTCACTGTGGACACCCTGTGCAGGCATCCTCATAGTAGGGGTATATATTGTCTCTAGCGTAATTAATAATAACTCTATATTTTTGTTACATATTTTACAGGAAATAAATGGTTTGTCATCAATGGCTAAGAAGCATAGAGACGAAAATAGTAGAACATAAGAGCAGCAAAGCGCGCGAAAAAGAATGGATGCACTATTCATGGCGCTCTTGTATAAGCAGTAACCGATCTGAGGGAGATAACTCTATTTTCTTAGCCGCCGCTATTCCGAATTCGTTTATACTTTGGCAAGGGAGATAACTTTGTTTATTAATAAAAAAAAACATGTTACGGTTTTGAAATGCGTTAAAAACCCTAACCCTAACCCTGACCCGTTCAAAATAACTTTTAAGCACTTTTATTTACATGCCACAAAGTTATCTCGCTTGCCAAAGTATAAGCGAATTCGGAATAGCGGCGGCTAAGAAAAATAGAGTTATCTCACTCAGATCGGTTACTGCTTATACAAGAGCGCCCTATTCATTGTAGATGCAGTTGAGAACACATAACCACACAAAAATCATTGGAATCGTTACTCTATGCAGACACATTCCAACTTCAGCCATCTTTACTTGTGCAGCGATATTAGATTTTGGTTGTGTAAAAATAACGTTAACAACGGTATTTTCCATAAGGGTAGATTAAGTAGAAAAGTGTTAGAAGTTTAACCCTGAAATGTCTTACTTTTTATATATATATATTTTAAAATTATCATCGAAGATACTGATTACTTATTTTGCGGGTGTGCTGATGCGACATCATACTAATACCTACTCACACTAGCGATGTTTAGCGATTTAGGACTTTGGGTGTGTAAAAATAATGTTAAGCACGGCATTTTTCGATAAGGATAGATTGGATTAAGAAAGTGGAAAATTCCTTTAGAAATTTAAAGTGTACAATTAGAACTACGTGGCAGGATATCACGTCACAGAAAGGAAGTCACTAGTGATACGTGGTGAACAAGCCGATTTCAACTTAATATTTCTTGCTTAATTGGGAGATAAAACAATAGGGTTTTAAAACAGTTGCTACCCCCTATGGCGGATTGGTTGAGGTATACAGCAAAGAAAAAGAAAAATTCCGAAAGATTGTAAAACTCTAAATGATTTTTAGCTGTCATAATATACAACTGCTGCTATTAATGAACGCGTATTACGACAGAACAACAGCGAAGAAGAGAGGAGAGAACGAACTGCTGCTACGTGTCATCAACACAACGACACTCTAGCTGCTTGCGTGATGACCGATTTCCTGTGTATTCTGTTTGAATGAAAGAATTCGTAATGCTATACGATTGAGAGTAGATGGGGTGTCTGAGAGGATCGAACGAATGAGGAAAGATAGCACCATCCAGACCTCGAAGTTTACGAAGAAGACTGAAATCGTGAAAAATCATAGTGTCACTTAAGTTTTAGAAGAAGAAAAAACACCTTTCCTTGGTGAGAAATTACGAGTAAACGACTAGTAAAGAAGCACCAAGTGAGTTACAATTGAATGGAGATTACTGGAAAATCTTGTAAGACTTGTTGTCACTCAGATTTCAAGGAAAGTTACCAGTTTTTATCTGCAAGAAATTACTCGTAACGATTGGTGTTGAAACTACTTCTTCTTCTTTCATTTGCTTCACAGCATCTCACTGTTAGATAACCAGCTTGGTTGAGAAAAGCCATGCTAATGGTTTGTTGTCTAGCACAGCTATGCCGACTTCGCCGTTGGGTGGTCGATATTTAAGGTATGACTCGATGATGATGTGGTCTACTGTCTGTTCAGAGTGACCACAGTCGCAGACAGCCGAGTCCCTGAGTCCCCATCCTTTCATGGTCGCGGCGAAACGACCGACACCTGTCCTGAGGCGGTTAAGCATTGTCCACTGCCGGCGAGGGAGGTCCATGTCTGGTAGGTTATCCGGGTCCTCCACAAATCTGTGCAACCTTGATTATCTGCTGCCTGCCATTCCTCCGTCCAGCAACGTTTCAGCCAGATTCGTTTTGTGACATCACCGGGTATTGAAAGCAGGAGCTGGTGGGCATTCTCCAAGAATGGACGTCGTGACTTCAGGCGATCTCGTGGAGGGGTCTCTGAGGCGAGCTTGTGGAGAAGGTGGTCCTCATCGATAGGAGATAAAGTCAGCCTTTTCGTGGCCTCCTCCATAAGTACCTGCTCACAACAGCGAAACTAATGACTTTAGACCGCTTCCAGCGACCCCAGCGTCCTTGAAACTATTAGTAAGTAAGAAACAACAACAACAGCTACAATAATAAAAATAAGAATCATAATAACATTAATAATAATAATAAGCCGCGCGTGCATGGTCCCCCTCTGTATGTGACTCGATGTGGCGAGTGTAAAATGCAATAAGTTTGGGCAATTTGGGGAATTTTTGACCGCCCTTTTGACTCCCTGGGGGCGCGAACGAGAATTTTTCTGAGGTCAAGGATGCTCATTTTATATCCAGAACAATTGCCTCTACATTTTGGCCAAGTTTCAGAAAAATTGAATGGATGGATCAAACGTTATGGGAGAAAAGGGTCATTTTTGCCATTTTGTGGGCTTTTGACCCTCTGGGGGCGCGAACCAGATTTGTTCCAAGGTCAGCGATACTTATTTTCTATTAGGAACAATTGCCTCCACATTTTAGCCAAGTTTCAGAGAAATTGAATGGATGGATGGAAAGTTATGGGGCAAAAAATGTCATTTTTTGCCATTTCGGGGCCTTTTGACCCCCTTGGGGGGCTAACCAGATTTGAACAAAAAAAATCGGAGAATGTCACTTTCTAACCTGACCAAAGTTACAACTTCATGCAAAATTTCAGAGAAATTCAATGGATGGTTGCGGAGAAAAATCCGGACGGACGGACGGAAGGACATGCCTCAAAACATAAGTCCCCCGATTTTATAAATCGGGGGACCAATAACAATAATAATAACAATAATAACATTAATAAAAATAATAACAGCAATGTTAATAATGATAACAATAATAACAATTACAATAACAATAATAATAATAATGAGTTACAATAATAATGAATGGAATGAAGATTACTGGAAATCTTGGGAGGCTTGTTGTCACTCAGACTTAAAAGAAAGTCACCAGTTTTTATGGTGATCAGTTGAGAGTATTATGTGTGAATACTGTAAAGGAAAATAACACACAGAAATCATTGTTAAACCCCATATGATTTTGTGCTGTGGTTATCTGCAACCGCTGCTATTAATCAGCACGTATAACGATAGAATAACAGTGAAGAAGAAGAGGGGAGAGAGAACGAACTGTTGTTATGTGTCATCTACACAACAAGACTTAAACTGCCCGCGTGAGGAACCGCCATCTAGATAATCTACTTGGATCGAAATATCGGTCCATGCAATGCTACACTAGTCTGTTATCATAATTATACAAAGCCACCATCCGCCCATGTATGAAGTATTGTTGCCACATCTGGGCTGGGGCATCATCCACTAGTCTATCTCTCCTTGACAAGGTCCATAAAAGAGTCGCCAACTTAATAAGTCTCTCACTATCCACCAAGCTCCAACCCCTGTCCCATCGCCGCAATGTTGCATCCTTGTGCTTGTTTTACAAGTACTTCAATGGATTGTGCTCAGATGAACTTGCTGCTCTAGCGCCTCCAGGACGTACATTCACTAGACCAACCAGACAATCTGCCAAATCCCATCCATTCACTGTGGAGGTCCCCAGATGCCGAAGAGCTTTCTACCCCAAAAGCTTATTTCCTCGTGCTGCTGGACTCTGGAAACTCCCTCCCTGCTTCCTGTTTTCCTGACGGTACTGACATGCAGAAATTAAAAACTAATGTAAACAGACATCTCGCTGCACAGCTCCCAATTAGGTTGACCCCCCCCCCAAAAAAAAACCTTTACCCTTTTTTTCAGTAGCCCCTTACGTCTACAGTAGCGGCCTGTCTTGCTTGGGGTGAACTATGTTAAAAAAAAAATTTAATTGGAAAGAGTTTATTGTTACAAACAGTACAGGCATGTCTTTCTCCTGAAGAATTTTCCAGAGGGTGTATTAAACACAAGTGAGAATCGTTTCCTGGTTATTATAAAAAAGGCTTTCAACAAGGAAAAGGCTGCTTACTCTATCCGCATCGCTGTATTGTTAAAAGGCTTTGAAACAAAAGAATAAATAACGTCTTTTGAGATGAAATGGCAAGAAAGGTTACAAAAGTTTGTCTTGAACAACTATATACAACGTAGCTAGAAAAACGAACAATATAAAGATAATGTAAATTCTAGAAGAGCTTTCTTGACCCTTTGGCTAAGATCAAAGTGTAGTACCTGTTCCGATATTGTACCCCAGACTGGTATTGTCTTGGCCTTCGGGGCTGGATTTACCCGGTCTATGGGACTGTCCTGTGCAGTTCTAGGAGGTCCACCCTCCCAGGCTTTGCCTCCCCTCTTTGGGAAGGAGTAAGTTTATTGCTTACTGCCTGAGGCGCCCCTACCGGGAATGCCGACGGAGCGGCCCAGGCAATTTTTAATGGCCAGAGTGCTCACCTTCTCGGGCGCTAGCTTTTCAAATCCTACTTTCCCGACCTTGTGTCACATCTTACCTCGTGTGAGGAAGATAAATAAATCTAGAAGAACTATCGTTTCTATCACTAGAGGCGCAATATCATAAATTTTGCCACGAGAGAAGAATATTGGCGCTGCTAAAAGAGTGCCGTAACAGAATCATCACATATCCAAATACGAAAATATCCAAATACGAAAATATCCAAATACGAAAATATCCAAATACGAAAATATCCTTTTACGAAAATATCCAAATACGAAAATATCCAAATACGAAATTATCCAAATACGAAAATATCCAAATACGAAAATATCCAAATACGAAAATATCCAAATACGAAAATATCCAAATACGAAATTATCCAAATACGAAAATATCCAAATACGAAAATATCCAAATACGAAAATATCCAAATACGAAAATATCCAAATACGAAATTATCCTTTTACGAAAATAGATATTTTAAAAGTATTCTAAAGAAAACAACTCCAGCTAGCAAAGGAACTAGAGCGGCGAGATTTTTTTAATATCAATGATTATATGTTGTTTCCCCAAATTTCATCTGATCCGGATTTCATTCTAATATTTTGGCGGCCATGACATTGTATTTTGAAGGGAGTTTATTTATTTTGATGATAGCTTATCAAGTTGCATTTGTGTAGATGTTCAATTTAAAGATTTCCTAAAGAAATCGGCTTTGGATTTAAATATTTATTAAACTAGTTATGACCTAGATCAACGATTTACTTTTCAGCATAAGAATGATCCTAAACATAGGTCTAAAGCAGTGACTGCATGGTTCCAGAAAAAAAGAATACAATTCTGCCATGGACTTCAATGAGTTCTGGCTTGAATCCTATTGGAGATCTATGGCAAGATTTAGAAGTTCGAATAAACCGTTTGCCACGAAAGATTTTCAGGAATTAGAATGTGTAGCAATTGAAGAATGTGTTAGGATCGAGGGTCGTGTTCCCTCGATTATAAACGTGTTCAGTAAATCAAGCAATGTTGCATGCAAAAGACAGAGTAATAATTAATAAACAAAATAAAGTAGTTCAAATAACGTTTATTGAACGTGTGTGTACGTGGAATGATGAAGTGTGTGATGTATGCATGAATGTCGATGGAAAAACAGTTCTTGAAAAAGGTATAAGAAGAAATGAATCCGGCGTGGGGAAAGTCTTTGAAAGCCGTACACAAAGAAAATGAGTTGAGAACTCTTACCGTTGTTTGACCACGTGCTGACGGAAGAAACGTGTGTTGGTAGTTGTTTTGCCGAGGCCAGTTGAAAAGAAAAGAGGTGGAATTTTCGTTTGCACCTAGGGCAGATAACTCTGGTGTCGCTTTACAGCGCCACCTGTCGGTGAAAAAGCGACACCTAACGGCCAACCGGTGCAGTTATGTTTTGAAAGGAGGAGGTAACTGCTACAAATGGACTCGTCCTACTACCACCACTGTAAAGCAATTTTCTTTCTAAGGAACGGATTCTGTTGGAGGAATGGTTGTATCTAATTCGATCAGCAATGTTGATGCAGAGCAAAATCACAACAGTTTTGGATTTGCCCTTTCACTTTAGTTTTGATTAATTTAATTGGAGTTCATTAAAAAAAAAATGTTATATAACGCGGGCCGTGTTTTAATGGAAAAGTTTTAGTGATACTTTCAAGGGTCAGAGGTGATCCCGGACGAAAGTAGCGAAACCACGTGATTTCCGGTTGAAGATTTTCTGTCTCTTTGGCTGGCGAGATTTCAACGAAGACGAAACTTGTCTGGCCTGCCGTCCGCGATTTAGCGCAATGTAACTAGATATAGCGGGACGAACGATACATCTATCTGTCTGTCTGTCTCTCTTGTCTGTCTGTCTGTCTGTATCTCTTGTTTGTCTGTCTATCTATCTGCCTGTCTGTCTGTCTCTCCTGTCTGTCTATCTATCTGTCTGTCTCTCTTGTCTGTCTGTCTATCTGTCTCTCTTGTCTGTCTGTCTCTCTATCTGTCTGTCGCTCTTGTTTGTCTGTCTGTCTCTCTTGTCTGTCTGTCTGTCTCTCTTGTCCGTCTGTCTACCTATCTGTCTGTCTCTCTTGTCTGTCTGTCTCTCTCTCTTGTCTGTCTGTCTCTCTTGTCTGTCTGTCTGTCTCTCTTGTCTGTCTCTCTTGTCTGTCTGTCTGTCTGTCTGTCTCTCTTGTCTGTCTGTCTGTCTGTCTGTCTGTCTCTCTTGTCTGTCTGTCTGTCTATCTGTCTGTTTCTCTTGTCTGTCTATCTGTCTGTCTCTGTCTGTCTGTCTCTGTCTCTGTCTCTGTCTCTCTCTCTCTCTCTCTCTCTCTCTCCCTCTCTCTCTCTGTGTCTTACCCGTGTACAAGTAGCCCGTCGGTCTGATTTATTTTCTGTGACCGTCTCTATTTTTAAATAAACCTTTGGCGTCCGAGTGGTTTGTATCCGCAGACAAGAAAGAACCTGGATTCACAAAGACGACGACGACGACGACGACGACGACGACGACGACGACGACACGGGTGTATAATGATTTATACACCCATCGATAAGTGAAAATATAACAAAAGAAGACGATGCGGATATCATTCAAAATCACGAGGGAAAATGACATTCAGTGCTTCTTCAGCTTCGCTCCGACATATAATACTTCTATGAAAAAGAAAAAAATAGCTAAGGAAACGTATAAACTTTGTTATGTACTTACGTAGTAGCTTAAAGAAGACCGTACACCAAAATTTACGCAAATTCATCAAGTATCTTTTAAATAAAACGAATATTATTTTATCTCTCGGACGCCATTTGTCACCAGTCCGTGTCGTTAACCACTTCGCCATCGTTACCTTCAGTTCGGCGGAACTTTGTAACATGGCGTTGGCACTGATCTATTAGCAGAGCTAAAAGTAAGAATGCAGGCGGTAATCTTAACATTTTAAACTTAAGCGTGTCAAACAAAAGAAAATGTTATTTCAAAAGGGAGCATGACAGACCAAAAGAAAATGCTATTGCAAGCTTAAGAGTGTCAAGCCAAATATAATATTACATACATAACGCATCGCTCAACAAGTCCCGGGCTTAACTAATAAAACACCAACTTTTAAAACAAAATAAGTTATTTTTAAAAAGAAAAACAAAATATACCCTGTTGAATTGTCAACTGAATATAGTTCCACTCAACCAAATGGTGATAAGGCCATCGACCTGATCACCGCACTATGTGATAATTACTGCGCTGCAGAGGTATCACGTGACATGAACATTAGGCGCCAAATTTGTTCTTTCAAAATTGTATCTTCAGTCCGAGAATTAAAGTTCTGCAATACGCACGTATTATTGTTACCCCATTCTATTCTTGTCTTTTCTGCTATGTCTTCGTGACTCATAGTCTACCACGATGTTACGCTCTACCCCTCAAAGCTTAACATACCCTTTCTTAACACTACCACTAACACTAAGTCTGGATGGCTTAACTACTAAAACACACACCTTAGGCCAAAACTCGACTTTATTCATCAACATAGATGTCTTTCTACGCTTCTCAAACAATACGATGCCCTTATTTGTAAAACGATTGTCTTTTCTCTCAAACCACACCTCAGTTGTTAATATCGCTTCTTCACTGGAGCCAAATCTCTCTCCCTTGAGCAATCTTTAGGGGTCTGAAAGCAACCAGTAGTCGCTGAGGCCTGATCAGGAGAATAGGGTGGGTGCGGAAGCAATTCGAAGTGCAATTTGTGTAGTTTTATCGTTGCGATTGATTGTGACACGGTGCATTGTCTTGGTGAAAAGGTATTTTTTTCTTTTTAATTTGTGGTCGTTTTTTTTAGCGATTTCTTTCCTTTAAACGCATCAATAATGTTATATAATATTTGCTATTGATGGTCTTTCCCCTTTCAATGTAAGCCACGAACTAAATACCCTGTTCATCCCAGAATACGAAGGCCAAAACTTTGTCTGCTGATGTTTGCGCCTCTGGTCGCTTCGAGTGTTTTCACCTGCTGCTGTCCACTCAGCTAACTGCCGACTGAACTCAGGAGTGAAGTGGTGCATCTATGTTTCATCCATTGTAACATATAGATGCAAAATCTCCTTTTATTTGCGTTGAAACAGGTGTAAACAACGCTCTAAATCGTGGACTCATTGCTATTTTGATCGACTGCGAGCAAACGCGGCACCCACTTTGAACACAGCTTTGCCATTGACAAATGTTGAAGCAAAATCGTAGATACACTGCTTTCTGATATCTTAAACTCCTCTGCTATCTCACGCAACTTCAAGTTTCAAGTTTAAAAAAAAAATTTTTTATTTTTTTTTTCATGGAAATCGCTCTAGACAAGACATGAATCCACTTGATGTAAGGAGCTAACAAGGACAAATATGATTATCGCAAAGACAGGAGATGCCTATTGGCCTTAGTTATGAAAAGACCAAGGTTATAGGTAGGAGGAAAACAGTCAGCAAGAAGAGAGTTCCACAAGCCTGTGGTTCTTGGAAAGAAGCCACTGGAATAGGAAGCTGTATTACAATGAGATATCAAAACAGCAAATTGATGGAGACCACGAAACCAACGAGTCAAACGAGCTGGAACGAAAGAAGCAGGGGATAGATCACCTAATTCCGAAGAAACATGCCATAATAGTATTTATAGAAAAGACTGAGACTAGCAACATCACGTCTGTGTGTGAGAGAGATAGGGTACAGAAAAGAAGAAATGGCGGGGTTAATCAAATTACAGACACGTTTCTGCACCTTATCAAGAACCCTCAAATGGGTCAGATAGTCATCAGCCCAAATATGACAACAGTACTCCATTTTGTTAACTTTTTGATGTTATATAGGACAAGTGCAGAATTTGGCTGACCTGAGCAGTCAGCATCACTTGTGTATGCACGACCGTGTTTAAAATCAGCATACCTCGCTGTTTCCGATGGAGCAGAGGCAGAAATTTGCAACAGTGGCTTCACTTAAACAACTATAATGTGTGAACTAATAATCCGATTGAGTTAAAATTTTGACACGTGCTATTTGAAGGTTAGTACTTTATTAAAAAAAATCAAACTTGGTGATATATATATATATGTTAGGCCAGAAATTTATTGAGTGACGTGTTAAGCGTAGCAGATAAAATAAAATATTGTTTCAACCTTTCTCGTGTCAAGCCAATAAAATGTTGTTACAAACTTTAGTTTGACCGACCACCAGAGCCTATTATTGAAATACTAGGACGTATCCCCCCCCTCCAAAAAAAAAACAGTAAAATAATCACTCTAATGTAATGTCCGTAACTTTCGTGTGCATTTTTAACACACCATTCGCTCTGTGTGTTGTATGCTTGAACTAACAATCACGAAAGGAGTCACGTGTTATCATGACGTCATAGCAATTAGTTGTAAGTTTCTTAATTATTGCTTTTACACGATTCATACAAACGCCGACCGACTTGAATTGTTTGCAGCGGATGCACTTGAGTGAGTAAAAATTATGAAATAATAAATCATGTAATAATTTCGCCAGTTTTCTCCCCTTTTTTTTTCGCCTTCCATTCTTGTCTTTTCATGAAGTTTAATTTTCTTTTTCTTCTTTCAAACATGTACTTTTCTCCTTCCTTCCTTACTTCCCTCCTTACTTGCCCCGTACTCCTCTCTTTTCTTTTCTTCTTTTGATCCTTCCTCGTCTTTCCCTTTTTCATTCCCTCCTTCCTTCCCCATCCTTCCCTCTTTCATTCTCCCCTTTCCTTCATCCTTTCCATCATTCTTTATCCCGCCCTTCCTTCCTTCCGTTTTCCTCTTCTTACTTCATTTCTTCCTCCTTTCCCCATCCTTCCCTTTCCTTCCTTCCTTTCTTCCTTCCTTCCTTCCTTCCTTCCTTCCTTCCTTCCTTCATTCCTTCCTTCCTTACTTCCTCCGTTCCTTCTTTCCTTTCATTCCTTGCTTCTTTCATTCATTCCTTCATTCCTTCCTTCCTTTCTTCATTCATTCCTTCCTTCCTTCCTTCTTTCATTCATTCCTTCCTTCTTTCCTTAATTCCTTCCTTCCTTCATTCCTTCCTTCCTTCATTCATTCATTCATTCTTTTGATCCTTCCTCGTCTTTCCCTCTTTCATTCCCTCCTTCCTTCCACATCCTTCCCTCCTTCATTCTCCCCTTTCCTTCATCCTATCCATCATTCTTTCCCCCACCCTTCCTTCCTTCTTTCTCTTCTTCTTTCCTTCCGTTTTTCTCTTCTTACTTCATTCCTTCCTCTTTTACCCATCCTTCCCCTTCCTTGCTTCCTTCCTTTCCTGCCCTTTCCCCCCTTCCTGCATTCCCTCTTTTCTTCCCTCCTCTATTCATTCCTTCCTACCCCGTCCCTTTTTCTTTCCCCTTCATCCCTTCCCTCTTTCATTCCCGCCCTTTTCCTTCCTTCCTTCCTTCATTTCTTCATTCCTTCCTTCCTTCCTTCCTTCATTTCTTCCTTCCTTCCTTCCTTCCTTCCTTCCTTCCTTCCTGCATTCCTTCCTTCCTTCATTCCTTCCTTCCTTCCTTCCTTCATTCCTTCCTTCCTTATTCCTTCCTTCCTTCTTTCATTCCTTCATTCCTTCCTTCATTCATTCCTTCCTTATTCCTTCCTTCCTTCCTTCCTTCCTTATTCCTTCCTTCCTTCCTTCCTTCATTCCTTCATTCATTCCTTCCTTCCTTCATTCCTTTCTTCCTTCCTTCCTTCCTTCTTTCATTCCTTCCTTCCTTCCTTCCTTGATTCCTTCTTTTTTTCATTCATTCCTTCCTTCCTTCATTCCTTCATTCCTTTCTTCCTTCCTTCCTTCCTTCCTTCCTGTATTCATTCCTTCCTTTATTCCCTTCTTCCTTCCTTCCTTCCTTATTCCTTCCTTCCTTGCTTCCTTCTTTCATTCCTTCCTTCCTTCCTTCCTTGATTCCTTCCTTCTTTCATTCATTCCTTCCTTCCTTCATTCCTTCATTCCTTTCTTCCTTCCTTCCTTCCTTCCTTCCTTCCTGTATTCATTCCTTCCTTCATTCCTTTCTTCCTTCCTT
>OY744535.1:28438693-28443693 GCA_963556195.1 Sepiola atlantica
GATGACAATCTGAAATTAATACCACTTTGAAAACCCATAAACATTAATATTTAATCCGGATCAAAATTTAAAAGAGGATAGTTTTCCTTTATTTTTCAGAATTACTCAATCAAGTTCTGTGGAATAACATATCAACATCCCTGAAGGTTCCACCATGTGCTTTTACAAATATGCCGTCTCCAAATAGATTTAATAGTATTATTTGTGATTGGTACAATATCAATACATTTTTTATACTTATTGTTCAGCATTTATAAAGGCCAAGAGCAACGCGAGGGTTAGGGTTAATGAGATTATCAGTTCGATGCTAAACTGTGAGAGAGTTGAAAACTATGGACGAACAGGGCAAAAGTTTGACAAATATTTGTTGACATTGAACTTGAAGACGACTATGTTGTAGTCTTCAGGGAAGCAGTCCACCAGTAATGTATTTCACAGATTTATATATATATATATATATATATATATATATATATATATATATATATATATATATATATATATATATATAGTACATGTATTGTATTAGTTTCTGTAGATGTAAATCCGTTTAAACTCAAGTGTTTATAAAAAGTGCTCAATAACAAGTAGAGCTGTTCTTAAGTATAAATTTGTATTCATTCAAACATTATTGGTTACATATGTGCATACATGTTTCGGTTGTACTCTTCACAAAGAGTGAACCTCTTCAGACCAAAGAAGACAGAGAAGTGAGATGGATTTGGAAAACTTTCCCTTTAAATAAATCTTTTTAGGGGAATAGGCTATTTTTATCAATTAGTATTGGATTACATACTTAACTTGTTAACTCTTTCAATTAGTTTTATCTTTTTTTTATCACTTTTATTACCTGCCTTCTTATTCTTTACCCTTTTCATTGTTTTATTACCTACTTAGCCCGAATTCCTTTGTTCTCTATTAAACACTTCAAAGTGTTAATGTAACTATATATATATATATATATATATATATATATATATATATATATATATATATATATATATATATATATATAGCAGAACAGACATAAGAGATTTAGGGGTTCAGCCCAGCTGTTGGCCCTGATGTTTTTGATTCAGTCAGGCTCTATTAAAGACTTCAAAGATTGCGTTAGCATGAAACATCGATGTCTGTAGGTAATAAATAATTAATATGTATTTATAAATATTATTATAAGCCCCCTTTACTAAAGGCCGGGCACTCTGAGTGAGTTTAATAACAAGCAGTACTAATAGCTTCATGCGAGATCAAACACAGCTTGTTGTTGTAAGATCACTTTCAACTGCTCGTTGAAAATACCCGCCGACTCGGTATTAAAAAGTTAAATTCCTCCTTAATTATTAGCTAATTCACGGTGGCCGACGGGGGAACGCTCTTGACTGCAAATTAGTGGAGATTTGTAGTCGGAGTTCGAGCCCGCGGACCGTCGGGAATTAACTTCTTGCACTGAAGATTGCGTTAGCATGAAACATCGATGTCTGTAAGTAATAAATCATTAATATTTATATATATATATATATATATATATATATATATGTATGTATATATATATATGAAGCAGCTGTTTACATTTAAAGTTTCTATATATTTACTAACTAATTGGCGATGGATAAGATCACCGACTGCGAATCAAAGACGATTTGTGATCGTTGAGAATTAGTTCCTAGACTGAAGATTAGCATGAAACATCGATGTCTCTAGGTATTTTAAAAATAATTAATATTTATTTATAAATATATATATATATATATATATATATATATATATATCTTAGCAAACAGAGATAAGAGATTTGGGGTTTCAGCCCAGCTGTTGGCCCTGATGTTTTTGATTCGGTCAAGTACAGTCAGGATTTTAAGCGGATGGTCTGTTGTTATGTGTTCGGTTGGAAGAGACTATTGTTTTGCTTGCGAGTGAGTTTGGCAGAAAAATCAAGTATAATTTTAAACCTCTTAAAATAAAACATTGTCACTTGTTTTCAAACTCAGAGTTGAAATTTTATTTGGCGGGGAAATCCATATTGCTACAGCAGTGATCGAGATCGCATGATTGATACTACGGCCAGTGTCGAAATCAAGCACCGAATTCGGGCGGGGCACACAAGCGGACGATCGCGGCTGCGCAGTGAACGCTATACACCATATACATTTAGAAAACCGTACGTTATCGCTAAAAGTACATTAGTAATAGATAATGTACAACATTTATAAAGATATATAAGAAAAATTTCCAGAGGTTTATGATATTTGTTGACATTGGACTTGAAGACGGCCATGTTGTAGTCTGCAGGGAGGCACTCACGTGGTAATGATTTCCACAGATGGGGATGTTCTTGGAAAGAAACTCAGTTCATGGAAATTCCGTTTGATGTTAGACAAACGGGAGGAAAAAGGAAAGTTCTTTTGGTAATGTGGTAATAAGACGAGTGATTGCTGTGGATCTGTTACAGGGAGGAACCAGTAATTGGAGCTCAGTCGAGTACCTTTCAAGGAAATAAAGATAGAGTATAGAAAGATTAACAACGTCTTTCTCTTCTCTTAGAAAAGGGCTGGAGAGAAACAACTCTTATTATTCCATATACCAAAAAAAAATTCTTATTATTCCATATACCAAAAAGAAACTTTTATTATTCCATATACCAAAAAAAAAACTCTTATTCCATATACCAAAAAAACTCTTATTATTCCATATACCAAAAAAACTCTTATTATTCCATATACCAAAAAACTCCTCATTATTCCATATACCAAAAAAACTCTTATTATTCCATATACCAAAAAAACTCTTATTATTTCTATATACCAAAAAAACCATTATTATTCCATATACCAAACACCCCTTATTATTCCATATACCAAAAAAACCCTTATTATTCCATATACCAAAAACCCCTTATTATTCCATATACAAAAAAAAGTATTATTCCATATACCAAAAAAAAACCTTATTATTCCATATACCAAAAACCCTTATTATTCCATATACCAAAAAAAACCTTATTATTCCATATACCAAAAAAACCCTTATTATTCCATATACCAAAAAAACCCTCATTATTCCATATACCAAAAAAACCCTTATTATTCCATATACAAAAAAAGTATTGTTCCATATACCAAAAAAACCCTTAGTATTCCATATACCAAAAAAAACCCTTATTATTCCATATACAAAAAAAAACTTATTATTCATATACCAAAAAAAACCCTTATTATTCCATATACCCAAAAAAAAACTCTTAGTATAAAAAAAAACAAGTTATTCATATTGTTCGTCTGCACTTTTTTTTTCTAATTAATTTTTTCATGGAAATCGCTCCAGACAAGGCATGAAGCCACTTGATGTAAGGAGCTAAAAAAATACTTCCAAGTCAAAATCTAACCAACTATAAGTGTTAGATGGATAGATTCCGACACAGAAAACAACAATTCTTCTCCCTTTGTCAGAAAAAATCACTAATGGAATGTAAGGACCCTAAAGGACAAAATAAGGGAAGCGAGAGTTACGAGGCTGCCGAAAGTAAACCCAAGGTCTATTTTCTATACGCGACCTCGGATTTCATTGAAAACTGTTTTGCAAAACTGTTATGCAAAACTGTTATGCAAAACGGTTATGCAAAACTGTTATGTAAAACTGTTATGTAAAACTGTTATGCAAAACTGTTATGCAAAACTGTTATGTAAAACGGTTATGCAAAACTGTTATGTAAAACTGTTATGCAAAACGGTTATGTAAAACTGTTATGCAAAACTATGCAAAACTGTTATGTAAAACGGTTATGTAAAACTGTTATGCAAAACTGTTATGCAAAACTGTTATGTAAAACTGGTATGCAAAACTGTTATGCAAAACTGTTATGCAAAACTGTTATGTAAAACTGTTATGCAAAACGGTTATGTAAAACTTTTATGCAAAACTGTTATGCAAAACTGTTATGCAAAACGGTTATGTAAAACTGTTATGCAAAACTGTTATGTAAAACTGTTATGCAAAACTGTTATGCAAAACTGTTATGTAAAACTGTTATGCAAAACTGTTATGTAAAACTGTTGTGCAAAACTGTTATGCAAAACTGTTATGCAAAACGGTTATGCAAAACTGTTATGCAAAACGGTTATGCAAAACAGTTATGCAAAACTGTTATGTAAAACTGTTATGCAAAACTGTTATGCAAAACGGTTATGTAAAACGGTTATGTAAAACGGTTATGCAAAACGGTTATGCAAAACGGTTATGTAAAACGGTTATGTAAAACGGTTATGCAAAACGGTTATGCAAAACTGTTATGCAAAACTGTTATGTAAAACTGTTATGCAAAACTGTTATGCAAAACTGTTAAGCAAAACGTTTATGCAAAACTGTTATGTAAAACTGTTATGCAAAACTGTCATGTAAAACTCCCCATCTCGCCCCCTAATTAGGTGACAGAGCGCTTGATTTGCCAGAGATTCAGGTCTCCCTTCAATAATTTCGAAGGTGGTGTTTCAGAATAAAGCTTTGGGGTCTGCATCAAATTTTTTTTTTTTTATTTCGACTGGCAAATCTGCATAGCTGCCACAGTTTAGTAATGGGGGTATTTTTTCTAACTTTCCGTTTTCATTGTAAATATTCATTAATATAATTTTGTGCATATCATTTTTATCACCATACCCCCTGTTGCATATTTCATTTATATGGGTTTTAAGTAGGATTTTCATGGTGCAAATCCTTTTGGTGATTGGAGAAGGATGTATAGTATAAATGCGGTATTTTGGTGAATCATGGTCCTGAATGAAGCTAGCTAAGTTGGCGTAGTTATTATCAGTTAGTGAAGACCGAACTTTTCCCCTTCCCCTTTTCGGCCTTGTGCCAAATTTTATAATTCTTTTTAATTTATAAATAAATAAAAGTTTTTTTTTGTGAACATCGCGTTGTTCACATGCGTGTCAATAGAGAGGAAAGGAAAGGAAAAGAAAAGAAAAAGAAAAGAACGGTATTTTCAAGGAACGAAGGAACAATTC
>OY744535.1:28448693-28503693 GCA_963556195.1 Sepiola atlantica
CATTATTAGCAATAAGTAATTCGTATAAAAATAAGTAATTTGTATAAAAATAAGTAAATGCCAAGA
The DNA here is from genome assembly GCA_963556195.1 of Sepiola atlantica. Classification (NCBI taxonomy): domain Eukaryota; kingdom Metazoa; phylum Mollusca; class Cephalopoda; order Sepiida; family Sepiolidae; genus Sepiola; species Sepiola atlantica. The sequence continues at coordinate 28,448,760 of OY744535.1, forward strand.
TCAAAGTGTAGTATCTGTTCCGATGGATACTACACCCTATAGACCGGTATCGTCTTGGCCTTCGGGGCTTGATTTACGCCGGTCTATGGGTCTGTCCTGTGCAGTTCTAGGAGGTCCACCCTCCCAGGCTTTTCCTCTCCTCTTTGGGGAGGAGTAAGTTTATTGCTTACTGCCTGAGGCGCCCCTAGCGGGGAATGCCGACGGGGCTGCCCAGGCATTTTTTGTAGGCCAGAGTTCCCACCTTCTCGGGCGCTGGCTTTTCAAATCCCACTTTCCCGACTATGTGTCACATCTTACCTTGTGGGAGGAAGATAAATAAAATAAAAATAAGTAATTGTATGCGCGAATGTCGGGTCGTTATTTCTATATATAACTGTGGTAAGCAGCAGCCGCAGCAGCACCAGCATCAGCCAGTGAATGTTATTTTTAAGTACTGACTATCGATTGGACGAAAGTTCAAATCAGATGTTTCGTTTAGCTAACCACAGACGCAAGAATATTCATCTTCGAATTTCGCGCGTAATATAAAAACCTAAACACACGAGTTTCTTCCTCTTTTTTGTGGGGTTTCCTTCCGAATCAACACGCGCGCGTGCGCCACAAATCGGGAGACGTAACGAGATTTTCACTAATTACTCTACCCACAGCAGCAACATAAACGCATTCCCTCACTGACAAGCTAACATACACACCCATCTACAATGCCTATCAACTTTACCCCCCCCCCCCACACACACACTGCCCCAAGCAAACTCACACGGCCTCAGCTGAAACAAACATAGCTACTTAATTTCTTCTTACAGACGAAACAACTCTTTCTTCATCTAGAACGTACTTGGACACTTTTTAGATCATGGACATGAACCGACCACCCAACGACTGAAGTCAACGAGAAAATTCATCAGCCATGTTGAGCCCCTAACAACATCTCAGGAAGAGGCCAAACTCCAGCTGTGAACCAGAGGACTAGTGAATGACCCCCATATTACATACATGGGAATCCCTCTTCTGAAACCCTCCCTTCTGGCTCAGAAGCAGCTCGGGTTGAATGGCGGACACTCAATCGCCTGAAAACGGGAATGGGGCGATCGAAAAATTGGTATGGCCTGCCGGAACTATAAAACCAACCCAACCATCTGCGAATTTAAAGATGGCGGTCAAACGATACCTTTTCTTCCATCTACTACCGAACAAGTGCAGCTTGAAAGATCTTGCAGAGTACAATGATAATGAAAAGGGCTGTGTAAAAAAAAAAAAAGTGTGTAACTGTCGTATGACCACATCTTTTATCGAAATGTGATCTTTGTCCGGATAAAACCGACGAAAAAACAAACAAACAACAAAATAACAATAATCCGCAAAAAATAGTAAAATAAAAAAGAAGGGGGGATAACAACTAAAATGGGCTTGCTTTAAAGTTGAAAACAGGAATATTATTTACATAAATATCCCGAAATGGGAGCAATTGGGTTTACTTTCGGCAGCCTCGTAACTCTCGCTTCCTTTATTTTGTCCTTTAGTCCTCAGATTTAATGAGCGATGTTTCTGACAAAGGGGGAAGAATTGCTGTTTTCTACGTCGGAATCTATCCATCTAACACTTATCGTTGGCTAGTTTTTGACCTTGAAGTGGTATTTTTTTTTTTTAGCTTCTTACATCAAGTGGCTTCATGCTTTGTCTGGAGCGAATTCTTTAAAAATAAATTGGAAAACTTACATATTATTCTTCATGCGGACTACAAAAATTGTGCAGAGTTACCTTAACCTTAACCCTAACCCTTAACCCTAACTACTATAAAGGATGGAGAAAGAAAAGACCGGCTGTTCTAAACAGTTTCTAACAAAAAATACATCGTTTTAACAACGAACAGTAAAATATAATATGCAAAAAGAACTCAGTAAGCTCTATAAAGTTTTAAAACAAATGTTAAAAGTACGGGGGTCACTTTAGTTTAGCTGTGAATCAGAATTTATTTGTTTTTAATTTTGAAAACAGGGGCAGACAATCAACCGGAAGTAATATAGAATTATAAGTTTTTATCCCCCCCCCCCAAAAAAAAAGCGAACAATAATAACAGCGAACAGTGTTTTTTATTTAATAATGTAAAACTTTATAAAACGAATAGTCAACAGTGATTTATTTTTGTATAATTTAAAACTTTATAAAACGAAAAGTTATCATTTAAAAATAATGGTAAAAATAATTTTTACTTCCGGTTAATTGGGTTAGGAGTGAATGTTACTCTTCAAAATTGATTTCTGATTCACAGCTAAACTAAAGAAGCGCCGAACGGGGTACTCACGTATTTTCAAAGGATGCAGCGACAGCTTTCGGCAGTTTAAAGGTTTAAAACCTACTGTTAAAAAGGTTCGATAACTTGAAATGCCGACGCTACGCCAATAATAATATTCGTTTATACGAAAAAATTAATTCATGGTATTCTTTCAGGAATGGACGTCAAATTCTCTGGAAGTTGCCAACACTGACACTTTGCTGTCAGAATATTTCCATCTCACAGATGGCATTGAATTTCAATCAAATGTTGCTCGCAGAAACGAAACTATGCGCGGAATCTTACAGGCGGTGATATCAACGAAAAAAAAAAGCGAGGACAAAGCATTTTTATTCACGTCCTATGAGCTGATGAAATTCTATTCTCTTCCATTGACGACCGAATTCAAAAGTGCCCAGTGAATGCAGCCAACCCCTCTTCAGGAGCTACGAGAAATACGTCTTCATTCACGGGCCGCGAATTCAAAGGGTACAGAATTTCGCGTTGGAATCCGTGTCGTCTGTCCCACGGAGCTGGTATCAAGGCTTATTCTAATTTCACACAGTTTCGTACAAAAAAAAATGTACAAAAGCAAAAATCAATACAAAATATAAAATATAAAAAAAAGTACAGAATAGAGATTGTAAACAAGTCAGAGGGTTACATAATTATTGGTCAAAGGTTCCAACATTTTTAAAGACATGCAAACAATAAGACTGTCAAAAAACAATGAACTATACTATATATATTGGTCCCTCGATTTATAAAATCGGGGGACTTATGTTTTGATGCATGTCCGTCCGCCCGTCCGTATTTTTCTCCGCAACATTCCATTGAATTTCTCTGAAATTTTGCATAAAGTTGTAACTTTGGTCAGGTTAGAAAGTGAAATTCTCCGATTTTTGAAAAAAAAACCCTGGTTAGTCCCCCAGGGGGTCAAAAAGCCCCGAAAGAGCAAAAAATGACATTTTTTGCCCCATAACTTTTTATCCATCCATTCAATTTCTCTGAAACTTGGCCAACATGTGGAGGCAATTGTTCATAATAGAAAATAAGTATCGCTGACCTTGGAAAAATCTGGTTCGCGCTCCCAGGGGGTCAAAAGCCCCCAAAACGGCAAAAAATGGCCCTTTTCTCCCATAACGTTTGATCCATCCATTCAATTTTTTTGAAACTTGACCAAAATGTAGAGGCAATTGTTCTGTATATGAAATGAGCATACTTGACCTCAGAAAAATTCTGGTTCGCGATGCCAGGGGGTCAAATGGGGGTAAAAAATGCCCCAAATTGCCCAAATTTATTGCATTTTATACTCACCACATCGAGTCACATACAGAGGGGGACCACGCACGCGCGGCTGGTTATATATAGTATATATAATATAGAGAGAGAAGAAAAAAGAGTGATAAATATGCGACGATTGTCCAAATTTATTTCAAATTTCAATTGTTCAATGCCAGGTGTATTCAGTAATAAACTAGTGTTTATTATTCTTTCCTTAAGACAAGGCTTTTCAAAGATCGAAATCTTATCATCAGAGGAGAAATACAGATGGATAAGTTGGCTTTCGAAAAAAACAAAGTTCAAATATTTGAAAAATATGAAAATTATTATTAAAGGAATTTTTGTTAAAAAAACGCAGTGAATGAAAAGAAAAATTCCGTTAAAAATATATGCAGATTGTCCGGGTGGTAAATAACCATGTAAACAGAATGAAATTGAACATTACGCAAAGAAATGTCTTATTTATTTCGTAGAAATAGTTTTGTTTTCTTTCAACTTTGTGCCATACATGGAAGTTCAATAATCTTACATCGCACTGCTTGCTCCTGTGTGTACCTTTTTTGGGACCTTGTTAGATCGAGGAAACGCCGCCTGCAATTGAGTTCTTTTATACCGCGAGAAAAAAGTACAAGGCAAAACAAAACTGTTGAAGACAGAAGAGGTTTATTCGCCTTGTTCTTGTTCTAAATCACTGACCAATTAGGCGGAGGATAGACAGAGAGATGTATATAATTAATGTTAAACTATATGTTATCAGGACATGTTTAACCGATCTGTTCGCACGTCTAGGATTCCAATTGAGCTGACGATTTCTCGCACTTACTCTCTCTTTGAGCATTGTGACGTCACATCCGTTTCTATTGATTCTCACAGTCGATTCGATGCTAACATCGATGTCACCAGGTTGACCTCGACTGATCTTCATTTCCTGCTATTTTCAACTAACAAAATTATATACTAGTAAAAAAATTACTCGCCTAATATTTAACATTTGTTTTAGTATCAATCGCCAATTGCTAGTAGACGAAACAATATATTGTTAATTAAAAAAATTTTTTAAAAGCTATTTTGATTTTTATTAAAATGAAATAGATAATGAAACCGTATAAAAGTTAAATGTATCGAACGTGAAGTACCTAGACTTGGCTATGATTTTTTTTGTAATTTCAGTATCCATCGCCAATGGCTAGTAGACGAAACAATATATTGTTTACCAAAGCAAGTACATGGCCGTTTAGGTACAAAATATTTTTTTTTCATTTTTATTAAAATGAAATAGAAAATGAAAGCGTATAAAATCGTATAAAATCGTATAAAATCGAATGTGAAGTACCCGGACTTGACCAGGAATTTTTGTAATTTCATTTTTATTTAGTTAATGTTAATTATTTTCTTGTAAATAAAATATATTTAGAAAGCTAGTATTTACTAAAAACAGTACGTTACATATTATTCGAGTAGACCCACTAGTATATAAAATGGTTAGTTGAGAATAACAGAGAAATGAAAGATCATCCAGAGTCAACTTACTGCCCGGAGGTGAAGATTGCTCGACTGTGGGGGTTAAAAACGGATATGACGTCACTTGACTCAAAGAGAGAGTGAGGGGAGAGGAGACGACAGTTCGCTTGGGCGCACGCAACACAAAAATGAGATGAGCTGGGAAAATATGATTAAACAATGATTATCAAGCTCTTTTTCAGTCTACTTCCCCCCCAGTGGTCAGTGATTTTGAACGAAGATCAAGTCTTATAAACCTCCCCTGTCTTCCCTAAGTTTTTTCTCGACTTAGTCCTTTTATAAGTAGACATAATAAGCTTTGATTTTAGGACGGCACGCCTGGAATGATCCCAGGGAAGCACGCACAAAGAGAACATGCAGCTACAAAGGTATGAATACAATATGTGAACTTTAATGTTAAAGATTACGGCAACTTGGTTTTCTGCATGTATGACACAAGGTTGAAACTCAACAATAAGTGGTCACGTATTTTTAGTATGAATTGATATGTATATGTTTACGTTAATACGGCAACATTTATACTTATGAATAATGACAAGAAAGTATGTTTATGTGAGGATCAAGTCGAATAAACCTCCTTTCTCTTCCATCAGGTTTGTTATGTTTAACCCTTTTAGAAGTACAAATAATTTACCTAAGCCACAAAGGAATTGATACTCAAACAAAAATGTTAAAATATGAGCGTAACTTTCGAATTCCCAGTCATCTTTCTCTCTCTTTCTCTCTTTCTCTCTCTCTCTCTCTCTCTCTCTCTCTCTCTATATATATATATATATATATATATATATATATATATATATATATATATATATATATATATATAGTCTAAAGAAGCTTTGAGTTATTTTAAACAAAAAGACAAAAAAAAGGAAAATGCAGTTTAAATTCCCACAGAAACTAACTAAATCCAAAATAGTGCAGACTTAACATTCGTTGGAAAATTCATAAATAAATAAAATATATAATAGTAAGTAAATAAAATAAAAAGGGGGATTAAGTATCTAACAGTGAAACAAAAACAGGAGACCTTAACGTAAGCATCTAATATTAACACGGGGATCATCAGCTGTTTACCATGTAACTGTTTCGGAGATTTAAAAACAGGACAGTTATATGCATGGCTATATATATATATATATATATATATATATATATATATATATATATATAGCAATAGATGAAGTGAAAGAACAAAGTAAGGTGCGAATCAAATTTTATTAGCATTCAATGTTCCGGCAAAGTACTTTAAAGTCCTTAACTCATGAGTTTTCAAAGAAAATATTCTCCTCAGAGGACCATTACCGCAATGACATTACTGCAGGTAATAAAAATTAAACTTTGAAAATATATAAAAAAAATATATAAAAATACATAAAGGTATATAAAACATCAAATATATTTGCCCAAAACATACTCTTTTGTAAATCTATACAGTTCATCCAAGTCAAAAAGTTAAAAATAGCTCCAGGAAAGATATCAAAGAGGTTGATTAAAAACAATCCAGGTGGTGAATGGTGGTCCAAAAACGAAAACAGTTATCCAGGCGGGAAATTTGTTTGCTATCGATGCAGTAGATAACAGTGAAAAGTATATTCAAGGTGTATGCAAATTAATAAAACGATAGAAAAATCATATGAAAAGTTCAGAAATATATATATATATATATATATATATATATATATATATATATATATATATATATATATAGAGAGAGAGAGAGAGAGAGAGAGAGAGCGAGAGAGAGAGAGAGAGAAAGAGTTAGATTGATAGATAGATACATAAGTTGCTTCATGCCTTGTTTGGAACGATTTCCATAAAAAATAGATAGATAGATAGATAGATAGATAGAGAGATAGAGAGATAGAGAGATAGATAGATAGATAGATAGATAGATAGAGAGATAGATAGATAGATAGATAGATAGATAGATAGATAGATAGACGTTTTTCCCTCCTTATTCTGAAGAACAGAGGTATTCCAACCTTATTTTGCTTATGGACCCTGGATATGCATATATAATTTCTTTTAAAATCAAGTATTTGTTTCTAGGTTAGAAGAAATTAACACTGAATCAATTTCGTTATATTCACAACATAAAATAGAAATCCTGAAAATTTCAATAAACAAACGTACGTGTTCTAGTAAATAAAATAAATAGAAACCTTTTATTTGTAAAGCTCGGTTAAAAATTCTTGCTTTAAGACATCGATTTTTTTTCATGTATACAGTAATTTAAGAAGTTTTGTGACGGCATCGTGTAAGCGAAACAGATAAATAAAACACCGCCCACATTCTTTTCTGTGGCTCGTCTATCGAGCGATAGTTTTAATTCCGAAGACATTCACGAACTTTTGAATAAGTAAACGAGAATACATGAATGACATTGAAGACGTGTAGTGTAGACCACACCGTGGTCGGAAATCTGAGTGTTTTTTTTAGTTACGGGTCACCAATTTTAGTAACGGGTCACCAATTTTAGTAACAGGTCACCAATTTTAGTTACGGGTGACCAATTTTAGTTACGGGTCACCAATTTTAGTAACGGGGCACCAATTTTAGTAACAGGTCACCAATTTTAGTTACGGGTCACCAATTTTAGTAACGGGTCACCAATTTTAGTAACGGGTCACCAATTTTAGTTACGGGTCACCAATTTTTGTTACGGGTCACCAATTTTAGTTATGGGTCACCAATTTTAGTAACGGGTCACCAATTTTAGTTACGGGTCACCAATTTTTGTTACGGGTCACCAATTTTAGTTACGGGTCACCAATTTTAGTAACGGGTCACCAATTTTAGTTACGGGTCACCAATTTTAGTAACGGGTCACCAATTTTTGTTACGGGTCACCAATTTTAGTAACGGGTCACCAATTTTAGTTACGGGTCACCAATTTTAATTACGGGTCACCAATTTTAGTAACGGATCACCAACTTTTATAGAGTGGAAAAAGGAGGAACCCGTATTAGAAGAACCAAACACAAATAATTAATAGTGAATGAGCGTTAAAAGTATCTTAGAACGTTCCAAGTGAAGGATACATTGTTTAGTCTGTAAAAATTAGTTGGGTAGACATGTTTGTTGTTAGTGTGTAGCAGTTGCATGAGTGAACTATTTTGTATCGATGTACATTTGTTTCAACTGATATGGTGATTCGGCTTTACGATTGCGTAACCATTTCCTCTTTACTGCGTGGGCGTATGGCGCTTCTACGTGTAGCGAGATTCATACGCGCCAACACATTTTGGCGCCAAGAATAATACACGAAGTTAACGTCAGTTCGCAGTTTTTTTTTCAAGCCGACGAGACGTATTTCCGTCTTAATCTTGTTCTGCTTTAGTTACAGGCGGACGAGATGCTGAACTCCAGGATGTAGCATTATCTAACCGACATAAATCAGCGCATTGTACCATTTTTTTTTTGTTCATGTGTTCCCGTGAATAAATATTAACATCTATTTAGTTGTGGAGCTAGTATTTATTTCAAAGAAGGATTTTTAAATTCTATATATTTGCTGAGCAAGGTCGAACGAGATGGCTAACCGATCTTGATTCCACCCTCAAAGGCCAACCATATGTGGACCCGACAGCTCAGCCAAGGACTCTGTTGATTGTTGCTGTCCAGGCCTTCAGCTGTCCACTGATATGCTTGCACAAGCCAGGCAGAGGGGTAGGGATGATTACATCGGAAATTAACCCTGCCTCCAGTTGTGGACATTTATGCTGGTATGAACCCAACATTTCCATCTAACTATGCATAAATAGCAACTTTTGTTCAATTAATCATATACAAGGAATGTGTAGCAATATTTGGACTTTGGAGCATTTTAAATTAATGCTAGAAACGGAATTTCCCACATAAGGTAAGATTAAAGAGAAAAACAGAAAATTCCATTAGAAATCTTAGATTAGAATCAGAGCTACCGTGTCAGGATATGATGTCATCGACAGGAAGTCCAGAGTGATATGTAGCGAAGAAAATGGTAAAATCTTTCATTTTGGCTGGCGGGCTGATTGTGATTTCAGCCAAGTCCTCCCTTATAGTTGTTGTCCAGGTCTTAAGCTGTTAACCGATAGGCTTGCACCACCCAGGCAGAGAAATCGGGAAGGTTAAGTCGCCAATCAATTTTCCCTATGGACGACGAGCTACATGCCCTCAACGATCGAAGACGTCGATGCAACAAGACAAGACATCAATATATCTAAGTCTTAATTGATCTACACGTTTCTACGCATTTCTACCATATAGATGATTTTGCCAATTTTATTTAAACCAGCGCCGGGCAACCTCCGGCCCGCGAAGGCTTAGCGTCCGGCCCGCCATCATGTTATGCTTTATTATTGCAATCCGGCCCGCGGACCTCCCAGTAAAACTCATATCATTTTGTGACAGAGACGTAAAAGTAGGTTTCAATTAAGATTTACAGTGGGATGAAAATGTATAAATATCAGCGAGCGATGATGCATGTATATTTCATATTTCTTTAACTATTAATTTCAAATTCTTGGCCTGAGATAAAAATAGAAAAAGAGAAAGAGAGAGGCAAAGAGGAAACGAGAGACGAGGAAAGGACATAGAACAGAGAACTTATGTGAGGTGTGTCAAAACGAATGCTGGATCAACTTGCTACTTCCCCCGACATTATATTTTATGATTCCAAAATGACTCTTCGTCGGCGCCTTTTATAACATCACATACAGAAGTCTCTTGAGAAAAAATATCAGATTTGTAGAGTGTTCAATGTAATTTTTGTACAATTTATTCATGTAAACAAAATATAGTAATTCTGAGATTTCGTTTTTCACTCCGGCCCGCGATCTCCTTCCAAAAGTCTCATCTGGCCCTCACTCTGAAAAGGTTGCCCGCTCCTGGTCTAAACCAACGTTTATCAAGGCCCAAAGGCCACTCGAGGATAAAGGTTAATGAGTTTGTCAAGTGGACGATGAGATAACACCGTTAACGACGGTTGAAACTGGGCAGAATTTGATTATTTAAGAGGACGACTCAACAAGAATTTGTTAACATTGGACTTGAAAACAACCATGTTGTAGTCAGCTGGGAAGCAGCTCTATGGTATTGTGTTCCGCAGATGGGTAATTCTATGGAAGAAACTTTGTTCAATGCAATTTTTGTACAATTTATTCATGTAAACAAAATATAGTAATTCTGAGATTTCGTTTTTCACTTCGGCCCGCGATCTCCTGCCAAAAGTCTCATCTGGCCCTCACTCTGAAAAGGTTACCCGCCCTTCACTCTGAAAAGGTTACCCGCCCCTGATTTAAACTCTTTCAATGTTCTCACCGTTTGCCCCTGCTTTAAAATTCATAAAACTCACTTTCGCCCGCCAAAACATGTTACGCTTTTTCTTTCTCTGCTACGTTTTAGTTTTCGTCTCGGCAATAACTTGTCAAACTCTGACAAGCCGTTAATAAAAATTTAATAACAGACAATTCAGTTGTCCCGCGTAATTGATGTGTAATCTGGACAAAGAAGCATTGGCAGTAATTTATAGGTGTTGTTTTCGCGTTTCCTGTCTGAGCATGGAGCACGCGGTCCTGAGTTATGTGGGAAGCAACCATTCTTAAATAGCCTATCAGGAGTAGACGTTTTTTTTTTTATTCAGCCAGTCTTGTAACCCCTTCCTTCCCTATTAGGCTTTTAAAGGGCTTACCTTTTTGCTAGTATGTTTGGAGTCCAGGTGATTGAACGCTGATGGTGGGGTCTATTCCAGGCTTGATTTGTCTGGAAGTGATGCTACTTTCCTCTCCCGTTTATTATTATGATCAGCTCCTTACATCAAGTGGCCTCATGCCTTGTCTGGAGCGACTTCGATTACAATAAAATGAGATCAGTAACTGTTTTGATTTTTTTTTATATTAGTGATCCTCCAAAGATGCCCACCTCTCTTATTTATTTTTGCTATGACCTCACCATAATTGATTTTATCTTGGGGGACACCATTGTATCCCTATTTCTTTTTCCTGATTAAATTCCAACTCCCACCTAAAAGTCGACCTGCTGGTTTTCGGTCTGTAAACAATCGAGGAAACAAGGGGCGATCTCTACTTAGAAAGGTTCGGGGTGGCCTTACTAGCCTGCCCCTTATTATTTAATTTGGTTTCTTTATTTTTCTTTCGTTTGGGTTATATTTAATTGCCTCACCCCTCCCCATCTTTCATGCATTGATATTTTTTGTAAATAAAAAATAATTTTATAAAACATTGGGCATAGTTTAAGTAGCTTTGTTCACTAGATGATGCTTGAACTCCATTCAATGTTACAGATAGTGTACGGGGACATGTCACTCAGCAGAATGCGTCTTAATATATAGACTTTGTCGCTTGGATAAGTTGTCGTTTCGTACGCTACGCTTGCTTTGTTGCCGTTTGTTGTTGTTGTTGTTGCTTTGTTGTTGTTGTTGTTGTTGTTGTTGTTGTTGTTGTTGCTGTTGATGTTGCTCCAGGTTAGTTGCCTTCGTTTGTAACACACAAGACGCAAACGAAAACACGTACATTTCTTTGCTTGGAATGTTTTACTAGGTTTTATTAATGATCAAAAGACACGGACAAAATATCGTTGTAACAGTTTTCTTGTTTATTAATGATAGCAAGTGTTTGATAACAAAGTTCGATTGTCAGCTCATGGCTACTTTAGTAATTGGACTGCTACTCGAATCTCTGCGTGTACTTGTGCGTAAGCTGGCATGCGTGTGTGCGTGTGTACGTGTGTGCGTATGCTATTATCAGCTACCTACAATACCTGTGAATAGCTGAGTAAATTCGTTCGTCTGTCGATCTCTTGCTCAGTCTTCTTTTTCCTCTTGTCTCTTTTATCTCTGTCTGTCTGTCTGTCTGTCTGTTTATTTAGCTGTATCGATTCCTCTTGCGTACGTAACGATTGACATTAACAAATATTCCTCCCATTTTTCTATTGTTTATTTCAGATTGAAATTCGGATACATTTTGCGTTATTACACTTAGGAATTTCATTACCTAATAAATTATTTTGCCCATTGTCCGCTTACTGATGTCATAAACATTGCTAACGTAATTGTGTTTAAGAAAAGGAATCACTTTTTATTGTCTTTCCTTCTTCATCAATAAACCTTATGACTAATTACCTCTATTGTCCCATCGTATTACAATCGTTTTCTGATTGTGTTACACAGAACGTGCGTTATTTCGTTTTCCACCCGTAAAGACATCGCAAACACTTCCCGAACTTTTCATATTAATCTACTAGTGCTACCAGATCAGGCTGTCTGAAGATATCGGCTTCCTGACCTAAAATGCACCAAACATTGATGTTATTGTTTTTACCTTTCCCTTTGAAAAACTCAATCATGCTCTGCAAAGCCAAAAAAACAACAACAATTTTTCCCTACAAACCAAACCGAACCAAACCAAACACGATAAATAAACATTTGAAGATATTAAGAACGTGAAGCATAAACACTTTTACCAAAATGACCGGATTCGGCATTAAATAACCCGAAAAGGGTTGATATGCCGTAAAACAAGACAACCAAACCAAACCAAACCAAACCAAATCAAACCAAACCAAAGTATTAATCTAGATAGGCCAGCTGCGCGTCCTGGATTTTGTGATGGTAAACACTTTATTTCAATTCAGTAAAATCGCATTTCGTCGCCCTGAATTGTATAGCTGATGTGTTCTTACATCACCACAGTGCGTTCACTTCGATCCCAGTATCAGTTGGTCGAATTTTTGTAGACGCAATGGTTATGCCTCCTTCTTCTTCTTCTTCATCTTCTTCTTCTTCTTCTTCTTCTTCTTCTTCTTCTTCTTCTTCTTCTTCTTCTTCTTCTTGATAACAGATTTCATAAACGTTATAAATAAAGAAACACCAACAAGTGAAATTGGCGTTTAAAAATCTCCTTGGGTTTTATTCTTTCTTCATAGTGTTGCATTGCTGCTTACCGTTGAATATATAAACCATTCTTTTGTAGACCAAGTTGACAACGCACGCGGCTTGGTCTGCATCGTGGTGGTCGTTGTTGCCACCATCAACATCGCTGTAAGCCCGGCTGCTGACAAAACTACGCAGACACCTGTTGTTTTTTTTTAAAGTTTTATTTAACATAAGCCAATAAACAGAAATTAACTGTATTGTACGAGAGAGAGAGAAGGGAGAGATTGCTGGGAGAGATTTGCCATAGCATCAGTCAGACCATTTTGGGCTACACTGAGCCCTCCCTCCACAGACCCTTCCCCTTGTCCACTGACAGAGCACCGCTCAATTATTGCCTACCTCGATCACTGGTGCAGGCTTAAGAGACAAAAAAACTTCCAAATGGAAGTAGTGTCATTTCCGATTTTCTATTAAGCTGCCCCTTCCCTTGGGACGCCCGCTTTCCGGACATCTTTGTTATCTAATAATATTATTATTGTATACGCATAAAACATCAAACACCTTTCCCCATAGGGGCAGTATTTTTCCAAAACCCACTGCCCTATCTCTCTTTCTCTCTCTTTCTCTCTCTTTCTCTCTCTCTCTCTCTCTCTCTCTCTCTGTTGGTTCAGTCGAAATGGAATCATCTCTCTATTCTTCACGTAAGGCTGGCCGCTTTATGTCTCCGCGACAGTACTGCCGGGATACGTAGTCTCACTCGAATTCTAATTGGGAAATTTCACTTTACCCAATTGTTTATCTTACGTGAAAACTTATACTACTAACCTACATTTAAATATAATTACAGTTCCATTATATTCGCGGTGTGTGTTGGAGAACTAAAGTAGTAGACGTTGAGTTATATTTCAAGTCAGTTTTATTTAAAATAATTTCTTTACTGCGAAAATAAAAAGTCAGAGCTTTTTTTTTCAACTGATGTCATAGTTTTAAAGACATAGGCCGTCGCATCTGGCGTCACTATCGTTTTAGGTTCGGGTGGTCGTGAAAATTCCGATGTAAATCTTTCATTAATATTTTAAACTGACTGGTGACACATCTTCGACTAATTCCATGTATTTTATTTAATAATTCATTTATTGGAGACCTCAGTTTTTACGTGTTTGGCACAGAACAGTTTATAATAATTTTGCAAGCGAAAGAAACGACTATATTATCCGTGTGGGAACAGGTTCTTTTTTTAGGTGGATCTTGTCTGCGCCTCTTTCAATTAATAATCTCTGCGATATCTTTTGTACTATGTGCGATATTATGATAAATATAATTTTTACATTCTTATCCGCATAAACATATGTTTCATCCTTTTCCGGGAATCATCAGTGTGGAGGATGACTGTCACTTTTAACTTACGAGTCTTAATATCTACCAATGGGGCCAATACCACAGCTATGAAGAAAGGGGAGAATTAAAGTTTTATTATGTTGATGCAAGCGGACATATTTTAGTAGACTGTAATAACAGTGTTCAACGATTCAGTGGGACGAAACTTCGCATTATATATATATATATGTATATATATATATATATATATATATATATATATATATATATAATTATTTCCACAATCATACACCGCCACAGCCCACAACCTATGAAAGAAACAAACCGGAAGTCCTAGACTCGAGTCTCGCCCTCCTTTGGGCTCATCAGTAGAACGCATCCGAACTCAGGATTCGAAACCCTATATATATATATATATATATATATATATATATATATATATATATATATATATATATATATATATATATATATATATAAAAAGAAATATTACCTACATACGCCGGCGTTTCGAGCTTACGCTCTCATCAGTGTAGGAAATGACAATTTCACAAGGTGCGAACCTGGTTCACAGAGTCAATTAAGACTCTATATGCTTTCGCTCTATCCCCGCTGCCATCGGATTTTATTACGTGATACGGGAGAAATTAAGTTATATTTATGCTTATATATTATGCATATATTTATGGCTATAAACTTTAGACTATATAGATGGTTCGACGAACAACACATGAAGAATAAACTACTGGTATTGTCTTGGCCTTCGGGCCTTGATTTACGCCGGTCTATGGGTCTGTCCTGTGCAGTTCTAGGAGGTCCACCCTCCCAGGCTTCGCCTCCCCTCTTTGGGGAGGAGTAAGTTTATTACTTACTGCCTGAGGCGCCCCTACCGGGGAATGCCGACGGGGCTGCCCAGGCAATTTTTAAACCCCACTTTCTCGACCCGACCGTGGGTCATATCTTACTTATGGGAGTAAGATAAAACTGGTCTTGAGCCTAACTCCTAGAGAGGAGTAAATCAATACTCGGTTGTTGTTCGTTCAATTCATTTCGTGCGATAAATGTAAGGAAGGGACCAACACCCCCCCCCCTTCCATTACACATTCCCCTTTGCAAAATGTTTGGCCGCCATATTTGTTTTTTTGGGGGGGTTAGGGAGCGGACGAAATTATTTTCTTGCAGAATAAAAAATATTGCTAAGTATCATAATTTTAAATGTTCTATCCAATCTGAACTCAATAAATTTCCTTTATATTCTTTAACGCGAAAGTTTTCGTTTTTACTTTGTCCCCAACCACAAGTGCACTGCCTGACAATTCAGCAAGAAAATTAATTTTTCTCCAGGAACTCCACGAGCAATTTTGGAATTACCAATTTTTTCCCAAGTTTTTTTTGTCCTTTAATTATGGTAGAAGTGACATTCTTTATTAGCTACTAATCTCCTAGTTAACTAACTTCGTTGGGTAAAAGTCTTTTCTCGTGGATTAAGGACGATAACTCGATTCGGCAAAGTGCGCATGCGCAAAGTTTCAGTCAAATCTCTAAAAGTCTAGAAGTTACTTTTCTAAAATGAAGATTTATGAGTTAAAATAATTGTTTCCAAAACTATTATATCTTCATTTTCTTCGTACTGTCACTCGGACTTTATTGCCACACGGACTTACGGTTAGTGTTTAGATTAATGAAGGACATCTTTTTTTGTTGTTGAGAAAAAACTTTTTTTTTCAGTTTTTCCTTCAGAAAAAAAAACAAAACAAACAAAAACATGCCCTTCATAAATCCAAACACTAACCCTAAGTCCGGGTGGCAATGGCAAAAATATATAGAATATAAAAATGAAGATAACATTGTGCGCACCTTATCGAATCGAGTTATGGTTCTTGGTCCATGAGAATAGACTTTTATCCTTGTTTATACCTTTCTGGTATTAAAAGAACTATTGATCCATTTTCTTTGCAGAAACCTTTTTTTTAACGTCCATGTCTTACACAACGGAAACATTTGTTTTTGATTCTGAACGAGTAATCTGTTTTTCTATGTAATTCGTCACAACCTAAGAATGGGATCGGCCCAGACAGTTAATGTTCACTCTTATTTTAAATTCTTCCCTTAGGTCGCAACAACTTATAATGTTCCTCTTCCTTCATTTTCTTGGTTTCTTGTGTTTATAATCATTTGACATTCTTCTGCAATTGCCTGCAGAGATAATTTAATATCTTGTTTCAGCTTCATTAAAATCTGAGAAGCCCTTAAAAAAAATTCAAGCATTTAAACTTATCCGGTTATAAAACCTGATAACGATATTACGATAAAATATATTTTTCTTCACTGAAATTTTGTGACGGTATTGACAGTGCTACGTCAAAAGTCAGGTTTTTTGGTCTCTTTGGCAGCATGTAATTGCCAATGTAAAACGCAATGCCCCTATCTACTTGCCTCTCCACGAGGGCAGAGTTAAACACAAGGTAGGTTTTTAATTAGGGAGGGCCTGTGGTTATAGCACTTGTCTTTGGGCTGGACGACCCGGGTTCGATCCCACACACGGCATGCGAAAGTTCGGGTCTGAAAACTCCCTCTGTCCACCCAGCAGTAAATGGGTACCTGACTAAAACCCAGGGAAGGTTCAAGGCAGCGGAAGGCGAGGGATGGGCTCCGTCTTCCATATGCTGTGCCCTAGACAAGGTGATTCTTAACAAATCACCGCCGCTACGGCCATGGGCAGTGTGCGATGTCGGCAACGACACTCGTGCGCGTCCAGGCTATGCGACCTTTACCTTTACCTTTTTAGGTTTTTAATGTGGGGAAAATCCAGCTTTCTCAAAACTGGCACCTTGGATTTGTTGCATACTACTCCTGCCTGGACCGAGGCAGTACGCGTTTCGTATACTCCGTGTGTAGAGGGGTTGGTCGTGTCGTCCAGTGATGGTCGTCTCAGTTCGATGAATTCTTTCTTCTCTGCCGTCGTCTGTTGTCTGCAATAAAAGCCATGTTGCCCCCGAAGACAAACTCTGCTTTTAAATTTAAGTCATTTATTCAAGCGTTGTTATTTCATCTGGGGGAAATTCACCACGCCGAGAGAGACTAAGAGAACAAATTCTACTTTATTTATTTAGTTAGTTATTAATGTTTTCTTAACTATTCCTAGAGAGGGGGGGAGGAAGGATTCTCGCGCTTGTCTTCCTTGAAGGGAAATATTCCGTATCTTTATATTGTGAATCGCACGTCCTCTCAGTTCGCTCTCTGAATCAGACTGACTAAAAACTCGCTTCTCCCAAGAGCGAGTGACGTCACAGATCCCTTTGTTTCCCACGCAGGGCCCGCGAAGTCGCAGAGCCTCTCGCAGGTGTAGACTGACCCTTGATCCGAGGTCTCGTCACACGTAACCTTGTCACGTCTGCCAGCTTCGACTGTGAGAACAAGCCATGTTCTGCACTCGACTGCCCCGCGTTAATTCGCGCAAGTCAAACTCGATCTCAAACAGACACGTCCATTTCCACAGGGCCATTATCTTACAGATTGAGACAAAAATAAAAATTGCATCAGTATAGAAAAAGTTATCATTTACTGGCCAAGAACAGAAAAGATGAAATGTAATATCAGAACAAATACTACACTTTGCTCCCCCCCCCCACGACTTCAAATAGTTTCGTCCGTAGGCTATAACAAAACACGTTTTCTACTCGCTAAATTTTGTGTGACGGGGCAGATATATTATATTTATTTATATAAAATATACAAATAAATACACATTGGTCTTTATTATAGAGTGGACGATTCAGCACAAGAATTTATTACGTGGTCGATCGACGCCAAAATAGCATATGTAAAGTGTTTGGCCCTTCAAATCTTTGCGGGGTGTCACATGCGAAAGTCAGTTGGAGCGGTGATCCGAGGATGGGCTTGATGCTCACCGAACCTTAAACTCCAGATCGTTATCTGTAGGAATATCTCAAAGATAATGCATATTAAGACAATACCTAGACTATTCTTGAACTGAGGCGGGCCACCACAGCCCAAATCAGTTGTATACAGGTATTCTTACTGTTCTGACATTAAAGGGCCGGTAATAATCAAGACAAACACAGTGGTATAATTAACAAAAGTGCATTAACAAAAGTGCATTAACAAAAGTATGTTACTAAAAGTATGCGTCCGATTCTGTGGCCATAACTGCCATCAATAACTGCCACGACGCTTAGTCGTAACTGTAATTATTGTGTTAGGTGAGTCCATTTATTCCCGAAATAGGTAGATCACTTTACACCATAACACTCACACTGATCTCTGAAGGAAACCAACATAATACCGGTTGTGGTAAGCGCAACAGGCCTAATTTTAAGTGTAGATATTTTTCATCAGGGGCAACGCCGATGAAGAAAATACAAATTATGTAGTTTAAGAGTTTTAGCTGAACATACACACAGAATGACTTAAAAAGCAACATGGTCTCTGAAGGAAACCAACATAATACCGGTTGTGGTAAGCGCAACTGGTCTAATGAAAAAGAACATTAAAAAATATTTAGACACAATCCCTGGAAGACCAAGCTGTAGCGAAATACAGAAATCAGCCCAAAAAGGGGCAACGTCTATCCTAAAAAGAGCCCTTGGATATAAATTTAAATCATAAAGAAATCAAGTGTTAGCTCCATGGAGGGAGCCTCTTTATCTTTTCAAACTAAATGAAATAAAATAAGAATAAAAATATTTATTGATATAGAAGACAAATATTTAATTATTTCTTAAAACTTTTTAAATATCACGAAAAAGAGACAAAGAAATAGATGAAAAGGGAAATGGGAGTTCATGCCTTTAACAATTGGATATGAATTTAAATCATAAAGAAATCAAGTGTTAGTTCCATGGAGGGAGACTCTTTATCTCTCTTCTCTTCAAACTAACTGAAATAAGATAAGAATAAAAATAAAAAATAAAAATATTTATTGATATAGAAGACAAATATTTAGTTATTTCTTAAAACTTTTTAAATATCATGAAAAAAGAGACAAAGAAAAATAGATGAAAAGGGAAATGGGAGTTCATGCCTTCAACAATTCGCCATTTTTATCCCTCCCCTATCCCATTTCATATATTTTTTTTTCGTGACTATCTCTGTCATTATCTTACCCTTTCTTTCTTTCTTCTCACTATCCCCCTCTCTCTCTCTTCCGTTACCTTCGTCCACCCTCTTACCCCTACAAAACTCTCTTCTTCACTCTAACACTTTCTCCACTTTTTTTTCTTTCTCTCCTTCTCCCTCAAACTTTTTTCTCTCTCTCTTTCTCACTCTCGTATCTTCTCTCTCTCTCCACCTTTCCCACTTTCTTCCCCCCCCCCCACATTTTCTCTCACACTTCTCCTTTCTCTCTTTTTATCCCCTCTCACACTTCCGTTTTCTCTCTCTCCCCTCCCACTTTCTCTCTCTCCCTTTCACACTTTCTCTAACTCCCTTCTCCCTCTCACATTCTGTCTCACACTTTCTCTCTCTCTCTCGCTCTCTCTCTCTCTCGCTCTCTTTCTCCTCCACTGGCATTTCCCCT
Organism: Sepiola atlantica; assembly: GCA_963556195.1. Taxonomy (NCBI): domain Eukaryota; kingdom Metazoa; phylum Mollusca; class Cephalopoda; order Sepiida; family Sepiolidae; genus Sepiola; species Sepiola atlantica. The sequence goes on from OY744535.1 coordinate 28,468,587, forward strand.
CCATCTGCCTCTCCCTCTCACACTCTCTTTCTCACCTCTCACACTTTATCTCCCTCTCCCTCCCACACTTTCTCTTTCTCTTGTTCTCCTCATACTTTCTCTCTCCTCCTCCCATTTCTAAGCCTCTCCTTTCTGTCTCATCCTTTCACACTTTTCTAACACTCTTTTGCGCTTTCTTTCACCCCCTCTCTCTCTCTCTCTCTGTCTCTCTGTCTATCTGGCTGTCTTTCTCTCTCTCTCTCTCTTTCTCTATTTCTCTCTTTCTCTTTCTCCCTTTCTTTCTCCCTACCCCCTCTCTAACTCTCTCTCTCTCTTTCTCTCTCTCTCTCTCTCTCTCTCTCTCTCTAGTTGCATATCTTCTTTGCAAAGGTGAGAAAAATCTGGCAATGACCTTCCACTTTTCAAAACTAAAACCGTTTCTAACAGATGGGTTATATAAAATGATAAAAAAATAAAATTAAACAAAATAAAGAAGACAAAAAAAAAAAGAAGAATGTTTGTCAATGAAGCTTAAATCTCAAGCGAAGTGTCAGTTTAGCAGATCTTTAGACGTTTTAGTTTATTTGCTAAATACTGTCTAAAAAGAAAAGCCTGTATTTTATTACAGAAAATATCACGATATTAAAACAAATAAGAAAAAAAGTTGTTCATGAGAAATGAGCGGAAATCTAACGGAAGCAATAACTTGAAAGTTGGAAGCAATTTTTCATCAGATTTTACTAAAATTCTTTATCCCATTTACTTTTTTATATTTTATTTACTTTTTATATTGTATATATTTTTAGACTTATCTATCTATCTATCTATCTATCTATCTATCTATCTATCTAAGAAAAAGAAACTGTCTTTTTAAAGTATCTATCTATCTATCTATCTATCTATTTATCTATCTATTCCCGCATTAGTTTATATATGAGGTTGCAAATAATATATATATATATATATATATATATATATATATATATATATATATATATATATATATATATATATATATTATAATTTATTTCATTTTGCCTATAAAATTGATTTTGTTTCACGAGAGCAGTTTGTATTGATTTACTCCTCTCCAGGAGTTATGCACAAGGCCAGTTTTTATCTTACTCCCACAAGTAAGATGTGACCCAAGGTCGGGAAAGTGGGGTTTAAAAATTGCCTGGGCAGCCCCGTCGGCATTCCCCGGTAAAGAGAGAGAGAGAGGGGAGTATCAGAAGGCTACCACAATGCAAGAAATAATAATATGTCGGCATTGAGAAGTAAGACAAAAACAAGTGATTTTAATTTATATATTAAAAAAAAAAAATTTTTTTTATAATAATTTTCTTTCCTATATAGTAAATCTTACTTGATTAGGCAAGACTTCTACACTGTGATGTAATGTGTGTGACCGGGTTCCATAATATATTTCGAGGAAGACCTCTTTGTCAAATGGTGGGTGTTTCAAATCTCAAAAAACGTGCGGATTGGCAATATTTCTCATATCGCAGGAAATATTAATATCCGTAGCAAATGTAATAAAACTAAAATTATAACTGATTGTTTTTTTTTTATTATTTTAATTACTTATTTATTTTATTTTTATTTTTTTCTGAATATTTTATTTTAATATAATTTGCTATATAGGAAAAAAATTATTAATTTTTTTTAAATATATAAATTAAAATCACTTGTTTTTGTCTTACTTCTCAACGCCGACATATTATTATTTCTTGCATTGTGGTAGCCTTCTAATACTCCTATATATATATATATATCTCTCTCTCTCTCTCTCTCTCTCTCTCTCTCTCTCTCTCTCTCTATATATATATATATATATATATATATATATATATATATATATATATATATACATTTAGTAAGTTATGAAAATATATTTATGGCAATTAAGCTACACAGAGGCGTCCGCCGTTTTATCACCGTAGAGAATCATCAGGCTAAAATGCATGGAATTCGTGTTACTGTGTGTTTTTATATATCTACATTGTGTTTAGTCTAGCTAGCTAACCAATCAGATTCATGGTTATTCCCTCACACGGATTAATGTTTTCACTAGCCAATGGCAGGCCTTTACACAAACAAAAGTTCGTCTTACGTTTACTTGACATGTTCTTCTTTTGTTTAGTTTTATATTTTTATTATGCATTGTTATCCTAAAGTAAAGTTTATTCTGTGTATACAGTTGTTTGCTATTTCACCTCTACAGTTTAATAGGTTTTGGGGGTACTTAAGTTTATGATTTAAAATTTCTCATTCAGACATAATCTACACGGGTCGTCTAAATTTCTACATGTACTGGTCTGTCTAACCAAAAGCATTGTTTACCAAGCCACAATATTTATCCAAAGAAAAGCCCCGAATAACAAAAAGTACTACGTGGGTATGACCTCCCTAGATTTTAAAACAAGATATTACGACCATGAAAGCACATCCTACTTTTTTATACTAATGAGTCACTACTTATTAAGGCCAAAAAGCTACTCGAAAATAAAAATTAATGAGATTATCAGTTGGATGAGTAACATTACTAGGAGATGAACGGAATGGACAGCTCACCAAGTATTTATTGACATTGTATTTTAAGACGACAATGCTGTAATCTGCAGTGAAACATTCCGTGGCAATGTGTTTTCCCAAGATAGGAAGTTCTTGGAAAACCTGTTTAGTTTTAGGTACATAGAAGAAAGAAAAGTTCTTTGGAGTAGTTGCTGTGAGTTCTTGCTGTGAATGTTTTATATTGATGAACCAGAGATTAGAGCTCAGTTGAACATCTTTCATGGAAATAACAATAGAGCAGAAAAAGACTAGCAAAGTCTTTTTTTGTGAGAAAAGAGAGAGAAAGGATTCCCCCCACTAGATTTCGAAGTTCATTTTGTATTCTGTCTTATCAAGAAAAAGTTATTTTTATTTATATTTGTACTTATGTTCACCCCAAACAAGGGGGCACATTGTCACTGAGACGTAAGGGGCTACTGTGAATTAGGGGCCATATTTATAGGGCATACTAAGTGGGGAGTTGTGCAGCAAGATGTTTGTTCATATTACATTTAAATATCTTCATGTTGGTTCAGGGAAACAAGGAGAAGAGAGGGAATTCCAAAGGCAAGTTGTTCGAGGAAAGAAGCTACTGGAGTAGAAAGCTTGACGGCATCTGGTGACCTCTACAATGAAGAGGTGTGATTTTGCTGATTGTCGGGTTGGTCGGGGGTATCTACATCGAAGGGCACAAGTATAGCAAGTTCGTCGGGGCACATTACATTAGAGTACTTGTAAAACAAGCACAAGAATGCAACATTGCAGTGATGGGACAGGGGCTGGAACTTGGAAGATAGGGTGGGACCTATTAGATAAGAGGCTCTTTTTTGGAGCCTGTCTAAGAGGGCGAGACTTGTGGCTGGTGTACCAGCTCAGATGTGGCAACAATACTCCATGCATGAGTGAATGGTGGCTTTATAGACATATAGGATACTGGCAGGTGTAAGAATGTTTCTAGCTCGGTAGAGGGAGCCCATCTTCTTTGCAGCAGACTTGGCAGTATATTCTATGTATTTGTTCCAACTCATTGTAGCAGTTATCCCCTCCTTTCAAAACATAACTGCACTAACCGGCCGGTAGGTGTTGCTGTTCACCGTCAGGTGGCGCTGAAAGCGACCAGGAGTTATCTGCCCTTAGGGGATATATAACCAAGGGACACCGGAAAAAGGCCTCTTCTCTACTCAATTGGCCTCGCTGAACGACGCTAAGACACCAGCGCTCCGTCAACACGTGTTCAACAACGGTAAGAGTTCTCAACTCATTTTCTTTGTATACGGTTTTCAAGGACTTTCCCACGCCGGATTCATTTCTTCACATACTCTTTTCAAGAACTGTTTTCTATTGACACACATACATACACCACACACGTCATCATCCCACATACACACACGTTCAATAAACCTTATTTGAACTACCTCCTTTTGTTTGTTAATTATTACTGTTTTTGCATGCAACAATTGCTTGATTTTATGAACTCGCTTATAGTCGGTAGAGCAGCACCTCCTCAAATGTGGCAACAATCTTTAAAAACGTCCTAGACATGAGTTAAATAACACTTTGTGTCAAATGAATCGTTTTCAATGAGCATTGTGTTTTGCCATTGAATAACATATAAATGGTTGATATGCCGTAAACGGACAAACCAAAGCAAGAACATGAATACACGATAAACACAGATTTGAAAAAAAAAAAAAACGCATACAAATTTGCTTACTTGATATTATCAAGCAATCCTATGCGCAAGTTTCTATTTAAATATATACAGCGTCGTATTCGACAATTCGACGAGGCATTTTGGCCTCGTTTGCCTTCCATACTTGCAAATGACATGGCATTTTATGTAACGCTCTTGAACTATTTTTTCCGTTTGTTAGTGTGGCTTCAATAAACGCATGAGTGTGAACGGATCTAATTTTAAAGGTCTCTGACGAAAGAAGAAGATTTGTTGTGTGTATATTTATAGGGAGGAAGCTTCTCTTCTCCTTTGAAGATGTCAACATCAGACCCAGGTTAAAATAGGATAGGTCATCTGTGATACAATATCTCTTCAGTGAATAGATGAGAAATAGAAAGACCCCCCCATATATATATATATATATATATATATATATTTATTATAAATTTAAGTTCAAAATGAACAACACCAATACTTTTCAAAAGTACCCAATATATAGAGCTTTTTTATATTAACATAAACAAACATAGTTTGAGTATCCGACAATTGTTTCAGAACCTCTTCGGCTCCTCCTCAGGGATATACTGATCCCTGAGGAGGAGCCGAAGAGGTTCTGAAACAATTGTCGGATACTCAAACTACGTTTATTTTGATATATATATATATATATATATATATATATATATATAGAGAGAGAGAGAGAGAGAGAGAGAGAGAGAGAGAGAGAGAGATAGAGAGAGAGAGAGAGAGAGAGAGAGAGAGAGAGAAAGTGTCAGGTTGTATATGAAAAGAAATCAAATAAAGTGCTCGATCATATAAGAGAGCTAATATAATTTATTTAGATACTGTATATTGCATATTTCAGCAATGTACCGCGGTTTCATCCCAAAGGGCAGATTTAGACATCTTTAGTAAATCCCCGTGCATTTCAGCTTACCGATCGTTCCACTGGGCACGGAGATTTACTAAAGCTGTCTAAATCTGCCCTTTTGGATGAAACCGCGGTACATTGCTGAAATGTGCAATATACAGTATCAATATTATATATATATATATATATATATATATATATATATATATATATATATATATATATATATATATATATATATATATATATATTGTGTGAGTATTTAGGCAGCATTTTCTCATTATGCAAACATTGTTAAAAATAACAGAATTCGTCTGTTTAATTATGCCTTTCTTTTCAATTTTTCTGATGTTTTTTTTTTTTGTATTGAAATCAAAACAATTAATAAATGTTCCAACGACTTCCTGGAACAATGCGAAAACCGTTCTATGCGCGTTTCTTCGCCGTCTTTTTAAAATTCTCTTCGTTCTCCAGCTTTTTTGTTCATTTGCTTTTGACACCTGAATATGATTCGACGAAGAATCGATAACGTTCGTGAAACCTGTGAAACCTATGGGACATTTTTTTTTTGATTTTAATACAAAAAGACCATCAGAAAAATCGAAAAAATACAAAAAGGTATAATTAAACAGACGAATTCTGTTATTTTTAACAATGTTTGCATATATATATATATATATATATATATATATATATATATATATATATATATATATATATATATATATATAACATGGTAAACAGCTGATGATCCCCGTGTTAATATTAGATGCTTACGTTAAGGTCTCCTGTTTTTGTTTCACTGTTAGATACTTAATCCCCCTTTTTATTTTATTTACTTACTATTATATATTTTATTTATTTATGAATTTTCCAACGAATGTTAAGTCTGCACTATTTTGGATTTAATTAGTTTCTGTGGGAATTTAAACTGCATTTTCCTTTTTTTTTTCTTTTTTTTTGTCTTTTTGTTTAAAATAACTCAAAGCTTCTTTAAACAAATATTTTTCATATTTGTCGCTCCTTAATAATTAGTAGAGCACTTTAGTAGTAGTGCAAATACAGCGTGACGTCATTTGCTTTATAATGCATCATTCCTTAATATAAGTAGAATGCCTGTGTCGCCATCGCCGCTTATAAATGTATTTAAACTACCACAGTTTATCAGCTGTTCAAATATTGGCCGCGAGGTTTAAGACGTTGGATTGAAGTTGAAAAATACTTATAGTCCAGGGTTTCGAACCGAGTGACCGGTAGTGAATAGTCATACTTCTACGCTGAAGAGTCTTGATTGAAAAGAGACGAAACGTATACGTCCGTAGATAATAAACAACAACAAATATTTTTCATATATATAAATACAAATATATAAACATATAAACATACCTTACTTTATATATATATATATATATATATATATATATATATATATATATATATATATATATATATATATATATATATAAAGTAAGGTATGTTTATATGTTTATATATTTGTATTTACATAATTCACTCCTAAACTAATTACCCGCTTATTATGAATTTTGGAACACAGCTGCGAGGCGTAAATGGTCTAAATGTCGGCTATATTTAGTTTAATTTTGCTTTATACAAAGGAAGAAGTTGAAACTCTCCCTGAAAATAAGATACTTTCGATTTTTGACAAATTTAAAAAATAAGTATTAGATATTAATTAATCAATATTCATCAAGTTTCTTTTGAGGTTTTCAGCGAGCATTATATAAACACAACTGAACATTTTAAAATTCAAATATTTCAGATTTGCATTGAATTGTATCCATCGATTTCAAGATTTCTCGAATTTTTATTTTGTTGAAACCCCTTAAGCTTAAGCCTTTCATTTTAGATATTTTCTTGCATCAAAATCATAGAATGGATTTTGATCAAAATTAGAATAAGGATTCTAGGTATAAATAAGGTTTACTAAGATTTTATTTTGATTGTAATCTTCGCAAAGGGGACATAAAGTAGGTACAAGAATGGTCTTTTCGAGGAATTAATTTTACCCGTCCTGAGACGAGTATTCTTTGTGTTTGTGTGTGTGTCTCTCTTTCTCTTTCTCTCTCTCTCTCTCTCTCTCTCTTTCTCTCTCTCTTTCTCTGTCTCTTTCTCTCTTTCTCTTTCTCTCTTTCTCTCTCTCTCTCTTTCTCTCTCTCTCTTTCTCTCTCTCTCTCTCTCTTTCTCTCTCTCTTTCTCTCTCTCTCTTTCTCTCTCTCTCTTTCTCTCTCTCTCTTTCTCTCTCTCTTTCTCTCTCTCTTTCTCTTTCTCTCTTTCTCTCTTTCTCTTTCTCTCTCTGTCTGTGTCACTGTCTGTGTCACTGTCTCTGTCTGTCTCTATCTCTCTTCCCCTCTCTCTCTCTCTGTCTGTCTCTATCTCCCTCTTCCTCTCTCTCTACCCCTCTCTCTCTCTAATTCTTAATCACAAGTTTTTAACTTTGTGTCACAATATTAACTATTTCTGTAGATATTTTTTCCATCGCTTGATCCTTTAATTAATCTTTCGATTTTCCTTTCAACCACTTCTATTAGGAATAATTTTTAATCAGGCTTCTTTAACTTTTTTGACCAATTGCTCGACCACTGATAATTAAAGTTTAACACCTTTATAACCTTTTTCTCATTGTAAGATTATATATGCAAGTAATTTTTCCTTTTAATAACTGTTATATTTTGTATAATTTGATAAATGTTTTGCTGTTTCCTACAGTGTGCTTCTCCCTACTTGGCCTTTTGGCTAAGATCAAAGTGTAGTATCTGTTCCGATGGATATTGCACCCCATAGACTGGTATTGTTTTGGCCTTCGGGGCTTGAATTATGCCAGTCTATGGGTCTGTCCTGTGCAGTTCTAGGAGGTCCACCCTCCCAGGCTTCGCCTCCCCTCTTTGGGGAGGAGTAAGTTTATTGCTTACTGCCTGAGGCACCCCTACCGGGGAATGCCGATGGGGCTGCCCAGGCAATTTTTAAACCCCACTTTCCCGACCCGACCTTGGGTCACATCTTACTTGTGGGAGTAAGATAAAAACTGGCCTTGTGCCTAACTCCTGGAGAGGAGTAAATCAATACTCCCTACATATAATCTACTCATTTGGCCTTTCTTGGCCTTTTGGCTAAGATCAAAGTGTAGTATCTGTTCCGATGGATACTGCACCCCATACTGGTGTTGTCTTGGCCTTCGGGTCTTGATTTACGCCGGTCTATGGGTCTGTCCTGTGCAGTTCTGGGAGGTCCACCTTCCCAGGCTTTGCCTCTTCTCTTTGGGGAGGAGTAAGTTTATTGCTTACTGTCTGAGGCGCCCCTACCGGGGAATTCCGACGGGCTGCCCAGGCAATTTTTAAATCCCACTTTCCCGACTCGAAGTAACTTCTAACACTTTCTACAGCCTGCTTAAAATATATACAACATTTTAAACTCAACTCCTTAAAAACTATTTTCATTCGCGGTCCACGGAAGTATTTTAAAAATGGCCCTAATTCTCAAAATGACATCCTAATAAGCGCTTTGTATTTACGGTTGAACTGAACATCATTCTATTGGATTTACTATATTTTGAACATTTTTAACGCAGTCTCCACGAAAACCCTTTTCCATCTTTAAATCTTTCGTCACCGGACACCTTGTCAACGACATTCACCAACTGGACAGACTCTATACTTTGATAGCCTTTTTATACACACACTCTTACTTTCCATTACTTTATATTGTTTCTTAAATTTTTCAAATTTTGAATTTTGGCTATGATAAGATTTTAATCTTTGAAAAGCCTGGCTTAAGGGAAGAAAAATAAACATGTTTTTATGGAATACACTTTGCATTTAACAATAAAAGATGAAATAGATTTAAGGGAAGAAAAATAAACATGTTTTTATCGAATACACTTTGCATTTAACAATAAAAGATGAAATAGATTTGTCCTCCGTACATCTTTATCTCTCTTCCTTCATTTATCTTTATAATTGCTCTATCTCGTATATTGAGCTTAAATCATTTCACTGTAGGTTTACTTCTCTAAAAGTATACTTTTAGTCTCATATATATATATATATATATATATATATATATATATATATATACTTTTAGTCTCACATATATATATATATATATATATATATATATATATATATATATATATATATATAATATTTATAAATAAATATTAATTATTTATTACCTACAGACATTGATGTTTCTTGCTTATGCAATCTTCAGTGGAAGTTAATTTCCAACGGTTGGCGGGCGCGAACACCGATCACAAATTGCCACTGATTCGCAGTCAAGAGTCTTACCCGTTGGCCACCACAAATTAACTTGGAAGTTAGGAGGAATTTAACTTTGTAAATACCAAGTCAGCAGGTATTTACAACGAGCAGAAAATAGTGATCTACAACAACAAACTGTGTTGGATCTAGCAGTACTGCTTGTTATTAAACTCTCTCAGAGTGCCCGGCCTTAGTAAAGGGGGCTTTTACTAATATTTATGAATAAATATTAATTATTTATTACCTACAGACATCGATGTTTCATGCTTACGCAATATTCAATGCAGGAAGTTAATTCCGATATATATATATATATATATATATATATATATATATATATATATATATATATATATATATATATATATATATGGGAAAATGAAAAAAGAAAAACCAAAAAATGGATGTTTTTTATGTGTACATCAACGTTTCGTCTTTATTTATAAGACTTCATCAGGATGATAAAATAGAGATAATAATGGCCACTACTGGGTGGACGTCCACCCAGTAGTGGTCATTATTTCATTTTATTTTTTCTCCCAATATGTCTACCCTACATGTATCTGTACTTGCATGACATTTTTTCTCTATTTTATCATCCTGATGAAGTCTTATAAATAAAGACGAAACGTTGATGTACACATAAAAAAACATCCATTTTTTGGTTTTCCTTTTTCATTTTCCCATCACGTCGGATTACCTTCATCCTTCTCTTCCCATATATATATATATATATGAGAGAGAGAGAGAGAGAGAGAGTAAGAGAGAGTAAGGGAGGAGAGGAGGCGAAGGGGGTAGAAATGGATAGACGTCTGAACTCACTAAAACTCTATTTTCGTGGCCCTCATTCCCTTATTATAAGCAGATGAGATTGTTGTTTATTAAATTTGTTGCCCAACTGAACTATGCTACCCCCCTTTCCCTGCGAAGCCATGCATACTGGCTCCCAGCAACGTGCTTATCCGGCCACCGATCATAGTCCTACACTGTCTTACACACTGTCCCCACCCCAAATTAAAGTATCTGTTTTCGCCATACCACGGGTGCGAGGCTTTGGGGAAACAAATGTTGATTAACCAACACTTTGAATAATAATAATAATAATAATAATAATAATAATAATAATAATAATAATAATAATAATAATAATAATAATAATAATTATTATATATATATATATATATATATATATATATATATATATATATATGTATGGGAAGAGAAGGATGAAGGTAATCCGACGTGATGGGAAAATGAAAAAGGAAAACCAAAAAATGGATGTTTTTATGTGTACATCAACGTTTCGTCTTTATTTATAAGACTTCATCAGGATGATAAAATAGAGAAAAATGTCATGCAAGCACAGATACATGTAGGGTAGACCTATTATGAGGAAAAATAGAATAAAATAATGGCCAAACGTTGATGTACACATGAAAACATCCATTTTTTGGTTTTCCTATTTCATTTTCCCATATATATATATATATATATATATATATATATATATATATATATATATATATATATTTGTCGCTCCTCGAAAAAGTAGAGTACTGTAAGTGTAGTATTAACACAGCATTACGTCACTAGCTTTAAATGCATAGTTCCTTAAAAAAAAAGTGGAACGCTCTCAGACGTTAAGCCGACGATAAAGTGTTAAAATTATCACAGTTTATTCGCTATTCAAATTTGGCCGAGTGATTGAGTTGTGTTGCAAAATACTTGTAATCCGGGGTTTCGAATCGCATAACCGGTAGTGAATAGTCATATCTCTATGCTGATGAGTCCCGATTATTAAGGACGAAACGTATACGTTCATAGATAATAAACAATAACAAATATATATATATATATATATATATACATATACGTTAGGTATGTTTATATAGTTTTATGGATAGGATTAATACCTAAACTAATTAACCGATCACTATGAATTTTTGAACACAGATAATAGGCGCAAGGAGTTCAAATGTGGACTATATTTAGTTTAATTTTATTAAAAGGGGGTAAAAAGGATGTTGAAAACATTCATGAAATCTCAGATACCTCTGAACTTTGTACAATTTTAACAATAAGCCTTAGACATATTAATTAATACACATTCTCCTGGAAGGTGACGGTGGTTAAGTGGATAACGACACGGACTGACGACTGGGTGTTCTGAGTTCGAATCCAGTCAGTAGCCGATGTTCTAACTAGACAGATATCAGGGAAACCAGTGCCAACGCTAGACTCATCTGATTCACACGAAATGAATAAATATTCCCCAAATTTCAGTTTCTTTGCAGTAATTTAAACGGTTTTAGGGGACACAACCTCCTGCATAAGAATTCAAAAATATCAGATTTGCATTGAATTTGATCCATAGTCATTTGACACAAATTAAGCGAAATTCCCTGAATTTCAATTTCTTCTGAAGACGCTTTGAGCTTAAGACTTAGATTTTAGACATTTTCTAGAATCAAAATCATGTGATGGATTTTGATATAAATTGGAATAAGAATTCTAAACATAAGGTTTAGTATTATTATATTTTGATTATACTATTTGTAAGGGGGCAGAGGAAACATTTTTTTTAATCAATGAAACGGGCGGGTGGAAAAAAAAAGAAAATTGCTAAAATTTTCCTTAAGGCCTTATCGTCTGACCCTCTAAGATGAAACGTCAGAATGATAAATTAAAAACTAAGAAAATCGAATGAGATATGAGGGGAAAAAATTGCTTAAGTTGGAGAAAACGATTGCGAGAAAAAAATTACTTTTGACACCTAAATATGATTCAACGAAGAATCGAAAACGTTCGTGAAATCTGTGAAAACTATGGAACATTTATTATTTTTTTTTATTTTAATACAAAAAATACCATAAAAAAATGGAAAAATAAAAAAGGTATAATTAAACAGACGAATTCTGTTATTTTTAACAATGCTTGCATATATATATATATATATATATATATATATATATATATATATATATATATATATATATATGTGTGTGTGTGTGTGTGTGTGTGTGTGTGTGTGTGTGTGTGTGTGTTACACCGGCCGTTCTTACACAGGAGAAACAACACCGGTTGTCACTATAAATAGTGCGAGTCACCAGAGACACAGAGAAGACAAAGCACAGTCTTGTAACTGTCTAGCCAAGTGCTAGTCACTTTCTTACTTTGTTAATACACTTGTTAAACCAACCCTCGACTTGACTTCCTTTATTTATTATTTACTGTTGGCAACTTCACAACAATATATATATATATATATATATATATATATATATATATATATATATATATATATATATATATATAGTTGTTAAGTTGAACCAATAAGAGTTGAATTAATAAAAAGTTATTGACAGAAAAAATACATACCGCCTCCCTCAAACTTTCACAGCAAGAAATCGTCTTCCTACAACCACTGAAAAAGATTTTCTTTTCTTCCTCTGTCTAGCTAAAACAAACCAGAATTTTCATGAACAGAGTTATTTTCCTAGAAGTTCACATCTTTGATACACATTGCTACGGGATTGCTTCGAGGACTCAGAAAAATAGGTTAAGAGCGCGTACGTGCGAATGACTGTCAGGTCTGTTTTTTTGTTGTTGTATGTTTTTATTTTATTTTGCAAAACTAATTTTAAAATTTTATCTAACTGACTAACAAAGATGGCTGCTTTTCATAAAATCGATATTTACGCGAACTTTAAAGGCTTATAACTTCTGTTGAATATTATTTTTTAAACGCAGCCGATCACAAATGAGTATTGATTTATTCCTCTCCAGGAGTTAGGCACAAGGCCAGTTTTTTATCTTACTCCCACAAGTAAGATGTGACCCAAGGTCGGGTCGGGAAAGTGGGGTTTAAAAATTGCCTGGGCAGCCCCGTCGGCATTCCCCGGTAGGGGCGCCTCAGGCAGTAAGCAATAAACTTACTCCTCCCCAAAGAGGGGAAGCGAAGCCTGGGAGGGTGGACCTCCTAGAACTGCACAGGGCAGACCCATAGACCGGCGTAAATCAAGCCCCGAAGGCCAAGACGATACCAGTCTATGGGGTGTAGTATCCATCGGAACAGATACTACACTTTGATCTTAGCCAAAAGGCCAAGGCGACAATTGGGCTAATTTCCTGACTGTATATTCTTTTAAAATAATTTATATCGGCAATAGTAATAATATCGCATAGTTGTCTCCCCTTCGATAACTCTCTATAAAATATGTAGATCAGACCTAGTTTGTAGTCAAAGTTACGTTACATAAATCTGAGTCAAGGTAAAAATGTTTTCTGTTTACATTACATTCTTAATGCCTATTTTTATTTTTAAATATTAGACTAAGTCCCAGGTGACCTTCCGCCTTGTGGGGTGATGCCGTTCGCCCTGAGCGCTGTACGTCATTGGACCCCTGCTTTGAAAGTGACACATATCTGGTGTCACATATTGCCTTCGTGGGGTGGCAGGTAAATAGAATAGACGTATTAATGACATAATCTATTTTGAATGGAACTCAACGTAGATAGCGACAATAACATTAGTAGTAACGTGAAACAGTAATTCTCAATACTTAAGATAACAAAATAAAAAAACTTTGAAAGTATGACGTCATATCTTTCAGAAATATGACGTAGTTTCAGTTGCAGATAGACGCAATTATAATACGATTTAGTGTTATATGGTTATATGAGAGAAGATTTATAGGAAGCTTATTTTGACATTAACTGTAAGACCAACGCCTATAATAATCTTGGGTCGCCAAAGAAAGGAAAACAAGACACTTTCTATAAATAACAAATTATATAATAATCTTGGGTCGCCAAAGAAAGGAAAACAAGACACTTTCTATAAATAACAAATTATATAATAATCTTGGGTCGCCAAAGAAAGGAAAACAAGACACTTTCTATAAATAACAAATTATATAATAATCTTGGGTCGCCAAAGAAAGGAAAACAAGACCCTTTCTATAAATAACAAATTATATAATAAGGAAATATTTTTAAAAAATGTATTTTAAAAACCTGGACAACGCAAATTATTTATGTTTTTTTAAATAAATTATTTATTTACTTTAAAAACTTGAGTACTTTCGGTGTTAAACACCCTTGTCAGAAGTATAAGCATATTTTTTTCTCTACTTTTTTCGTATAATCCTCCCTGACTGAAACATATTTATCGAAGTCAAGTTGAAATTCGTCTTGATGTTATCGACGGTTAATGTTGATATGCCGTTGTGTGTAGCACGCGGTTACGTGAATAAGGTAGTTTGAAAAGTCACACATTGAAAACGTTGCTGAACAAATTATATATTTATTTAAGTGATTTACACCGTTGAGTGTAGATTGCCAGAAGTTAAAACAGTGAAGAAAAGTAATATTAATAATACAGGTCGGCTGCCTAAAGCCTCTTTTAGAGTAGTATATCTTCAAGTGAAGATAGCCTTACTCAGTGTCGAGTTGACAGGGGTAGGAGAGAGGACGTCTTTCTTCGTGGGGACCATGAAACTCTCTGCCTGCTCTGCAATTCCCTAAAGGTCTGGATGTAATCCTGGAAAGGTCCGGTCAAAATTAATACGCCCAGGAGTCTGATTGGTTATTGTGTGACCAAATCATCTCGCAGGGGCTGTTCTCCGCAAGAGGAAAGAAACGTTAATGCTCATGACTACTACAGATGTAATTGTTTAATCTATCTATATGTCGGATATTAGTTATTTGAATTTTCGGATATTTTGTAGAATTGCCCCGCCAAAAATATCTCTTCCACACCAAAACAAACCAAATGTACCTTGTGACCACTGACTTTATTTTATTATATAGATATACACTCCCCTATGGGTGAAGCACTCTGGTGGAGGAAATGATGGTTTCCACTTAAGCGTAAAGCAAGATTCTTCCGTAAAAAGAATGGGATCTTCAAGGTAAGGGTTTCCCAACCAGGGTTCCTCAGAATCTTGGGGTTCCTCAAGAGCTTGCCTAGGGTTCCTTCAAGGGATACTGATAAATAGGCTGAGATTGTTATTCCTCTGCCTTTTTCCAAAATATATTATAATATAACGAGCACTTTCTCTGTCTGTCTGTCTGTCTGTCTGTCTGTCTGTCTGTCTGTCTGTCTGTCTGTCCGTCCGTCCGTCGTGAATTTTTGTAAACGTAAGGATTACATTAAGAAGGGGAGGTAACTCCTAATTAATAAATTTTCAAGTGGACTAATGCATTTTTCAGGTTTTTTTTTTTCGAACCTAATGTTCTTATACATGTATGGAAATATTTTTGAAAATCTTTTGGATATTATAACAATATTTTCAAAGTATCACATCATTTAAAAAAAAATGTATAATAGTCACAGAGAATATATTTGCAGAATACATTTGGTGAAGTTAAAACAGTGAGTTAGTGGTCAGAGGACATAAAACTATGTGAGCGATTCGTATGCAATCAAGTAACTTGCTCGATGATTACAGACTGATTTCAGCAGCCCGTCAGTCGCCATCTGTTCTGCCTGGCGTGCGCGTACATTCCGCCATTAACCCATGTTATGTATATTATTAATTGCTACCCCTATATCGGGATGATATATAAACTAGAAAAATTAGGTATGTTTGTTTATTTTAGTTCATTAAAATAGTAATGCCTAACCCTGACCCTAACATGAACCCTAACATGAACCCTAACATGAACCCTAACATGAACCCTAACCCTAACCCTAACCCACAGACCAGAAATCGCTTTGGATAACAGAGATTTCGAGGTGATTCTACGAAAATAGTCAGATTTTAAAAACCAAAAATATTGCTTGCATTATGAATTGGAAATAAATAAGATTGTATAATATTTTCTTATGTAGGGGTTCCTTGGGACATCACTATTATTGGAAGGGTTCTATGAAGGAAAAAAGGTTGAGAAACACTGTCCTATGGTATCAATATCGTAGTGATATAAACAATTAATTATCTCGTACTACCAGATCAGGCTGTCTTAAGATACCGACTTCCTGACTTAAAATGCACCAAACATTGATGCTATCGTTTTTTTGCTTTCCCTTTACAAAACTCAATCATGTTCTGCAAAGCCAAAAAACAAAAACTATAATCTTCCACTACAAAACAACCAAACCAAACAATATGACTAAATATTTAAAGACATAAAGAACTTGAAGCATAAAAGCTTTTTACCAAAATGGCTGCACTCAGCATTAAATAACCTGAAAATGGTTGATATGCCGTAAAACAAAACAACTAAACTAAACACCATGAATAAATATTTTAAGATATAAAGAACTTATAAAGCATAAAAACTTTTACCAAAATAACTGGATTTGGCGTTAAATAACCCGAAAAGGGTTGATATGCCGTAAAACAAAACAACCAAACCAAACACTATAAATAAATATTTGAAGATATAAAAAACTTGAAGCATAACAACTTTTACCAAAATGACCGGATTCGGCATTAAATAACCTGAAAAGGGTTGATATGCCGTAAAACAAAAACAAACAAAACAAACACCATGAATAAATATTTTAAAATATAAAGAACTTATAAAGCATAAAAACTTTTACCAACATGACTGGATTTGGCATTAAATAACCCGAAAAGGGGTTGATATGCCGTAAAACAAAACAACCAAACGAAACGAAGCCAAATGAAGAATTAAAATTCAATTAAAAACGATATAAGTTCTTCCATCAATAGTAATGCGGCTAGTAAGATCAGAGAGTAGAACGTCAGACTCTCAACCCCACAATAAACCTTTTTTTATTAAAAGGGTTATGGTAGTTTGCTTGAAGCATTGCTGGTAAATATACGTATTTAATAAGGCTGCAAGCAATGCGGGAAAAAGGAACAATTTCCACCATCCCGGATTTTATTAACGGTAAGGTTAAAATTTACTGAAACTGAATTTAGTGAAAAATAAATAGATACGTTTTTGCAGAAAAATATCACAAATATTGTCTTCAATTATTTGTTTTTGTTCGTCTTCTCTTTTACTATTCTGGGGTTTCCGCATTGCTTACAGCCTTAGTCAATAACCTATATACATTTTTTATTACTTACTAAAGAGGGTGGCGTCCATTCATGTCTTTGTCTTTGAGTATTTGTTAAAAACATATTGTTTCTCTTATATTTCTCCTTCCACATACACTCGCGCAGAAAGCTGTCCACCAATCCGCGATGCGTTCCACAATGGCGTTTATTCTGAATCCTTGAACGGCAAAAAATGAGGGTTTCATAGATCTAAACGTGAATACCTTAACCCTGATCGTATCCCTAAATCAAAGCAGACGCATTTCTTGATAGAACTCACAGAAGTAAGGTAAGTCAAAGGCATGTGCGCGCACTGCGCATTACTGGCAGAGCTATTAAAAAAAATATTAGTGGCGAGGCGCTACTATAAAAGATCTGAATTTTGTAGATTTCAGGGTCCGCCCGCTTACGTTTGAAGTAAAATCTTTATTTTTAAACACCTTTTATTTTTCATATGCGTCCAATCATTTTTATAAGAAGCATTGTATGTCAGTCACTCTGTCACGCTTTCGTCTGTCTGTCACTCGCATTTAAGTTTGAAATACACTAGAACTCCTCTGTAGTGACCAATATTTTGGTCACTACAGAGGACCACAGTTTACTATAGAGGAGCAGAATTTAAACAATTTATTCCTAAAATGTTTTGGATTATTCAGACTACTCCTAGAACTGTACAGGACAGTACCTCAAACGGGCGGAATCAAGGTCGGAAAGCCAGGACGGCATCAGTCTACAGAGTGCAGCATACATCGGAACAGATACTATACTCTGATCTTATCCAAAAGGCCAAGGAGGAAAAGAAAGAGATAGTTGGTATGTATTTACCTCCCACACCGGTAAGATGTGACACAAGGTCGGGAAAGTGGGATTGAAAAGCCAGCGCCCTAGAAAAAAATCACTCTTGCCTACAAAAAATGCCTGGACAGCCCCGTCAGCATTCCCCGGTACGTGCGCCCCAGGCGATTAGCAATAAACTAACCCCTTCTCAAACGGGCGAGAAGGCAAAGCCTGGGAAGGACTATACCTCAGACCGGCGGAATCAAGACCCGAAGTCCAAGACGGTACCGGTCTACAAAACGTAGCATCCATCTGAACAGATACTACACTCTGATCTTAGCCAAAAGGTCACGGAGTGAAGGAAAGATATAGTTATTCATCGCTAAACGTGTAGATTAGATGGACGTCTCTATAGAATAACCTTTCTTGTTCTTCTTAAAATGTCTGCAAGTTTTGAGTTCCTGTTAACATTTGAGAAAAAGACGACATTTAAAACGAGTTCGTCTTTCTCTAAAGCTTTCAATTATATATATATACAATCTCTCTCTCTCTCTCTATATATATATATATATATATATATATATATATATATATATATATATATATATATAAACAACCTGTTCAGACAAGTTCTGATCAAGTCAATTACTGTTGACGGCGTTTGAACTTATAAATAACTTTCTCTGTATGATCGATAACTGGGAACTAATTGATGTTTATTTCTTGATAAATGAAACCCACGGAGACGAAGGAATGAGATAAAGAGAGAACAAACGCGCAAAGAAGACAGTGCTCGTTGTGTCGTGATCGTATGGTCACTTAGACCTTATCAGTGAGACTGATAGTAAGACTAGTCACACGGTAGGACCTTATTAGTGAGACTAATAGTAAGACTAGTCACACGCTCGGACCTTATTAGTGAGACTAATAGTAAGACTAGTCACACGCTCGGACCTTATTAGTGAGGCTGATAGTAAGACTAGTCACACGCTCGGACCTTATTAGTGAGGCTGATATTAAGACTAGTCACACGCTCGGACCTTATTAGTGAGGCTAATAGTAAGACTAATAATACGCTCGGACCTTATTAGTGAGGCTAATAGTAAGACTAGTCACACGGTCGGACCTAATTAGTGAGACTAATAGTAAGACTAGTCACACGCTCGGACCTTATTAGTGAGGCTTATAGTATAACTAGTCACACGCTCGGACCTTATTAGTGAGACTAAGAGTAAGACTAGTCACACGGTCGGACCTTATTAGTGAGACTAATAGTAAGACTAGTTACACGCTCGGACCTTATTAGTAAGGCTAATAGTATAACTAGTAACACGCTCGGACCTTATTAGTGAGACATATAGTGAGACTAGTCACACGGTCGGACCTTATTAGTGAGACTAATAGTAAGACTAGTCACACACTCGGACCTTATTAGTGAGACTAATAGTAGGACTAGTCACACGCTCGGACCTTATTAGTGAGACTAATAGTAAGACTAGTCACACGCTCGGACCTTATTAGTGAGACTAATAGTAAGACTAGTCACATGCTCGGATCTTATTAGTGAGACTAATAGTAAGACTAGTCACACGGTCGGACCTTATTACTGAGGCTAATAGTAAGACTAGTCACACGGTCGGACCTTATTAGTGAGACTAATAGTAAGACTAGTAACACGCTCGGACCTTATTAGTGAGACTAATAGTAAGACTAGTCACACGCTCGGACCTTATTAGTGAGACTACTAGTAAGACTAGTAATACGCTCGGACCTTATTAGTGAGACTAATAGTAAGACTAGTCACACGGTCGGACCTTATTAGTGAGGCTAATAGTAAGACTAGTCACACGGTCGGACCTTATTAGTGAGACTAATATTAAGACTAGTCACACGCTCGGACCTTATTAGTGAGACTAATAGTAAGACTAGTCACACGCTCGGACCTTATTAGTGAGACTAATAGTAAGACTAGTGATACGCTCGGACCTTATTAGTGAGACTAATAGTAAGACTAGTCACACACTCGGACCTTATTAGTGAGACTACTAGTAAGACTAGTAACACACTCGGACCTTATTAGTGAGACTAATAGTACGACTAGTAACACGCTCGGACCTTATTAGTGAGACTAATAGTAAGACTAGTCACACGCTCGGACTTATTAGTGATGGTAATAGTAAGACTAGTCACACGCTCGGATCTTATTAGTGATGGTAATAGTAAGACTAGTCACACGCTCGGATCTTATTAGTGAGACTAATAGTAAGACTAGTCACACGGTCGGACCTTATTACTGAGGCTAATAGTAAGACTAGTCACACTGTCGGACCTTATTAGTGAGACTAATAGTAAGACTAGTCACACGGTCGGACCTTATTAGTAGGACTAATAGTAAGACTAGTGACACGGTCGGACCTTATTACTGAGGCTAATAGTAAGACTAGTTACACGCTCGGGCCTTATTAGTGAGACTAATAGTAAGCCTAGTCACACACTCGGACCTTATTAGTGAGACTACTAGTGAGACTAGTGACCCGCTCGGACCTTATTAGTGAGACTAATAGTAAGACTAGTCACACGCTCGGACCTTATTAGTGAGACTACTAGTGAGACCAGTAACACGCTCGGACGTTATTAGTGAGACTAATAGTAAGACTAGTCACACGCTCGGACCTTATTAGTAAGACTAATAGTAAGACTAGTCACACGCTCGGACCTTATTAGTGAGACTAATAGTAAGACTAGTAACACGCTCGGACCTTATTAGTGAGACTAATAGTAAGACTAGTAACACGCTCGGACCTTATTAGTTAGGCTAATAGTAAGACTAGTCACACGCTCGGACCTTATTAGTGAGACTACTAGTAAGACTAGTAATACGCTCGGACCTTATTAGTGAGACTAATAGTAAGACTAGTCACACGCTCGGACCTTATTAGTGAGACTAATAGTAAGACTAGTCACACGGTCGGACCTTATTAGTGAGGCTAATAGTAAGACTAGTCACACGGACGGACCTTATTAGTGAGACTAATAGTAAGACTAGTAATACGCTCGGACCTTATTAGTGAGACTAATAGTAAGACTAGTAATACGCTCGGACCTTTGTGTTTCATCCACTGGGGAAATCACCAGGCTTCTACTCACATATCGAGCATTGTTGTAAATTGTGAAAATAAATAGTGGGGTTATAAGGTTTTATATTTGCAATATGTGGATTTAAAAAATCTTACTTTCTACTCTTTTTTGTAATTGCACGAGAAAGTAACTACGTTGAATATATTCACGTATTATTTTTATTGTAAAAAAAGAAAAACAATAGAAATTGTGTTTTTAAGCCAAACAAATTCGCCTTGAACTAATGCCGAATATCCTTTATGTCTGATTTGTTTCATGATTCTCAAAAAATATAACTTAGTTTAAAAAAAACCAACTATTTTAGTAATATTTTTTCTGTTATTATTTTATGACGATTTATTTAACTTCATAAAACACGTATCCAGTTTTTTTTAATTCTTTAAACTTTAATGAGATTAGAACACTGGTGTTTACATCGTAAAAACTACTGCCTTAGTAATGTGTACTCTGCCTATTCCTTTTTATCGACCAATCACGTATGTCTATTTGCATACAATCCATAGTATGTAGATATATAACAAATCCTAATAAAACTTCTGCTTTTGTATGATTTTAGTCGAATGTTTGGTCAAGAATTAAACATGGCTAAAGATTTTAACAATGTAACATCTTGCTTTCTTTTACACGTAGAAAATGTACATATATACTTTTCTCTCGTTGTAACTGCACTAATACTGCACTACCCTCCTTTCTCTCTCTCTCTTTCTTTCTCTCTCCCTCTCTCTCTCCCTCCCCCCCTCTCTCTCTCTCTCTCTCTCTCTCTCTCTCTCTCTATATATATATATATATATATATATATATATATATATACAGGGTGGGCCAAAACAAGGGTCCTATCTTTAAATTTGAATAACTTGAATTTGAATAACTTCCACAAAATAAAAGTTAAACTCACCAAACTTTATGTGTGTTTAGACTGACCCTTCCGAGATTTTTTGAAATAAACAAAACAAATTTTAGCCGAAAAACATTTCTTAAAACTTACAAAAACTAAAGTATTGTTTTTTACACTGTTTTGAGTTTTTTAAGCAAAAATAATGTTTTCTAAATGAGGGTACGTTCCTTAGGGCTAATACGGCTCATGCTTGCTTCGGAAGGGGTCCTTTACTTATTCTAAAAAATAAAAAAATAAAAAAAATCAATAAATAAAAAAGTTATGAATTTTTAAAAATAGGATCCTTATTTTTGCCCACCCTGTATATATATATATATACCATGAGACTATATATGGAGTACTGTTGTCATATTTGGGCTGGTGAATCTCTGTCCCATTTGAGGGTTATTGATAAGGTACAGAAACGTATCTGCGACATGATTGGCCCAACCCTTTCTTCTTCTCTCTCTCTCACTCTCACTCTCTCTCTCACACACACACACACACACACACACACACACACACACACACACACACGTGATGTTGCTAGTCTTTTCTATAAATACTATTATGGCATGTGTTCTTCAGAATTATGTAATCTAGTCCCCGCTTCTTTTGTTCCAGCTCGTTTGACTCGTTGGTCTAGTGGTCTCCATCAATTCGCTGTTTTGATACCTCATTGTAATACAACTTCCTATTCCAGTAGCTTCTTTCCAAGAACCGCAGACTTGTGGAACTCGCTTCCTGCTGACTGTTTTCATCCTAGCTATAGCCTTGTTTTTGTTTTTCAAGATTAAGGCTAATAGGCATCTCCTGTCTTTGCGATAATCATGTTTCGTTCTTCTCAGCTCAAGTGGCTTCATGGCTTGTCTGGAGCGATTTCCATTTTTAAAAATACGTAATAGAATATTACAAGTAGTTCACAGCTAAAGTAAATACACACAGGTGGACCGCCTGTAGATTAAAAAAAAAACATGCAGATAGACACGCCTACTAGAACGTGCCACATATTCTATCGTCTGCTTTGTGCACGGTTTATAAGTGATTTACGTCATCTTAGACAAGACTAGACTGGAATTTAACCGGATCAACATTCAAGTAATTATCACAGACCTGTGACAATTGGCATAAATAATTTGGGTATATTTGGAATGATCTACTCTAAATATTGAGCTTCAATCCTTTGCTGTATCGGATTAGTCCATCATCTGATTAGTCCGTCATCGGATTAGTCCGTTATCGGATTAGTCCGTACCTAAAATAAGAATGGCTGATATTTTATTTTGCTTGTCCGACACCTATTTCGAGTGACCATTGGTCATTCGGAAGTTGAAATGAGTGACCTTTTTTTTTTTTTTGCTCAGCAGTGATTGACTTTTATTGATTAGTTGTGGCCTATGACAGAGTTTTAAATAGATGTTAGCGGATATTTACCCTGGATTCACTGTCTCGATGATGCAGACATGATGCATACGGTGTGTTTTTTTTGTGGTTAGTGCTTCTGAAATGGGATGGGGATAACATGCTCACCCTCTCCCCACTCCAAAGGGAAGCGTGATTTACCCATAGAGGCGGCACGGGCCTACAGGGAAAACAAATGTGAATTATCTCTATTAAAAACAAATTATTATCTTAGCAAGTGTCCGTGTAATATCTTTAACTTTAAAAAGAGGAAGACGGAGAAGAATGAAGAGAAGAGACAATAAATAATAATAATAATAATAATAATAAGAAGAAGAAGAAGAAGAAGAAGGAGGAGGAGGAGGAGAAGAAGAAGGAGGAGGAGGAGGAGAAGTGGTAGTAGTAGAAGAAGAAGAAGTAGAGGAGAAAAACAAAGACGAATTATAAGATAGAGAATTGAATTAAAAGATTAATCTGTGTTTTGGAATGGCAAAAACGATCGTATGAATAAAAATGTTTTTAAACAAGTAAACTCACAACTATTAGTGCTTTTACTTGGGCTCTAGTAATATAAGCACTATTGAGCTGTCAAACTACTTGTGTGTGAACGTAAAGAAATTCAAATAATAAATATATATATATATATATATATATATATATATATATATATATCGAGGAAGTGGTCATTTGATCAATACCACTGAAGAGCCATGCATTTTATAACTGTTCTGTTTTTAAATCCCCGAAACAGTTACATGGTAAAGAGCTGACATCAGAAAACGAATATATATATATATATATATATATATATATATATATATATATATATATATATATATACCGATTAAGCAAACCACGTCGTCGTTTGCTTAATCTGTGTAAGTAAATATCTTGTATGTGGTGGGGTAGCTCAGTGGCAGAGTACTCGCCTAACATGCAAGTGACTCGGGTTTCGAATCCTGTGTTCGGATGTGTTCTACTGATGAGCTCAAAAGAGGACGAAACTCGAGTCTAGGACTTCCGGTTCATTTACTTTCATAGGTTGCGGGCTGCGGCGTCCTCTGATTGTGGAAAGATATATATATATCTTATCACACATTCAATATATATATATATATATATATATATATATATATATATATATATATATATATGATAAAAGCCCTTTTTACAATGCGTGATAAATTTATTTCTTTTTTCTTTTTTTCCAATTAATTTCGGAGGAATCCTCCATCATCAGAGATATATTTTTACTCTTTTTTTTTATATAAAATAAACAAACTTTTACTTGTGTTTATAGGTAAGACGTCCTTGGGTTGGTGTGACGTTATCCGCTAAGTTGTAATAGGCGGTTTTGAGAAGAACGGAAATGCCAGGGCATGCCGGGAGGTTATTTTAGATATTGTTCGTTTATATATATATATATATATATATATATATATATATATATATATATAAAGTAATCTCGATTTTTTTCCTGTAAATTCAGCCATTATAGGGAAATAAACGAACACTTCATATGCAAATCTTTTCCACTCAACACCAACAGCACTTCCAGTTTTAATAACTACAAAAATTATTACATTTATACCGAGATTTCTGCTTCTACCAAAAACGTTTTCGAAATAGGGGGTAGCAAGCATATCCTCTCCCTATAAATTTACTACTAAAACATCACCCTTCGACACCGGTCATTTGTTTATAGAGGCGACAGATTTTTACTGGACCAGTGGATTCCATGATTCTGGGAATTCTATTCTGTAATTCTGGCTTCTTGATAATTATACGTTTTGAGTAACCACATTCAGTTTAAACGAAAACATTAGGCACCCGTCATATTTAAGCTCACAGGAAAGTACATTTTCGAGATTGATCTTTTCAATTTCTATTTTTATTACGTATTTCCAACGATATATTTTTCATAAACTTCTTTAAATACGACAAACAGCTCAAATTGACTAAGTTATTTAGTTACGACGTGTGGTCATTCATGCTCTCGCAAAAGATAGTGTGATTTTTTCGTAGACCCCAAAACATTATTTTCTTCGGAAATAATCTGTATCCTTCGTTAATAAAAAACAATAACATTCTAATAAATACATTTTATTTTAATATTATGACTAAACATAAATGTTTACTTGCATTATTTGTCAGAGAATAAAATATTATATTTCCGAATATAAATGGTTGTTTACTTTTTATTTATTTGCAATATTACTTGTGGAAAATCCCGCTATTCAAACAAATTAAACATTGCCTGGCCCAAAAAGGATTTCTAAATACGCGAATAAATAAAAAAAATTGTTCGCCATTATTCCGTTCTTGCATATTAGAAATGCAAATACGTTTTTTAAACGTATTTGCATTTCTAATATTTCGTTTCCACAATTTCTTTTTATTTATACTTTTTCATAAAACAAATACACAACACAATGCCCGCCAGCCATTCATCATCATCACTATCATCATCATCTAGACGTGGTGGTTTCATTAATCCTCCTGACTCTCTCACACCTGGTAGGGCTTCATAGATACATTGTGAGTCTTCTATCAGCTGTTAAAAAAGTCTTTTTCTCTATCTTATGCGCGGTTTTGCTTGTATTTCGGCATGCCTTTATTTTCTGTCAAATTTTCATAAACATTTCCATCCTCCTTTCTTCTGTCTTTAGAATAATATGTTTTCCTATCATACTTAAATTAACTATTGCTCTGATAATCAGCAATGTTTACTAAAGACTACAGATTTTTCTTTGACATTGCTGTGAAATGCGCGTAAGATATAGAAAAGGTATTAAATTAACTATTGCTCTGATAATCAGCAATGTTTACTAAAGACTATAGACTTTTCTTTGACGTTGCTGTGAAACGCGCGTAAGATATAGAAAAGGTATTAAATTAACTATTGCTCTGATAATCAGCAATGTTTACTAAAGACTATAGATACTTCTTTGACGTTGCTGTGAAACGCGCGTAAGATATAGAAAAGGTATTAAATTAATTATTGCTCTGATAATCAGCAATGTTTACTAAAGACTATAGATTTTTCTTTGACGTTGCTGTGAAACGCGCGTAAGATATAGAAAAGGTATTGAATTAACTATTGCTCTGATAATCAGCAATGTTTACTAAAGACTATAGATTTTTCTTTGACGTTGCTGTGAAATGCGCGTAAGATATAGAAAAGGTATTAAATTAACTATTGCTCTGATAATCAGCAATGTTTACTAAAGACTATAGATTTTTCTTTGACGTTGCTGTGAAACGCGCGTAAGATATAGAAAAGGTATTAAATTAACTATTGCTCTGATAATCAGCAATGTTTACTAAAGACTACAGATTTTTCTTTGACGTTGCTGTGAAACGCGCGTAAGATATAGAAAAGGTATTAAATTAACTATTGCTCTGATAATCAGAAATGTTTACTAAAGACTATAGATTTTTCTTTGACGTTGCTGTGAAATGCGCGTAAGATATAGAAAATGTATTAAATTAACTATTGCTCTGATAATCAGCAATGTTTACTAAAGACTATAGATTTTTCTTTGACGTTGCTGTGAAACGCGCGTAAGATATAGAAAAGGTATTAAATTAACTATTGCTCTGATAATCAGAAATGTTTACTAAAGACTATAGATTTTTCTTTGACGTTGCTGTGAAATGCGCGTAAGATATAGAAAAGGTATTAAATAAACTATTGCTCTGATAATCAGCAATGTTTACTCAAGACTATAGATTTTTCTTGACGTTGCTGTGAAACGCGCGTTATATATAGAAAAGGTATTAAATTAACTATTGCTCTGATAATCAGCAATGTTTACTAAAGACTATAGATTTTTCTTTGACGTTGCTGTGAAACGCGCGTAAGATATAGAAAAGGTATTAAATTAACTATTGCTCTGATAATCAGCAATGTTTACTAAAGACTATAGATTTTTCTTTGACGTTGCTGTGAAATGCGCGTAAGATATAGAAAAGGTATTAAATTAACTATTGCTCTGATAATCAGCAATGTTTACTAAAGACTATAGATTTTTCTTTGACGTTGCTGTGAAACGCGCGTAAGATATAGAAAAGGTATTAAATTAACTATTGCTCTGATAATCAGAAATGTTTACTAAAGACTATAGATTTTTCTTTGACGTTGCTGTGAAATGCGCGTAAGATATAGAAAAGGTATTAAATTAACTATTGCTCTGATAATCAGCAATGTTTACTAAAGACTATAGATTTTTCTTTGACGTTGCTGTGAAACGCGCGTAAGATATAGAAAAGGTATTAAATTAACTATTGCTCTGATAATCAGCAATGTTTACTAAAGACTAAAGATTTTTCTTTGACGTTGCTGTGAAACGCGCGTAAGATATAGAAAAGGTATTAAATTAACTATTGCTCCGATAATCAGCAATGTTTACTAAAGACTATAGATTTTTCTTTGACGTTGCTGTGAAATGCGCGTAAGATATAGAAAAGGTATTAAATTAACTATTGCTCTGATAATCAGCAATGTTTACTAAAGACTAAAGATGTTTCTTTGACGTTGCTGTGAAACGCGCGTAAGATATAGAAAAGGTATTAAATTAACTATTGCTCTGATAATCAGCAATGTTTACTAAAGACTATAGATTTTTCTTTGACGTTGCTGTGAAATGCGCGTAAGATATAGAAAAGGTATTAAATTAACTATTGCTCTGATAATCAGCAATGTTTACTAAAGACTAAAGATTTTTCTTTGACGTTGCTGTGAAACGCGCGTAAGATATAGAAAAGGTATTAAATTAACTATTGCTCTGATAATCAGCAATGTTTACTAAAGACTATAGATTTTTCTTTGACGTTGCTGTGAAATGCGCGTAAGATATAGAAAAGGTATTAAATTAACTATTGCTCTGATAATCAGCAATGTTTACTAAAGACTAAAGATTTTTCTTTGACGTTGCTGTGAAACGCGCGTAAGATATAGAAAAGGTATTAAATTAACTATTGCTCTGATAATCAGCAATGTTTACTAAAGACTATAGATTTTTCTTTGACGTTGCTGTGAAATGCGCGTAAGATATAGAAAAGGTATTAAATTAACTATTGCTCTGATAATCAGCAATGTTTACTAAAGACTAAAGATTTTTCTTTGACGTTGCTGTGAAACGCGCGTAAGATATAGAAAAGGTATTAAATTAACTATTGCTCTGATAATCAGCAATGTTTACTAAAGACTATAGATTTTTCTTTGACGTTGCTGTGAAATGCGCGTAAGATATAGAAAACGTATTAAATTAACTATTGCTCTGATAATCAGAAATGTTTACTAAAGACTATAGATTTTTCTTGACGTTGCTGTGAAACGCGCGTAAGATATAGAAAAGGTACTAAATTTGGAAAAAATAAATTAAAAAAATTTTGTTCGTTAGACGAGAAAAAAATACAGGTATTCACCGAAATATGAAAATGAAGAAATTGTTAGACTAAGTGAAAATTATGGTTTGGGATTGATTTTTCCTATTGTCATTGGAATCCAACTATATATATATATATATATATATATATATATATATATATATATATACATATATATATATATATATATATATATATATACATATATATATATATATACGTATACATACATATATATATATATACATATATATATATATATATATATATATATATATATATATATAAAAATTCCCGAAACAGTTTTTCATGGTAAACAACTGATGATCCCTTGAAATAGTGTTAGAAACTAACTAATATAATAACTGTAAAAAATAAATTGACTTACATGAGTGATTTTCCACTGGAAGACTTGAGACTATAAGTTTTATATATATATATTTTTTTTATTTATTTATTTTTTTATATAGTTTTAATGGTTGAGAAACTTCCGAGACTATATATATATTAGTTTGACGATTCCCTACGGGGATGAAACGCGGAGACATGAAATAATAATAATAATAATAATAATAATAATAATAATAATAATAATAATAATAATAATAATAATAATAATAATAATAATAATAATAATAATAATAATAATGATGATGATGATGATGATGATGATGATGATGATGATGATGATAAAAACGTCTTTATTTAATATTTCGCTAACTACAAAAAAATATTCAAATTGTATCGGGAGCGAGAACTTATTTATAAGGTACTCTTCCGCTCAACTCCTTAAAACCTTGCATAACCTGCGAGAGTGGTCCCCCGGGAAGCTGCATTTTCTCATACGTTAAACTGACTTCACATTTAACCTTGCTGCGGTGGGGAGCGGGTAGATACTCGGTACACAATAGTTGCGTTTCGTCTGCATATTAATTTCAGAAATCAGATTCGGTTTGACGAAACGACCAACGAAAGAAACAACGTTAATTCCTCTAACTGCATTGTAAGATAAAAAAAAAAGAAGCCTTTGATGCCTTTAAGTACTTTGTAATTGCAGCATTATCGGAATGTTGTCATTTATAAAACGCAGGTAAGTAGAAACCGTCTGCATTTTTTCTTGTTACTTTTTTTTTACTTTTATATGATTTCTTTTATTTGATTTCGTCTTTTTCTTTTATTCATTCTTGTGTTCTTTTTCTTCTTTCTTTTCCATTACGATGATGATTATGATGATGATGATGATGATGGTGATGATCATCATCATAAGCAGCTGCATCTTCTTATAGTTCTTTCTTTCTATCTTTCACGCTATCTTCGTTTTTTCTTTCTTTTTGGTTCTCATTCGTAACTTATATTTGTTCCTTCTTTAGCTTTATCATCATCATATTCAGCATCTTAACGTTGTTTGTTTCTTTCTTATTTCTTTCTTCTTTTTTCTTCTCGGTTCTCATTCTTATTTTCTTTTTACTACTTTTTTTTTCTTTCTTTTTTTCTTTCTTTTTTTTCTTTCGTTTCCTTTCTGGTTTTTCTTTTTCTTTCTTTTTTTCTTTTTCTTTCTTTTTTCTTTCTTTTTTCTTTCTTTCTTTTTTTCTTTCGTTTCCTTTCTGGTTTTTCTTTTTCTTTCTTTTTTCTTTCTTTTTTCTTTCTTTTTTTTCTTTCTTTTTTTTTCTTTCGTTTCCTTTCTTGTTTCTTTTATTTTCTTGTTTTCTTTTTCTTTCTTGTTTTTCTTTCTGGCTTTATTATTTTTTCTTTCTGGATTTCTCCCTTTTTCTTCTTCGTTTTTCTCACTTTCTTATTCTTCTTTTTCTTTCTTTCTTTCTTCTTTTTCTTCTTTATTCTCATTCTTATTTTCTTCTTACTACTCTTTTTTCTTTCTTTTTTTTCTTTCGTTTCCTTTCTTGTTTTCTTTCTTTTTCTTTCTTGTTTTCTTTATTTTTCTTTCTTGTTTCTCATTCCTGTAGAATAGCAAGACAAAGTCTTATTCTATCATTTCAAAGGTTCTTGACATTATTAGGTCTTTTCTTTCTGATCGAAGCTTGCGAGTAACTTTGTACAGTGTCTCTCTTTTCCTATCAATACTGGTGTTCCTCAGGGCTCTATTCTAAGCCCAACACTGTTTCTTCTCTATATAAATGATCTTGTTAATATTGTTAAACAAATTAACATCTATGCTGATGATATCACTGTCTATTCTGGTGTTGCTCTCGCCCATCTCCCTCGGATCAGTCGAAATATGCAGCTGATCTAGAAGTTGACCTGGATTCAGTCGTGGATTGGGATATGAAATGGCTGGTTTCATTTAATCCAGTTAAGACCCAGCTCGTGTCTTTCAATCGTAGGCGTATCCCTGTTCTTCCTGAGATTCTCATGGATGGCTCTGCTCTTGAGGAGAAATCGACTCTGAAACTTCTTGGTCTTTCTCTCTCATCAAATCTTTCTTGGAGTTCATACATTAGATCCATTACTCTTTTTGCTTCTAGTAAAGTCGGTTCTCTCTATCGCTCCAAACACTTTCTCACACCTGAGGCTATTCTCTATCTCTACAAATCTACAATCAGACCATGTATGGAGTACTGTTGCCATATTTGGGCTGGTGAATCTCCGTCCACTTTGAGGGTTCTTGATAAGGTGCAGAAACGTATCTGTAATTTGATTGGCCCTACCCTTTCTTCTTCTCTACACACCCTCTCTCACAAATGTGGTGTTGCTAGTCTCAGTCTTTTCTATAAATACTATTATGGCATGGGTTTTTCAGAATTATGAGATCTATTCCCCGATTCTTTTGTTCCAGCTCATTTGACTCGTTGGTCTCCATTATATAATCTTATTATAGCCTTGGTCTTTTCAAGACTAAGGTCAATAGACATCTCCTGTCTTTGCGATAATCATCTTTCGTTCTTGTTAGCTTCTTACATCAAGTGGCTTCATGGCTTGTCTGGAGCGATTTCCATGAAATAAGACTTTATTAGTTGCCTTCGTTAACATGTAAATAAAAGGAGAAATGAAAGAGAAGGGTGTTAGTGATGAACGTGTCCAGGAGTACGGACGAAGAGGAAAGGTTATAAAGTCCACATGATGTTAAATAAATGTCCCGTTAGTAGGGAAGAGAGAAGAGTTCATATATGAGAGAAGAGAGGGACGTCCTGTTTGTAATAAAAGAGAAAGAGTTCATATATGAATAATGTTTGTACAGTACACAGGTGTGGGAGTGAAGCAATATTGTTCTAATCTTGGATGTTATTCTCACAACGTTTTCGTCGAACTCTAAAATTTATATGGAATTTGTTTAGTACATGGGATAGATTGTTCTCGTTCCGTCAGTCATGACAGGGTCGATTTCTTAGATAATTTTTATTTTATTTTTCGTCTGTATCGTAGTAGTAGTAGTTGTAGTAGTAGTAATGAAGATTGAACTTTCACCCTTTAGAAGGCTTTCACTTAGAATTGCCTATTACGTAACAAGCTTATGCAAATAATAGTTAAATTGAAATATAATCATCCAATTGCTACGAGTAATGTAGTTTCAAATCGTTTTATTTATGACAAAAGACATTAACAGTTAAAGGTCCAACCACATGTATGTAAGTATGCGTGCGTGTTGCATTAAGGAGTCCACGTATGTCGGCAGACGTAGCCATGTTTGAATCTTGGGTGTGCTTGTCGAAGTCGAACCCCGAGCCGGAAGGTTTCTGTTGTGTCCCAAAAGAGAAGTTAGGGGTAGCTAGGAGCGCGGTGTAATGAGGTAGGGGTAGCTAGGGGTAGTTAGGGGTAGTTAGGGGTAGCTAGGGGTAGCTAGGGGTAGCTAGGGGTAGTTAGGGGTAGTTAGGGGTAGCTAGGAGCGCGGTGCAATGAGTCGGCTCGTTGTGAGGTTTCCTGGTACTCAGATTTATCAACTTTGGAAGTGTACTCAGTTCGCCTGAGAGATGGCCCCTGATTGGACAAACCGAAAAGGGGGTTAAATACTTGCACCAATCAGTGCCAAGCTTATGAAATAAGCAAAGATTCAAAATCGTAATGGCGGCTGTCGCTGTAGTTCTACCGCTGCTACACACCCACATCTAAAAGGAAGGAGGTAATGCCTGGGGGAATGGAAGGTGATTCTGTGATTTACGTCTTCTTCCCACGCGATTGCATTGATGTTTGCTTGAATGCCATTCACTCCTCCCCCCGTCGTACCCGACCAAAGAATAGGCCAACACGACTTTTAACCAAAAAGTGCCCGATGACGTCAGTCAAGTAAGAATTAGTTCACTTCAAAGTAGATCCTCCTACCCTTCGCGCCTAAATCCTCCCACTCACTCAATTTGTTTGTTTCCGCCTACTCTCCTCTTTCTCTTTCTCTTTCTCTCTCTCTCTCTCTCTCTTTCTCTTTTTCACTCTCTCACTTTCTCGATTCATATTATTCTGTTTCTGATTGAGCGATGGTGTATACAAGCAAAGGCACATGGGAACGCGGCCGTGAACGATGTAAGTCAAATGTGTCGAGGCGCTGCCAGAAAAAGAAGATTCCGACTGGCATAACACCGTTGACGTCACACCGCTGACGTCACAGATGTTTATTGGGTAAAACTGCACTTTATAGTCGCCGTTGAACCACGTACTTTAAAAGGCCAGTTTATTTTTCTTAGATAGATAGATAGATAGATAGATAGATAGATAGATAGATAGATAGATAGATAGATAGATAGATACGCTGTCTGAGATAGATAGATAGATAGATAGATAGATAGATAGATAGATAGAGGGATACGCTGTCTGAGATAGATAGATAGATAGATAGATACGCTGTCTGAGATAGATAGATATATAGATAGATATATAGATAGATATATAGATAGATAGATAGATACGCCGTCTGAGATAGATAGATAGATATATAGATATATATATATATATATATATATATATATATATATATATATATATATATATATATAGATAGATAGATACGCTGTCTGAGATAGATAGATAGATATATAGATAGATAGATAGATAGATAGATAAAACAAACGACTTAAATAGTTCAATGTCATTATATCCTCTTCTTCCTTCGTGTCCTAAATGTCTCACCCAATTTTTTTACTCTCTCTCTCTCTCTTTTTCTCTCTTTTTCTCTCTTTCTCTCTCTTTCTCTCTCTCTTTCTCTCTCTCTTTCTCTCTCTCTCTCTCTCTCTCACTCTTTCTCTCCCTCTCTCTCTCTCTCTCCTGACAGACAAACGAAAATGCTATTTCGAGCTTAAGTGTGATAGATCAATGAAAATGCTGTTTCGACCTGAAACGTGACAGACCAACGAAAATTCAATCTCGACATGATGCGTGACAGACAAACTAAAATGCTGTTCCGACATTTAGTGTAACAGACATATGGACATGCTGTTTAAAACTGAAGCGTGACAAACCAATAATTATGCTTTTTCGAAATGAAGCGTGACAGACTAACGAAAATGCTGTTTTGAACTGAAGTGTGACAGACCAAGGAAAATGCTGTTTTGATTATAAGGATGACAGACCAACGAAAATGTTGCTCTGATCTTCAGTGTGACAGACCAACGAAATGCTGTTTATTACAGAAGCGTCACAGACGAACAAAATGCTATAATGAACTAAAGCGTCACAGACCCACAAAAATGCTATTTTGAATTAAAGTGTGACAGACCAACGAAAATGCTGTTTTCGATATTGAGAGTATCAGATCAAAGAAAATTAATGCTTAAACCTTAATTGTGACAGACTAAAGAAAATTCAGTTTCTAACTGAAGCGTGACAGATCAACAAAAATGCTGTTTCGATCTTAAGTGTGACGGACGAACGAATATAATCTTTTTAACTGAAGTGTGACAGACCTACGAAAATGCCGTTTAGAACTAAAGCGTGACAAACAAAAGTAAATGCGATTTTGAACTATAGCATAACATGCCAACAAAATGCTATTCCGAATTGAACTGTGACAGACTAACAATGATGATATTTCGAACTAAAGTGTGACAGACCAACGAAAAAACTATTTCGAACTGGAGCTTAATTGGCCCAAAAAAAATGCTGTTTTGCACTGAAGCGTGACAGACCAAAGAAAATTCTGTCTCACTCCTAAGTATGCCACAACCACCGAAAATGCTGTATTGATCTGAATCATGACAGACCAACGAAAATGCTGTT
>OY744535.1:28511193-28523693 GCA_963556195.1 Sepiola atlantica
CTAAATGCATCATAAGATATATAAACTAATTTCTGATAGTAAACCTTATTGTATAAATTAAGTAGATTCTATTGTGTTGGTATATCCGCTTTTTCGATTTTCCGCTGTAGAACATGATGCTAATTAAAGCCGCCTCCGATGAGTTAGATTGACATAGCCTCGCCGAGTGTCAGACCGTTGAAACAATGTGGGCAGAAGTAAACAAATTTCTGTTGCACATCACGGATAACCTAACCCTAACCCTAACCCTAACCCTAACCCTAACCCTAAACCCTAACCCTAACCCTAACCCTAAACCCTAACCCTAACCCTAACCCTAACCCTAAACCCTAACCCTAACCCTAACCTTAACCCTAACCCTAACCCTAACCCTAACCTCTGAAAGCGAAAAAAAAAAACCCACAAGATACACAAACTATGGATTACTAGGAAGATTCTTCGTGAACGAAAACTGAGAAATGATGCATGGGAGCATTACCAAGAGACGATGCCTGCGGCGGATTTGGAGGTCCACAGAAAACAACGTAATCATCTCCAGCATAGGTTGACAAAGTTTTGAGAGGCAGCTTGCTCTTCATGCTGGTCGTAACCCGAAGCGTTTTACGTTCACGTGCAAAAAATATAAAATTAAACAGTAAAATTGTAACCCTAACCCTAATTCCGAAGGAGAAAGAATTGAGCACCCAAACCAACAAGTATTTCCCTTTGCCGATTTTTTTTTGCAAATATTTTCAAAGATGATGATGATGATGATGATGATGATGATGATGATGATGATGATGATGATGATGATGATGATGATGATGATAGAGAACCTACAACGCCACATATGATAGCACCACCAATGCGGCCAATCACCGTCACTCAGGATAAGGTCAATAAGCAGTTTTTTTTTTGTCCTTGGATGTGAATAAAGGGGAATGGTCCGAATAACCTACATCAAGCAATTTTAGGGGCTGTTGCACCTGAACTATCTGAACCGTTAGCATACCTTTTCAGCCTTTCGCTGACTACCGGAGTTGTTCCTGCTGATTGGAAGGTGGCCACAATCTGCCCTATCTTTAAAAAGGGTGACAAAGACGACTCAATGAATTACAGATCAGTGATCCTCACCTCTATCGTCTCAAAATCTATAGAAGTTCAACTCAAGCGAGGAATCATGGATCATCTTACATCTACTTCTACCATTTCTCCATCTCAACATGATTTCATTTCAAAACGTTCATGCCTCACAAATTGACTTGTGATGGAAGAATGGGTTACGAGTATAATGGATGATAAAGATACTGCTAACATTGTCTTTTGGGATTTTGCCAAGGCCTTTGATTCTTACTTTTATATAAACTCAACACCTATCGTCTTCATGAATCAGTTATAAAGTGGATAAGATACTTTCTTAGTGATCGTAGATACAAGGTTCAAATAAATGGCAGTCTATCATCTAAAATGGATGCTTGCAGTGGTCTTCAAAGTTCCATGCTGCGTCCTATTCTCTTTCTACTTTATATAAACGACATGCCGGAAGTTTGTGGTGGAAACGTGCTCCTATTTGCATATGACGTCAAATTAGTAGCTCGTAGAAGCGAAATTGACAATCTCAAGTCTAGCCATTGAATGGGACTTATACCTTAATGTCAATAAATGCTGCCATATTGCAATGGGATCTCCTTCTGACTCGGCTCTTAGTCTCGGCGGTGACACTGTTCCATTCAAGGAGGCCAACAAGACAAGATATCTTGGCCTTCTGGTCGACTCGTCCTTCAAGCCATCTAAACATTGCATTCAGGCGGCAAACAAAGCAAGAGGCACTCTATTTCTCATTCGACGTTCTTTTTGCAAACTCACTCCATATCTAATACATGATATCCAGCATCTGTAAAAAAGGTGACAAAGAAGACGCAATGAATTACAGACCAGTGATCTTCACCTCTATCGTCTAAAAATAAAAGTCTATCATCTGAGATTGATGCTTGCAGTGATGTTCCTCAATGGTACCTATTCTCTTTTTACTTTATATAAACGTCACACCGGAAGTGATTGATGGAAACGTGCTAGTCCTATTCCTTTTGCTAATGAGGATCTCGGAACTACGGAGCCAAGAAACATAAAATCCACGGGTTTTTTTTTCTTCAATCGTTTCGTTGTCTATTGAGATATTATCAGAAGGGTAATAAAATGATATCACCTTTTTCCTGGTTCACTCCTATTCCCCCATTTCTCCCCAGAAAGTAGAGAAGTTCAACTTATCAAAGACAGAGGCACCGCCCCCTAAAGTCCAACCCTTCCTCACTGTCGTAGAGGGTAGCAAAGTGGTAATGTAAGAGCTACACTGATGAATGGTGACCATCCAGGAAGAGTCGGAATCAGGATCTGTCAGCCTCTGGTCGTTTCTGCATGTGCGTGTGGCATCAGGACGTGTCAGCCGAGAAACCACAAATCAACGGAGTGCGAGTGACAACGTTGCTTCTGCGCTATTCCTTTGTATGTTCTGCGACAAACCTTCCCCGACTGCATATGCAAACGCTGAGCCTTGCTTTTCTCGATGTTAGGGGTAAACATCTGTAATGCTACAGGTTAATGAATAGTTGTGACCACCGAGGGAGACTTCATGCAGATCAGACAATCCAGAAGCACTCCTCCTCTTCAACAACAACACCACCACCACTATCAAAAAAAAAATATGGTGTCTACTTTATTGTGCTAAAAATCTGATAAATGTTCAACCCCAACTCTGACCCTAAAGAGAATCCTTCAAAGATTAGAAGGTAAAAGAATTTTTAAAAATAAATAAATAAAAAACTTCGTTAAATTAAAGGTTCTTAAAAAAATAATAAAAATTTCGGAGTTGTCTTTTCTTAGTTTCGCAAAAAAAAAATGGCGACTTTATTACTCGTGTAACGAGCGTGATACTAATAAGAGTGATGTCAAACTCCGTTAGTTTGTTCAACAGTGGTAGTTCTTCGTCTCGTATGTTACTGCCATTAATTTTTGCGGGTGTTCGTTGTTTCTTTGTTAATTACTTTGTTGATGGATTGCTAATCTCTGGTTAGTCGTTGTTAATATAGACCAGACACCATAACGAAGAAAGCACACGTACGGTTATCTTGAAAAAGGGTTTTCTTCTGCTTTTTTTATGTAAGCTATAATCAACAAAATTACGCTGACAATTCATTCATGTTTTATTTGCGAGACTGCTACGCGTTCCTATTTGTCTGTACTCATAATACGCTTACACACTTAACATATTCTAATTTAGTATGACCTCCAGCAGGTTATGGTTTAGAAAACATTACTGTATTATTCATTTTGGGATATGGGTGGAAATTAGTGACCATGAAGTTAGAAAAATATGATTTTTTTCATTCAAGAAATCAAGCTTTATAAATTGTTTTAAAGTTCTTTTATATTACCAAGTAAAATCTAAAAATTAAACTTATATAAATAAAAGTTTAAAAAATTAAATAAGAATGGCAATATACAAAAGAAGTAAGAATATACTGGGTTTCTTCTAGGTAAAGCGCTCTAATATTTTCTTCTGGTAACGTGTTTTATCGTTTATTCTATCTATCTATCTATCTATCTATCTATCTATCTATCTATCTATCTATCTATCTAAGTAGAAAGAACACTGACTTTTCAAAATGCGCGGTTTAACGACGACCCTAAAGTACAGTTTTACTCAAGAAATATCTCTCGCGTCAGCGGTATGACGTCAGCGGCGTGACGTCAGCGGTATGACGCCCGTGGAACTTTTCTCTGGCATCGTCTCGACAACTTTTTCACATACATTTAAAATGGCCGTACTATTCCGTCCTAATGTACACCGTTGCGTAATAAAAAAAGAAGAATACTATCAATCGATATATATATA
Source organism: Sepiola atlantica (assembly GCA_963556195.1). Classification (NCBI taxonomy): domain Eukaryota; kingdom Metazoa; phylum Mollusca; class Cephalopoda; order Sepiida; family Sepiolidae; genus Sepiola; species Sepiola atlantica. The sequence goes on from OY744535.1 coordinate 28,515,065, forward strand.
TATATATATATATATAGAGAGAGAGAGAGAGAGAGAGGGTATAGATATATGAGAGAGAGAGAGAGAGGGAGAGAGAGAGAGATAGAGAGAGATAGAGAGAGAGAGAGGGGTATAGATATATGAGAGAGAGAGAGAGAGGGAGAGAGAGAGAGAGAGAGAGAGAGGGGTATAGATATAAGAGAGAGAGAGATAGAGAGAGAGAGAGATAGAGAGAGATATAGATAGAGAGAGAGAGGGGTATAGATATAAGAGAGAGAGAGAGAGGGGGGGTATAGATATAAGAGAGAGAGAGAGAAAGAGAGAGAGAGAGAGAGAGAGAGAAACAATCCAATTTAGTAAGTGGGAGAATTCAAGGCGTATAGGAAGAGAGGATATATTTGTCAGTTAAACTAATTTTTTGGACTGACGTCATCGGACACTTTTTGGTAAAAGTCGCGTTGGCTTATTCGTCGGTCGGTTACGACGCGGGGGAGTAAATGGCACGAAAATAAACACCAATCGAGTCGCGTGGGAGGAGAAAGGTAAATCAGAAACTCGCCTCCCAATTCTTCGTTTCCAGACAACTCTTTGAAATTGATTGCTTGCTCTTTCCATTTCGAACTTTGTTTACGTTTTAATTTTTAGATGCCCACACGCTGTTGATTCGTCCGTTGGTCTGTCACGCTTTAGTTTAAAACAGTATTTTTCGAGGTCAGTCACGTTTCAGTTTGAAATAAAATGTTCGTTGGTCTGTCACGTTTTACTTTGAAATAAAATGTTCGTTGGTCTGTCACGTTTTAGTTTGAAACAGCATTTTCGTTGGTCTGTCACGTTTAGTTTGAAATAAAATGTTCGTTGGTCTGTCACGTTTTAGTTTGAAATAAAATGTTCGTTGGTCTGTCACGTTTCAGTTTGAAACAGTATTTTCCTTGGTCTGCTACCGTTTTGTTCGAAATAATATTTTAGTATTTTTTAATATTTTAATATTTAAATATTTTAGTTTGTCTGTCACGCTTCATTTTTGTTAGACTTTCTTTTTTTCTTCTTTCTTTTTTTTTTAAATCATTTCTTCCGTCCTGCCATTTCTTCAATTCTTATCGTAAAACTTTTTTCTTTCTCATCTTCCCTTTCTTTCTTTCTTTCTTTTTCTTTCTTTTTTTCTTTCTTTTTTTTCTTTCTTTTTTTCTTTCTTTTTCTTTCTTTTTTCTCTCCTTCTTTTCTTTCTTTTGTTTTTGCTTTTTTCTTTCTTTTTCTTTATTCTTTTTTCTTTTTCTTTCTTAATTTATTTCTCATTTGTTTTTCTTTCTTTCTTTTTCTTTCTTTCTTTTTCTTTCTTTATATCTTCTTTTAATCTTTCTTTTTTCTTCTTTTTTTTCTTTTCTTTCTTTCTTTTTTCTTCCTTTTTCTTTCTTTTACTTTTTCTTTCTTTCTTTTTTCTTTCTTTCTTGTTTTCTTATTTCCTTTTCTTTTTTGTCTTTTCAATTTTTAACGTTCTTTAATATTTCTTTCTTTGTTTCTTTTTTCTGTTTTTCCTTTCTTTTTTCTTATGTTCTATCTTATTTGTTCTTAGGCTTTTTCTATCTATTTTCCTTTCTTTTTCTTTCTTTTCCATTTTTCTTTCTTTTTTATTCCCCGTTTTCATTCTTTCTTTCTTCCTTTCTGTCTTTTTTTCTCTTATTCGTTCTTCCGAAATTTCTATCTATTTTCAATTTTTGCCCACTTTCCTTCATTGTCCTTTCTTCATTTCGTTTTTTCTTTTCGTTTCTTTTCTAATTTCTTTCTTTTTTTACGATTCTTCCTTTCTTTCTTCCTTCTTTTCTTTCTTTCTTTCTTTTTATTCGTTCAGTCTATTTTCCCATTTCTTTCCTTGCTCTTCATTTTTCATCTTTTCCTTTCTTTAACTTTCTTTGCCATTCTCTCTGCCTTTCTTTTTCCCGCCTTTTTCCTTTTTATTTCAATTTCGTTATTTCATTCCTTTCTTCATACTCTCTTTTCCCCCTATCTATCTATCTATCTATCTATCTATCTATCTATCTATCTATCTATCTATCTATCTATCTCTTTCTCTCTCTCTCTCTCTCTCTCTCTCTCTCTCTCTCTCTCTCTCTATATATATATATATATATATATATATATATATATATATATATATATATATATATATATATATCTTGTTTACCTGTCCGTCTGGCCTCCCCCCTCTTAACACCTTGTAAATTTCCTTCCTTTTTTATTTGGCCTGCTTTCTCTTCTATTTATGTGGGCCGATGGATCAGCACTAAAGCCACACGGTAAGCTGAATGACGTCATTGGCACCGTATTAATAGTCTCAATCAACAACTGTCCCGTGCTTACCTGTAAGGTGTGTGTGTGTGCGCGAAGTATATATATATATAAAATTACAGAAAATTAAGTCAACACTTGTACCGTCGGTTTCAAATCCAAACAAAGAGAACCTATAGTTGGCTTCCTATGCCAGACTCTCTTCAACCTCTGATTATGTCTGTCTCATCGGAATATATATATATATATATATATATATATATATATATATATATATATATATATATATATATATATATATATATATATATATATTAGAGGAGGCATTATTATAATCAATGAAACAGACGAGTGGAAAAAAAAAAGAAAAATTGTTAAAATTACCTTAAGGCCTTATCGTCTGACCCTCTGAGAGGAAACGTCAGAATGGTAAATTGAAAACTAAAAGTCGAATGAGATATTAGGGGAAAAAAACTTATTTCAGTTGGAGGAAACGATTGAGAGGGGGGAAAAAAAAAAAGGTAAATCTCTCAACGTTATGGTGGCTTTGAATCATTAAAGATCTCCAACTGATGCTTCAAAATCTTTTGTCTACACAGGCTAGGTCGAGAGTTGTTAATGACTAACGCCTCAATAATATTGAGATGGTAGTTCGACCTGGCACTGTGTAAAACAGAAAACCACCCATCGGAATACTTCCAGGCACAGGAATCAGCCATCGGTAATCACCTCGTTATTATAAATAGTTGTTCTGACAACTATTCCGATGGGTGGTTTTCTGTTTTACACGATAAGGCTTTAAGGTAATTTTAACAATTTTCCTTTTTTTTTTTTCACTCGTCTGTTTCATTGATTATAATAATGCTTCCTCTAAAATTAATCCTACGATTCTGTTGTACACGAAATTTACTTACATATATATATATATATATATATATATATATATATATATATATATATATATATATGCAAAATTTAATAAACACTGTTACAGTCTACGCAAATTAATCAGCGTTTCGACGATTTCACATCTCTTCACGGACTCAGTATCTGTGAAGAGATGTGAAATCGTCGAAACGCTGATTAATTGACGTAGATAGTAGCAGTGTTTATTTAACTTTATAAATGCTCTTATCATTATTGAGCACTTTTGAAAAAAATGATTTATGTTCATTTTATTAATATATTTCAACTTGATTAATATATATATATATATATATATATATATATATATATATATATATATATATATATATTAACTCCCTACACTGAAAATTTCATACGCATGAAACATCGATGTCTGTAGGTAATAAATAATTAATAGTTATTTATAAAATATTATTATAGCCCCCTTTACTAAGGCCGGGCACTCTGAGAGAGTTTAATAACCAGCAGTACCACTAGTTTCATTACGAGATCCAACACAGTTTGTTGTTGATCACTATTCACTGCTCGTTGTAAATGCCCGCCGACTTGGCATTTACAAAGTTAAATTCCTCCTAACTTCCAAGCAAATTGACGGTGGCCGATGGGTAAGACTCTTGACTACGAATCAGTGGCGATTTGTGATCGGTGTTCGCGCTCGTCGGGAATTAACTCCTTACTGAAGATTGCGTAAGCATGAAACATCGATGTCTGCACGTAATAAGTAATTAATATTATTTATTTATAAAATACTATATATATATATATATATATATATATATATATATATATAGTATTTTATAAATATATATATATATATATATATATATATATAGTATTTTATAAATATATATATATATATATAGTATTTTATAAATATATATATATATATAGTATTTTATAAATATATCTATCTATCTATCTATCTATCTATCTATCTATCTATCTATATATATAAGTTTTTCATGGTAAACAACTGATGATCCCTTAAAATAGTGTTAGAAACTAACTAATATAATAACTGTAAAAAATAAATTGACTTACATGAGTGATTTTCCACTGGAAGACTTGAGACTATAAGTTTGTTTTTTTTAAAAGTTTTTTTTTTTTTTTATATAGTTTTAATGGTTGAGAAACTTCCGAGACTATATATATATATATATATATATATATATATATATATATATATATATAGTATTTTATAAATATATATATATATCTATATATATATATATATAGATATATATATATATAGTATTTTATAAATATATATATCTATCTCTCTCTCTCTCTATATATATATATATACATATATATATATACATATATATATATATATATATATATATATATATATATATATATGTGTATGTTGATAAATATATATGAACAAGTTAAGATAGGCATAAGTAAATAATACATAAAGAAATATAGATAGATGTACGTGCTTATATAAATTATAGGATTTATTCCTAAACTAATTAACTGATCTTTATTAATTTTGTATAGCTGCTATGCGTAAGAGGTTCGTAATGTGAGCTATATTTAGTTTCATAAAAAGAGTGTAAAAAGGGAATGAAAACCCTTCCAGAAAATTCAAATACCTCCGATTTTGTGAAATTTGAACAATATTTTTTGCACATCAATTAATAAATATTCACCAAATTTCAGGGTGTTTTTGTTTACAATTTAAAGGATTTTAGAAGACACAATATGGGCACAACTTTCAGATTTGCATTAAATTTGATCTATAGTCATTCGACACAAGTTAAGCAAGATTCCCTCAATTTCAATCTCTTCTTAACTGAAGGGGTCCTTCAGTTTAAGCCTCGAATTTGAGACATTTTCTAGAATAAACATTATGTACTGGATTTTGATCAAAATAGGAATACGGATTCTTGACATAGGGTTCAGTAGCATCATATCAGTAGAAACAAACCTCAACTCAGCCTTCTACTACGAGAGTGACCACCTGCATGCAAACCTTGCGAACCTCAAGTCTGTTCGTTTCATCTCAGGAACCGAGAGGTCAACCGACCCTAAACACATCACGTGGTCTGGAATACAACTTGAGAATCGCACTAACCCTGTCTACCTTGGCGTACCCCTGGACCGCACCCTTTCATTCCGAGAACATGTAAACACAAAAAAAAATGAAATAAAACAAGAGATTGGATCTCAGTCGAGCACCTGCCATGGAAATAATGATAGAGTATTGATTTACTCCTCTCCAGGAGTTAGGCACAAGGCCAGTTTTTATCTTACTCCCACAAGTAAGATGTGACCCAAGATCGGGTCGGGAAAGTGGGGTTTAAAAATTGCCTGGGCAGCCCCTTCGGCATTCCCCGGTAGGGGCGCCTCAGGCAGTAAGCAAAAAACTTACTCCTCCCCAAAGAGGGGAGGCGAAGCCTGGGAGGGTGGACCTCCTAGAATTGCACAGGACAGACCCATAGACCGGCGTAAATCAAGCCCCGAAGGCCAAGACAATACCAGTCTATGGGGTGCAGTATCCATCGGAACAGATACTACACTCTGATCTTAGCCAAAAGGCCAAGTCTTTTTGGTTAGCAAGGAAGTGAGTATCTGTTCTGATACTACTATTATATTTTCTGTCTTCGATCAGTGAACGAGAAATCCTGCTTGACTGAGGCAATTTTAAATTCGACCCCAGTTCAGAGAGACCCTTTTGGGGAAGCTGGGGTTTCTTCACGTTAAAAATTGACATTGTGTCTAGTAAATAGGGTCCTAGCAACGTCTCTTCTGTGAGAAAAAAAGGGGCTGTAGAGAACAGGTGAGATCACACCCCCCCCCCCCCACTAGATTGTGAAGTCGATTTTGTACTCTGTGAAAACAAGAAAAGGTGCCCTAAGCGGTACATACCCAATGCATTTGTTCATAGGTCTATCTGCCTGTCTTTTTTCTAAACACAATTTCATCTTTTTGGTTTCTCTCTCTCTTCCCCCCCCCTCTCTTTCTGTCTCTGTCTGTCTCTCTCTCTCTCTCTCTCTCTATCTTGGTCTCTATCTATCTATTTTGGTCTCTGTTTCTCTTTCGCTCTCTCCTATCTGCCTGTCTTTTTTCTTAACACAATTTCGTCTTTTGAGTTTCTCTCTCCTTCTTCCCCCCTCTCTTTCTGTCTCTCTGTCTCTGTCTCTGTCTGTCTGTCTGTCTGTCTGTCTGTCTGTCTGTCTGTCTGTCTGTCTCTCTCTCTCTCTCTATCTATCTATCTATCTATCTTGGTCTCTATCTATCTATTTTGGTCTCTATTTCTCTTTCGCTCTCTCCTATCTGCCTGTCTTTTTTCTAAACACAATTTCGTCTTTTGGGTTTCTCTCCTTCTTCCCCCCTCTCTTTCTGTCTCTCTGTCTCTGTCTGTCTTTCTGTCTGTCTGTCTGTCTGTCTGTCTGTCTCTCTCTCTCTCTCTCTCTCTCTCTCTATCTTGGTCTCTATCTATCTATTTTGGTCTCTATTTCTCTTTCGCTCTCTCCTATCTGCCTGTCTTTTTTCTAAACACAATTTCATCTTTTGGGTTTCTCTCTCTCTCTCTCTTCCCCCCTCTCTTTCTGTCTCTCTGTCTCTGTCTGTCTGTCTGTCTGTCTGTCTGTCTGTCTGTCTGTCTGTCTGTCTGTCTGTCTCTTTCTCTCTCTCTCTCTCTCTCTCTATCTTGGTCTCTATCTATCTATTTTGGTCTCTATTTCTCTTTCGCTCTCTCCTATCTGCCTGTCTTTTTTCTAAACACAATTTCATCTTTTGGGTTTCTCTCCTTCTTCCCCCCTCTCTTTCTGTCTGTCTGTCTGTCTGTCTGTCTGTCTCTCTCTCTCTCTCTCTCTCTCTCTCTCTCTCTCTCTCTCTCTCTCTCTCTCTATCTATCTATCTATCTATTTTGGTCTCTATTTCTCTTTCGCTCTCTCCTATCTGCCTGTCTTTTTTCTAAACACAATTTCGTCTTTTTGGTTTCTCCCCCCCCCTTATCCCTCTCTCTCTCCCTCTCTCTATCTCTCTCTCCCTCTCTCTCTCTATCTATCTATTTCTCTTTCGCTCTCTCCTATTTATATGCGGCAATGAATCGCCATTAAAGGCACACATTGATTTTATTGACGTCATTGGATTTCTTTCTCTATTCCCCCAGTTTCACATTATTTATTGTAATGTCTCGCAGTTTTTTTTTTATTTGATCTTATTTTATTCTTAACCTCTTTCTTCTTGATCATTTAAAAAAAGCTACAAACACTCTGAACCTCCCACGTGCGAATAACAACAACAACAAGATTACGACCTCTCCCGGAAAACAACAAATATATGAAGATAATGACTTTCTTTCAACTCTTCTGTTCGATATAGAAATTACGCCGACTCTTATTTATCTCCTTTCGCGAAAGAGTTCAAAACAAAAGAATTTGACCGTTTGAAGAAAGCTTATATTAGCATATTAGCTTATGGCATATATTATAGAATTTGAAAAGCGATCAAACCCCATGAACGGTGTGATAGATATTAGTCTTCGATCTCTAATAATAATTGTACGCAGAGTTCAGTGTTTCTGTACATACACAAAAAGCGTCTCATTTTTAAACAGTCTATTGGGGGTAGATGGGGAGTGGGGGTGATCTAATCAAGGGAGGCGCGAGAGCGCTCTATCCCCAAATAGACTTTAAGAATGGCCTATGCTGGAAATCTCATTTCTTTGATCAATCATAACTCAAAAACCAATAAACCAAATTAATTCCAAAAAACCTTTAAAAATGACTATTGTATTGAGGCATAGCCTTTACAAAAGTAGTGACATTCCATAAAAAAATGCCAGTATACTGAAATCATATGCCCTTAATAGGGTTAAGATGAAAATTCATATACACTAAATGTACAAAAGCAAGGAAATTCCCAAATTTTTACACGTTTATTGTCATTAAGGGTATGCGAGCACAACAGGGCTATGTATTTTACTGGTAGGAATTTTTCTTCAGCGCACCTCACACACTTCATCCACTCATGCATAGATATTTATACTGTAGTGGTGTGATAATGAAATTATTTGGTTGATATGTAGTTATACCCTTAATGACAATAAAAGTGTAAAAATTTGGGAATTTCCTTGCTTTTGTACATTTAGTGTATATGAATTTTCATCTTAACCCTATTAAGGGCATATGATTTCAGTATACTAGCATTTTTCATGGAATGTCACTACTTTTGTAAAGGCTATGCCCCAATAGAATGCCTTCTCATAAGGTTTTTTCGAATTTTCTGGAAAACTAAAGTATATGGTAAACTGAAATTAAAATGCCATCAACTAGACCCTAGAACCTCTATCTCTGCCAAAAATCAGCTGAATCCATCAAATAGTTGATGAGATACAGGGTGGCACATACGTACGTACGTACACACAGATAACATGATTTCATGATTGAACTTTCTGTATCTCTGGGTTGCCTTGACTAATGAT
>OY744535.1:28528693-28541193 GCA_963556195.1 Sepiola atlantica
CACAAGGTAAGATGTGACACAAGGTCGGGAAAGTGGGATTTGAAAAGCCAGCGCCCGAGAAGGTGAGCACTCTGGCCTACAAAAAATGCCTGGGCAGCCCCGTCGGCATTCCCCGGTAGGTGCGCCTCAGACAGTAAGCAATAAACTTACTCCTCCCCAAAGATGGGAGGCAAAGCCTGGGAGGGTGGACCTCCTAAAACTGCACAGGACAAACCCACTGACCGGCGTTAATCAAGCTCCGAAGGCCAAGACAATACCAGTTAATTGGGTGCAGTATCCATCGGAATAGATACTACACTTTGATCTTGGCCAAAAGGCCAAGAAGGCTGCTCCTTTCTGTAACACGTCATCGCCGCTCCATAACAATGCATATACATACATATATACCATGTCACACATATAGGACACTTGAACCTCTCGCATTCCATGCATTTCACAGACTAATGATTAAGAACCCTTTTCATGTTTAAATGTATAAATTCCTTATAATTAAAGAGTTATTTCGCACTTCCAGAACTATGAAATTACAAACACTGTTTTCATTACATTCGAATTTAATATTGTTGCTCTTCCGCTATACCCACAGACATATAGCTGACAAGCGAGATAGCTAGATAGATAAAAAGATAGATGGATAGATAAATAGCTAGATAGCTAGATAGATAAATAGATAGATAAATAGATAGATATAGGGTAATCCCCAAAAGGGTGCCTCAAACATGCCACCCGTGGAATCTTTAATAAAATTCACAATCCTTTCAGCAATTTAACCATAGATGGTTAAAATAGATTTTAGTTTATGTCTGACTTGTCCACCAAGATTCGGTCAAAAATGCCCAACAGTCTTTTCTTTATGTCCGTTTAATGATATGCTCCAAATGTTGATCAGTACTGAGCGATATCTAGTGGTCGTTAAGATGTTTTGGGCGGACGAATAGATGTCGTAAGGGATGAACAGTGGTTTCAACAGTACAGGGCAACTCCCAACACTTTAACTACCTCGTTGGAATGGCTGAGAGTTTAGACTACTATACTATTTCATACATAACTTGTGGTCGAGAGAAATGGGTTCATACCTTTTCCAAGGGTATGACATGATTTTTTTTTTTTACATGATTCACCCCAAACAAGGCAGGACGCCACTGTAAACGTAAGGGGCTACTGAGAAAAAGGAAAAGGGGAGAAGGATTGGTGGTTCAGCTTAAATTGGGATCTGAGCAGCGAGATGTCTGTTTACATTAGTTTTAAATTTCTGCATGTCAGTACTGTCGGGGAAACAGGGGGCAGGGAGGAGGTTCCAGAGGCCAGCAGCACGAGGAAAGAAGCTATTTGAGTAGAATGCTCTCCGGCATCTGGGGACCTCCACAGTGAATGAATGAGATTTAGTAGAATGTCGAGTTAGTCTAGTGAATTTACGTCGAGGGGGCACCAGAGTAGCCAACTCATCGGAGCATAATCCATTGAAGTATTTGTAAAACAAACACAAGGATGCCACATTGCGGCGATGGGACAGGGGCTGGAGCTTAGCTGACAGTGAGGGACCTATTAGGTTGACTACTCTTTTTTGGACTTTGTCAAGGAGGGAGAGACTAGTAGATGATGCACCAGCCCAGATGTGGCAACAATACTCCATGCATGGGCGAATGGTGGCTTTGTAGTGGAAGTTGCCCAACAGTCTTTTCTTTATGTCCGTTAAATGATATGCTCCAAATGTTGATCAGTACTGAGCGATATCTAGTGGTTGTTATGATGTTTTGGGCGGACGAATAGATGTCGTAAGGGATGAACAGTGGTTTCAAGAGTACAGGGCAACTCCCAACACTTCAACTGCCTCGTTGGAACGGCTGAGAGTTTAGACTACTATACTATTTCATACATAACTTGTGGTCGAGAGAAATAGGTTCATACCTTTCCCAAGAGTATTAGTGGAAGTTGTGTAATAGTCCCGGCAGAACTGAAACACGGCACTCGAATAGTCAGCACTGGTAACCACAGCCTTACTGCCACTTCCAATCTCTCAGAATAGGGTGACCCCTCCCACAAAATATGCTCCCTCTCATGGAATCGTTAATAAAATTGAAAACTATTTTTGAAACCTAACCATATTTAGTAAAAATAAATTTCAGTCTATGTCTTGTCCACCAAGTTTCAGTCATGAATATCCAACAGTATTTTTTTTATCGCCATTCAATGATATTTGGGGGACACTTTGGTGATCGCCACATTAGAAGATATGATCATGAATAGGCTGCACACTAACCGGATCTTAATCCCCAGATTTTGATCTGTGGAATTATCTCAAAGATAATGCCTATCAAAACGATCTTACTATTCCTGTACTGAAGAGGGTCATCGCAGCAACAAATTAAGGCAGTGCTAAGAAATGAGTGTGTCAACAGTTATTGTTAATTTCGCACCTCTTATCCAGGTGTACTGATCATTGAATGGCGAAAAAACAAAGACTGTTGGGTGTTAATGATTGAAACTTGGTGGACACGTCAGTCATAGTCTGGAGTCTATTTTACCAAATATGGTTGGATTTTTGAAAGAATTGCACATTTTATTAACGATTTCAATAGATGGCATTTGGGGAAAGGGGAGATCACCCTATAGAAAAGAAGCGGCTGGTACATATATACATATTACCTACAACCTCACAGGTTTTATAATAATAAAAAATATACAGATCCAAATTCTTTTAAATATTTAAGAATATAGACCGTCAAAATGTCCTTATACACTCATTATGTTTCCATTCTTTTTTTTGGGGGGGGGGACCCAGTTTATTCTTAAAACTGTCTATTCTAGTACTATTTTAACTTGATTACTGTTATGGTGATCTACCCTATTACGTAACTATATAGACTCTTCCTGACACTATGAATAGTGATAATAGTGACAACAAAAAGACAGTAGCTATGACAAATCCATATCAGTCTCTGGCAACCCATTACCTCTGTACTTTCTGTAAATACATACTTTTGTTAACTACCTCCTTGTTGTCTTTTTCGGCCCTGTAAGGCCACGGCACAAACTTAAGTAGGAATTTCATATCAGCCAAGAATCCATCCTCGTCAATCAATCTGACAGACCAGGACTGACTTGAAAGTACTAGCCTCTCTTTTTAGGGGGATGAAGTATGGTCCATGCTATTTCTTTAGATGTAATAAATATTTGAAATTTGTTTTAATAGTTGTAACATGAAATGCTATAAAAATGAAAAATAAAAACGGAATTTACTAAAAGTGGAAGCATGAAAAACAGGTTACCCTCTGAGATTTTATGCTCTGGGGAGCAGCCTACTACAAGCAACTTGTTATTATGTCACTACATGGACTCTTCCCGACACTATGAATAGTGGTGGTAACAAGGGAGTCTCTATGTTCAATCCAGAAGAAGTCTCTGGCAACCCATTACTTCTGTACTTTCTGTAAATCCATACAACAATTAAGTAATTTGTTCTAAAATATATTCCTATATTAGAAAAAAATAATTGTGTCGTAAATTTAGTGCCAGGAATTTAAGGGCAACCTGGTATGAAGAACTTCGAATTTACAAAAAGTACAGAAGTAATGGGTTGTCAGAGACTAATTATGGATTGGTCAAAACATTATACTTAAAAAAAAGAAGACATTTTTTCATGCTGGGGTGTTCTGGCTTTAAAGGACCGAAAAGAAATAAGACAATAAGGAGGTAGTTAACAAAATTATGTATTTACAAAAAGTACAAAAGTAATGGGTTGCCAGAGATTGATTATGGATTGGTCAAAACATTACTTAAAAAAAGAAGACATTTTTTCATGCTGGGGTGTTGTGTCTTTATATGAACCTGTACCATAGAACTGATATAAATTTCATCAAAATAGTATATATTTGAAGTTTTAAAGGAGTTTCGGCCTCCATTGATCCAATATGTTAGGAGGGGACTTATAGATGTAGCACTACTTCCATTGTCTTCCCCAGAAAATGGAATACATAGGATTTAAATTTCATTAAAATAGTATATATTTGAATTTTTAAGGAGGTTATGCCCCCATAGCTCCTTTAGAGATGACTTTAGGGATTGGGGAACACTTCCATTGTCTTCCCGGTAAATTTTGCATAAGAATACACTTTTACGTTCATGTAGATTCTCTAACCTTTATTTCTATAGGGAACACACAAACATCCCAGACACAAACATTGAGAAAAATCATTTATCTATGAACATTGCTTCGTCATGCGAAACGTTATGGCGCGTCATGATGCTACACTGTATGAATTTGGAAATAAATATTGTTAATTTTTTCTCCATGTTCGATCCTTTACTTAGTTGTTTTTTAAATTGTCGTACATGTTTAAATTATCTGCTTCCTTCGTCGACGACCAGCACTCGGAGCCGTACAAAGCAGAAGTAAAAGTTAGAAACATCGACATTTTATGGTAATTTTTATTTCTTGTGTTTCAGATATGAATATATTAACTAGGACACCGGTCAAAAAGCATTAGAAGTCTCGGAGTTTTATATGGGCCATATTATAGGCCAATATGAAGATGAGCTTAATCAGCATCAAATCGCCGAAAACCTCGGGATTCAACTTTCCACTGTTAATCGAGTGAGTATCTACTTCATCAGCGAAGGTAAATAATCATTATCATCTTGCCTAGGTCGATCAGGACCCTCTCACAGCAGTTATCGTTATTAATGATAATAAGCGTTGTGGCCTTACAGGGCCGAACAGAAATAAGACAACACGGAGGTAGTTAACACGTATGTATTTACAGGGAGTACATAAGTAATGGGTTGCAAGAGAAAGCTTCATAATTGGTCATAGCGACCTTTTCTCCATTGCCACCATTATCACTATCTATAGTGTTGGGAAGAATCCATGTCGTGACGGAATAGGGTAGATCAGCTCCAAACAAGGTATATTGCCATTGAAACGTAATAATCTATTTACTTCTATCATGTATTGTATATATGCGCGTTTCGCGATGAAAATGCTATTTCATATTACACGTGATAGATCGCCTGACGTACCGAACCTGTTATACGGCTGATAAGATGCGTCTAAGAAGAGTTACAAAAATGGAAAGTCCACGTCGAAAACATTGAAATAAGGCCGGGTTGATGCATTGCGCAGATTAAAGTTCAGTGACCTTAGCGTTGTTTATGTAATTACGTTTCGATATTCAACCTAAAGCCAGTAAACGTGGAAACAAATATTCCTTTTTTGTTGTTGTAGTTCGTAGATTTATAGAGATCTTTATCAACCTGAAAGATTTCGTATTCTTCTTTCAATGCTTATCTGTGTCAGGATTTAGAAACTATATCTATCTATATATGTATGTATGTATGTATTATGTATGTATGTATGTATGTATCTATATATGTACGTATGTATGTATGTATGTATGTATGTATGTATGTATGTATGTATGCATGTTAATAATGCCCACATATCAAAGCCGTTGAAATGATGTTTCGATTGAGTGTGAAAATATGTTGTTTTTTTTCAAAAAGAAAAAAAAACAAAAAGAAAAAAGAAAAACAAAGCAAAAAGAAAAAAGAAAAAAGAAAAAAGAAATAAAGAAAAAAAACAAAAAGAAAAAAAAAGAAAAAAAAGAAGAAAAAAAGAAAAAAGAAAAAAACGAAGAAAAAAATAAAGAAAAAAAAAGGAAAAAAAAACAAAAAGAAAAAAGAAAAAAGAAATAAAGAAAAAAAAAAAGAAAAAAAAAGAAAAAAAAAGAAAAAAAGAAAAAGAAAAAAAGAAAACAACGAAGAAAAAAATAAAGAAAAAAAAGAAAAAGAAAAAAAAAGGGGGAAAAAAACAAAAAGAAAAAAAGAAAAAACACAAAAAAAAGAAAAAAGAAAAAGAAAAAAAAAAGAAAAAAACTAAATTAATTCGTCTTGTATTAATTTAGTTTTTTTTTTTTTTAATTTTTCTTTTCTTTTTTTTTAAATTAAAAAAAAACATCTTTTCACACCCAATCGGAACATCCATTTCAACGGCTTAGATATGTGGGCATTATTAACTGTAATTCATTTCGTTGTATTTTTCGATTGGGTGTGGAAAGATGTTTTTTTTTATTTAAAAAAACAGTGGAAGACCACTCCCCACACCATATTGGTTTGCAGTTTCAACTTGTTACTGGTTATCTCGTTTTCGCTTGTTGCTGGCCTTAATATTTTGAACCGAGAGAGAGATTTAGCTGTTGTACAAAGCTAGATCTCTTTATTAACAATCGCAGTACAGATACTCCTTCAGACAATGACACTGTGGCGATGGAAAAGTTGCCACGCGTGTGAGCCTGACAGTTACTGATCTGCACATGGGCAACATTAGACCTATCCTAACACGTTTTTCTGAATGAAAGAGTTGCATTCGTCTGACATGAGGTAACAATCATCATGTATGGGTTCGTTAGGTGTGGTGAATACCTTTGTGTATTTTGGAAGCACTTTGTCAAGGGATGCATCCCTTGATGCAGTAACATCTGCGGATAAAGAAGGCCTCTGTTACATTTGTAAAGCTTTAGAAACGAGTTTGGGCATATAAAGGTATTACCTCCAAGACCAAACCGTGTGTACAGTGCCTGTGTGTTCACGGAGCCATAAGATCTTGTGGGGTTACTCATTTTATATGCACTGACAAATATATTTGATAATACAGATATCGGATTTTATAGAGATGATCGATTAGCGATAGGAGATTCCAACAAAGTCAAGGGAGAAAACTTCAAGAAAATTATACATATGGAAATGAAAAAACTAGGCTTAAAAGTAGAAGTACTGGCTAACATAAAAACAGCTCATTTCCTAGATGTCACGTTAAACTTAGATAAAAAATACTTACGAACCATACCTAAAAGATAACGTCAATCCAATATACGTACACCCAAAGTCTAATCACCCCCATCAATCATAAAACATATTCCGAATTCTATCGAACGTAGGCTTATCAATAATTCTAGCAACGAAAATGTTTTTACAAATCAATCAACATTTACAATATAGCTCTAAAAAATAGTGGTTACCATAATACCGAAATTAAATATAAAAACAGGACACTAATAATTACAACAAAATTAAGAATACAAAAAAAAAGAAATATAATCTACTATACACCGCCTTATAACCAGATGCTAAAACCTAAACTGGGTAAAAAATATTTTGTATTTCAGATATTTTGTCAATGGAAGAACATCTCCAAGACCAAACGGTGTGTGCAGTGCCTGTGTGTTGACGGCTCTGTTGTATTCATGTGAGGCGTGGACTGTACATCGTGAACATCTCGTACTACTTAAGCGCTTACATTAGAAATGTACGAAGCGCATACTCAGTATCAAGTGGCAAAGTAAAACACCTGAAGTTTTTGTCAAGGCGGGATTCACGAGCATCGAGGCTATGATAATCACTGCTCACCTGCGCTGGACAGTTCACATGGTTCGCATAGAGGATAATACAATTGCTAAAAAGCTACTTTACGGTCAACTGCAGGCTGGGAAGCGACCACAACACAAGTCCAGAAGAAAGTACAAAGACTGTATCAAATACAACTTGAATAGACTAGATATGGACTCAAAGAATTAAGAAAACAGCGGCTTGTAAAGAGTGTCATGTGGAACACACATGAAGAAGGGTTGTGCAATCTTTGGAAATAATCGCACAGAACTTGACAGACTGAAGCGTAGATTGCGCAAAGGCTGACAGAAAAAACCTTCATGAAGACACACAGAGCCGCTAGCTGCTCTAGTGCCCCCTCAACGTTAATACACCCGGCCAACTCGACAATCAGCTAAGTCCCATCAATTCACTGTAAAGGCCCTAAGATGCCGGAGAGCCTTCTACTTCAATAGCTTCTTTCCTCGTGTTGCCAGATTTTGGAACTCCCTCACTGCTCCCTGTTTCTCCGACTGTACCGACATGCAGAGGTTTAAAACTAATGTAAATATACATCTCGCTACACAGCTCTCAACTTAGGCTGACACACAAAACTTACACCATAATTCTCAGTAGCCCCTTGGCGGCCTGCCTTGTTTGGGTTGAAATATGTTAAAAGGAAAATTGGACCGTATTCTTGCTATCTCAATCATTTGAAGTCTCATGCTAGATCAGGGTAACTATCTACCCTTCTTCCAAAGCCAGACAGTCTGTGACAAATGTGACTGTATTCTTCTATCAAAGGCTGGTAAGAGATCTAGCTTTGTACGACCGCTAAATCCTTCTCTTACTTGGTTAAATAAGTTGAGTCCAGCATGTGACCGTATTCTTCTATCAAAGGCTGGTAAGAGATCTAGCTTTGTACGACCGCTAAATCCTTCTCTTACTTGGTTAAATAAGTTGAGTCCAGCATGTGACCGTATTCTTCTATCAAAGGCTGGTAAGAGATCTAGCTTTGTACGAGCGCTAAATCCTTCTCTTACTTGGTTAAATAAGTTGAGTCCAGCATGTGACCGTATTCTTCTATCAAAGGCTGGTAAGAGATCTAGCTTTGTACGACCGCTAAATCCTTCTCTTACTTGGTTAAATAAGTTGAGTCCAGCATGTGACCGTATTCTTCTATCAAAGGCTGGTAAGAGATCTAGCTTTGTACGACCGCTAAATCCTTCTCTTACTTGGTTAAATAAGTTGAGTCCAGCATGTGACCGTATTCTTCTATCAAAGGCTGGTAAGAGATCTAGCTTTGTACGACTGCTAAATCCTTCTCTTACTTGGTTAAATAAGTTGAGTCCAGCATGTGACCGTATTCTTCTATCAACGGCTGGTAAGAGATCTAGCTTTGTACGACCGCTAAATCCTTCTCTTACTTGGTTAAATAAGTTGAGTCCAGCATGTGACCGTATTCTTCTATCAACGGCTGGTAAGAGATCTAGCTTTGTACGACCGCTAAATCCTTCTCTTACTTGGTTAAATAAGTTGAGTCCAGCATGTGACCGTATTCTTCTATCAAAGGCTGGTAAGAGATCTAGCTTTGTACGACCGCTAAATCCTTCTCTTACTTGGTTAAATAAGTTGAGTCCAGCACGTGGCCGTATTCTTCTATCAAAGGCTGGTAAGAGATCTAGCTTTGTACGAGCGCTAAATCCTTCTCTTACTTGGTTAAATAAGTTGAGTCCAGCATGTGACCGTATTCTTCTACTAAAGGCTGGTAAGAGATCTAGCTTTGTACGACTGCTAAATCCTTCTCTTACTTGGTTAAATAAGTTGAGTCCAGCATGTGACCGTATTCTTCTATCAACGGCTGGTAAGAGATCTAGCTTTGTACGACCGCTAAATCCTTCTCTTACTTGGTTAAATAAGTTGAGTCCAGCATGTGACCGTATTCTTCTATCAACGGCTGGTAAGAGATCTAGCTTTGTACGACCGCTAAATCCTTCTCTTACTTGGTTAAATAAGTTGAGTCCAGCATGTGACCGTATTCTTCTATCAAAGGCTGGTAAGAGATCTAGCTTTGTACGACCGCTAAATCCTTCTCTTACTTGGTTAAATAAGTTGAGTCCAGCATGTGACCGTATTCTTCTATCAAAGGCTGGTAAGAGATCTAGCTTTGTACGAGCGCTAAATCCTTCTCTTACTTGGTTAAATAAGTTGAGTCCAGCATGTGACCGTATTCTTCTATCAAAGGCTGGTAAGAGATCTAGCTTTGTACGACCGCTAAATCCTTCTCTTACTTGGTTAAATAAGTTGAGTCCAGCATGTGACCGTATTCTTCTATCAAAGGCTGGTAAGAGATCTACCTTTGTACGACCGCTAAATCCTTCTCTTATTTGGTTAAATAAGTTGAGTCCAGCATGTGACCGTATTCTTCTATCAAAGGCTGGTAAGAGATCTAGCTTTGTACGACCGCTAAATCCTTCACTTACTTGGTTAAATAAGTTGAGTCCAGCATGTGACCGTATTCTTCTATCAAAGGCTGGTAAGAGATCTAGCTTTGTACGACCGCTAAATCCTTCTCTTACTTGGTTAAATAAGTTGAGTCCAGCATGTGACCGTATTCTTCTATCAAAGGCTGGTAAGAGATCTAGCTTTGTACGACTGCTAAATCCTTCTCTTACTTGGTTAAATAAGTTGAGTCCAGCATGTGACCGTATTCTTCTATCAACGGCTGGTAAGAGATCTAGCTTTGTACGACCGCTAAATCCTTCTCTTACTTGGTTAAATAAGTTGAGTCCAGCATGTGACCGTATTCTTCTATCAAAGGCTGGTAAGAGATCTAGCTTTGTACGACCGCTAAATCCTTCTCTTACTTGGTTAAATAAGTTGAGTCCAGCATGTGACCGTATTCTTCTATCAACGGCTGGTAAGAGATCTAGCTTTGTACGACCGCTAAATCCTTCTCTTACTTGGTTAAATAAGTTGAGTCCAGCATGTGACCGTATTCTTCTATCAAAGGCTGGTAAGAGATCTAGCTTTGTACGACCGCTAAATCCTTCTCTTACTTGGTTAAATAAGTTGAGTCCAGCATGTGACCGTATTCTTCTATCAAAGGCTGGTAAGAGATCTAGCTTTGTACGACCGCTAAATCCTTCTCTTACTTGGTTAAATAAGTTGAGTCCAGCATGTGACCGTATTCTTCTATCAACGGCTGGTAAGAGATCTAGCTTTGTACGACCGCTAAATCCTTCTCTTACTTGGTTAAATAAGTTGAGTCCAGCATGTGACCGTATTCTTCTATCAAAGGCTGGTAAGAGATCTAGCTTTGTACGACCGCTAAATCCTTCTCTTACTTGGTTAAATAAGTTGAGTCCAGCATGTGACCGTATTCTTCTATCAAAGGCTGGTAAGAGATCTAGCTTTGTACGACCGCTAAATCCTTCTCTTACTTGGTTAAATAAGTTGAGTCCAGCATGTGACCGTATTCTTCTATCAAAGGCTGGTAAGAGATCTAGCTTTGTACGAGCGCTAAATCCTTCTCTTACTTGGTTAAATAAGTTGAGTCCAGCATGTGACCGTATTCTTCTATCAAAGGCTGGTAAGAGATCTAGCTTTGTACGACCGCTAAATCCTTCTCTTACTTGGTTAAATAAGTTGAGTCCAGCATGTGACCGTATTCTTCTATCAAAGGCTGGTAAGAGATCTACCTTTGTACGACCGCTAAATCCTTCTCTTATTTGGTTAAATAAGTTGAGTCCAGCATGTGACCGTATTCTTCTATCAAAGGCTGGTAAGAGATCTAGCTTTGTACGACCGCTAAATCCTTCACTTACTTGGTTAAATAAGTTGAGTCCAGCATGTGACCGTATTCTTCTATCAAAGGCTGGTAAGAGATCTAGCTTTGTACGACCGCTAAATCCTTCTCTTACTTGGTTAAATAAGTTGAGTCCAGCATGTGACCGTATTCTTCTATCAAAGGCTGGTAAGAGATCTAGCTTTGTACGAGCGCTAAATCCTTCTCTTACTTGGTTAAATAAGTTGAGTCCAGCATGTGACCGTATTCTTCTATCAAAGGCTGGTAAGAGATCTAGCTTTGTACGACCGCTAAATCCTTCTCTTACTTGGTTAAATAAGTTGAGTCCAGCATGTGACCGTATTCTTCTATCAAAGGCTGGTAAGAGATCTAGCTTTGTACGACCGCTAAATCCTTCTCTTACTTGGTTAAATAAGTTGAGTCCAGCATGTGACCGTATTCTTCTATCAAAGGCTGGTAAGAGATCTAGCTTTGTACGACTGCTAAATCCTTCTCTTACTTGGTTAAATAAGTTGAGTCCAGCATGTGACCGTATTCTTCTATCAACGGCTGGTAAGAGATCTAGCTTTGTACGACCGCTAAATCCTTCTCTTACTTGGTTAAATAAGTTGAGTCCAGCATGTGACCGTATTCTTCTATCAACGGCTGGTAAGAGATCTAGCTTTGTACGACCGCTAAATCCTTCTCTTACTTGGTTAAATAAGTTGAGTCCAGCATGTGACCGTATTCTTCTATCAAAGGCTGGTAAGAGATCTAGCTTTGTACGACCGCTAAATCCTTCTCTTACTTGGTTAAATAAGTTGAGTCCAGCACGTGGCCGTATTCTTCTATCAAAGGCTGGTAAGAGATCTAGCTTTGTACGAGCGCTAAATCCTTCTCTTACTTGGTTAAATAAGTTGAGTCCAGCATGTGACCGTATTCTTCTACTAAAGGCTGGTAAGAGATCTAGCTTTGTACGACTGCTAAATCCTTCTCTTACTTGGTTAAATAAGTTGAGTCCAGCATGTGACCGTATTCTTCTATCAACGGCTGGTAAGAGATCTAGCTTTGTACGACCGCTAAATCCTTCTCTTACTTGGTTAAATAAGTTGAGTCCAGCATGTGACCGTATTCTTCTATCAACGGCTGGTAAGAGATCTAGCTTTGTACGACCGCTAAATCCTTCTCTTACTTGGTTAAATAAGTTGAGTCCAGCATGTGACCGTATTCTTCTATCAAAGGCTGGTAAGAGATCTAGCTTTGTACGACCGCTAAATCCTTCTCTTACTTGGTTAAATAAGTTGAGTCCAGCATGTGACCGTATTCTTCTATCAAAGGCTGGTAAGAGATC
>OY744535.1:28546193-28553693 GCA_963556195.1 Sepiola atlantica
TTGGTCCAAACGAAAGGTTGGTGGTTGGTCGATTGTTCCGCCGCCGCCGTTGCTGTTTCTTCTTGCTGAGATCGTCTTTACTGCTCTGAGGTGACGATGTGGACACCACCTCACATATTTGGTTGAGTGGAATGTCGAGAAGACCTAGTAACTCGATAAGGGGCGATAACTCGTTAATGATCCAAGGGACATAATTCCGTTTTTCTTTAGTTATTCCTAACATCTCCCCGTTTTTAGTCTTTAACTGTATCGAGCGCACCTGGGGTCAACTTGGAGATGCTTTACTCTAGTGCGACTGCGCTTTGGCCAAGTCCTGGGAGGTCTTTGATAATTCTCATCTGTGAGGTGGGCCGACGTTGTTTTTTTAACTGTGTTTACCATCGATGCTGATGCTTGTTGTACCATAGTTGAATCATGTTTTAGATTCACTAGACGCTGGCATTCCACAGCAACTTGTTGCAATGTTATGTCTGGATTTTGTTCTATTTTTGACAAAATCCTTGTGCGAATGTCTATTTTCCATTCTGATTTCAAACCACACACAAAAATCAAACATTTGAACTGAGCGTCTGTGATGGAAGAGATTTTAAAACGTTCACATTCTTTGTTTACAAGGCCTGCATAGGTTGAAAAATCGGTCGAGGAAGATTTCGTTATGTTAAGACAATTAAAACACATATTGAATAATGAAATATGCTCACCGAAAATCTGAGTGAGGGTTTCCACTGTGCTGTGAAAAGTTAAGTCACGAGCATGATTTGGTAATATGTAATTTACATACCGATCATGTTCCGACGTCCCAAGCTTCCGTAACAGAAGTCTTACCTTCCAGTCGTCAGCTTGATGTTTGAAATCCACTCGAAAAATGTCCTCGAAACGCGCAAACCATGTTTCGAACGTCGAATTTGCCATTGGGTCATAACAAAATTCCGTTATTGTTTGTGAAATGGAATCTGTAGACGTCCGAAGATTTGTTTCTGAAATCGACGATGTAGGTGTAGAAAATCTCTCTGAAAATAATTCCATTAACCGTAACTGTTTTTCTAATAATTCTTTGATTGTAGAATCCATTTTTTTTCTTTTTGAAAAAAATTGTAAGTTTAGCTCGTCCTCGTCGCAACTGTTATAATCCATGTAATTTAGGTTATAATAATTAATAACTCGTAAAACAAAATGGATGACTTTTCAACAGAAAGGTTTAACAGATTTATCAAAAGTGAAATTAGAATGTAATGCGTTATTTAGCCGCTGTAACGCGAGATGAAAATATGCCAGTCTGAACCGTTTCAATGTTTACTTTTCACTCCGCAAGCCACTCGATAAGGGGCGATAACTCGTTAATGATCCAAGGGACATAATTCCGTTTTTCTTTAGTTATTCCTAACAATATATATATATATATATATTAATTTTTTTTTAAAGAAGTGAGGCTATCAACATTTGTAAAGAACTTTTTTCAACAATTCTTTGTTATTTTATTATTTTATCATTTTATAATTTTATGATTTTATAGCGCGTTTCGAGCCTCGTGCGGCTCTCTTCAGATATATTTTCCAAAGAAATGTGCCAGAAGAAATTGCGGATCGACCAAATTTCATGTGAGTCAAATCTAGGTCAACTATCCGCCGACCTATCAAGTCTGCACTCACGAACCCCAGCTAACTCGCATATCTTTAGTCGGGTGTTTGACCGAACAAGCATGGGGGTTTGTAGAAAATAAACAAGTCAATAGATAAATAAAACGAAAGATAAGTATATATTTCTATGAAAGAGCGCTACGCTACGAAAGACTGGGGCAATTAAAACCCCTAATGTTTAAAATCGTCGTCATCATATTCTTGATAAGTGTGGGTCTACCCTTATTATTACTTCCCTCCACCACCATTGTTGCTATTACGTGGTATTTAGCACTCTTGTAAAAATTGGTTTTATGTTCATTTTATTAACATATTTGAACTTGACCAATTAATATATATATATATATATATATATATATATATATATATATATATATATATATATATATATATATATATATATATAAAGTTCGGAATACGTTCGTCGAACAGTCTCGACTAGTCTTCTAGGTACATATAGATCTTAATTTTCCTTAATTACGTGACAGTTTCCGATGGCCGAGTGGATATGGCGACTGCTTGCTGATTCTAGACTGACTCTGTGAATTGGATTTGAATGTGACTCTTGCTTCGGAGGTTCGAATCGTGCGACTGGTTTGAATGGTTATTTCTACACTGATGATTCCGTAAGGATGAAACGTATACGCATGTAGATAATATTTTTAAATAGTTATTAATACACACACACACACACACACACACACACACACACACACACACACATATATATATATATATATATATATATATATATATATATATATATATATATATATATATATATACTCTATAAAATCTCTTCACAATTTAAAGAATTCATCACGGGGACAGTTGATGAGATATCGTAACCAGACTTTTTTGTTTTAATCAATGTTCATCGAAGTTTTTATTTACAATAATATTTTGTATTTCAGATATTTTGTCAATGAAAGAACAACTGCTAAGTGAACCACAATAAAATGGCTACTCCTCAAGAGAAGGAACAAATTAAAAAAAAATTAATTATGAAGAGACTGTATGGACACTCTCTCTCTCTCTCTCTCTCTCTCTCTCTCTCTCTCTCTATATATATATATATATATATATATATATATATATATATATATAATATTTGTTTTGTTTATTATCTATGTACGTATACGTTTCGTCCTTTTAATCGGGACTCGTCAGCATAGAGATATAACTATTCACTACTGGTCGCGCGATTCGCAACCCCGGGCTTCGAGTATTTTACAACTAGACCCACACGGGCACCGCTGAATAGCCGGATAAACAGTGATAATTTTAACACTCATTCGGCGGCTGTGACGTCAGGAGAGCGTTCTACTTTATGAAAGGAACGATGCATTAATAGCTAGCGAATATATATATATATATATATATATATATATATATATATATATATATATATATATATATATATTATCGATAAAAAATGCGGCAGAAATTCTAAACTTTCACTGCAACGGAACACGCTACGCTTGTTATCAAAATTTTCAGATAAAAATTCCCAATATCAATAAATTTCTCTAATGACGTCAAAGGCTCTGACGTCATAACGTATGTTGAACTGATAAAGCGTTTTTAGATTTCTTTATGTTATTGTTGATATGTTCCGTCTTTCTTTTTATCTCTTTTTTATTTATTTTTTTATTTTGTATTTACTCGTTTTTATTTTTGTGATTTTTAGTAATTTCATAACCTAGAATTTTTTTTAAAAATCGAATTACTAATATCGATCGTCAATTTTTTTTTTTTTTACTTCACATTACGGAAGAGAAATTAAAAAACAAATCAACTTTATCTCTCTTAAGATGAATTCGGAATCGGAAATAATATGCCGGACACACGCGTACCCGCGCACCTCCCACCCACACACGCTTATACACACAGACATACCTAATTACTCTCACATACATACATACATACATACATACATACATACATACATACACAAACATAATGACTCTGAATTTAAAGCTCAAATTGGTCTGTCATCGCCGGCCAGGGTCTGGTAGGTGCAGATCACAATGTACGGCACCTAACTGTTCGTGACAGTTGCAAATTGGCAGACAACCATCCCCCCCCCCCCGGTTACAAGGTACCTAGAACCGTGTTTTACATACTGCACCTGGTATTCCCAAATAGTCACCCAGCTAATTACTCACCAGACTCAATGTCGCTTAATTTCAGTGATCTAATGAGAACCGCTATGTAAGCGGGATTATAGCTGTGGAGAGTATTGACTTACTCCTCTCCAGGAGTTAGGCACAAGGCCAGTTTTTATCTTACTCCCACAAGTAAGATGTGACCCAAGGTCGGGTCGGGAAAGTGCGGTTTGAAAAGCCAGCGCCCGAGAGGTGAGCACTCTGGCCATTTAAAAATTGCCTGGGCAGCCCCGTCGGCATTCCCCGGTAGGCGCGCCTCAGACAGTAAGCAATAAACTTACTCCTCCCCAAAGAGGGGAGGCAAAGCCTGGGAGGGTGGACCTCTTAGAACTGCACAGGACAGACCCATTGACCGGCGTAAGTCAAGCCCCGAAGGACAAGACAATACCAGTATGGGGTGCAGTATCCATCGAAACAGATACTACACTTTGATCTTGGCCAAAAGGCCAATAACGTGTAGAGTAGAAATATTTGTATATTCTATTTTTAAGGTATTTCTCAATTTATTTTCTTTAGATTAGAAACTTATCCCGGAGGCGAGAATGAATTATGGTTGTTATTCTCAACCACGCATTCGTACGAGAGTTGCTACGAGATCTTGTGTTAACGACGAGATTTTGGCATCTACCTTTTTTACCAAAGGATTCTAAGTCGAAGGAGAATAACTTTAATCTATAAAATAATTTCTCAAAGGGAGATAAATCTATTCCCTTAATAACTCTGCTCCCGACAGCCATATAATCACGTATAGTTATAATTACTAACACATATTTAGGTTGATGGATAACGTTGAGGATTATGGAATCGGCTATAACGAGTTCAGTCCTTTTTTTGGTTTGGTTTGGTTTGGTAGTTTTGTTTTACGGCATATCAACCCTTTTTGGGTTATTTAATGCCGAATCTGGTCTTGTTTTCTTCTCTTTCTTGTTTCTTTCCCCTTTTAATATCTATTTCTATTTAACCCATAGTTGGGACCCTAACAGGTACTACCACTCTGGGTCAGGGTGGACCTGGGAGCAATGGTAATTAAGAGGAGGCTCCACATTCCCCAAAGTCCGTAAGCCGGATCTCACCATCGGATGTAGTTTAAGGTCATATCCAGGACCGGGAGTAGGGTAGGAAAAATAAAAATAAAAAAGGGGAGGGAGAAAGGGAGAGGGGTTGTTGTTTTTGTTTTTGGTTTTGTAGAACATAATTAAGTTTTACAAAAAAAAAAAAAAAAAAAAAAAAATGTAGGTGAATTTCGTCTCAGGGAGCCACAGGGCAGCCTGATCTGGTATCACCAGAGTCCTTATTTTGGTCGATTACGCACCCATGTCGTTGGCAAAGGTATGCTCCCACAATACCCCCTCCCAACGAATCGGTAAAATAGTTATACAATAGTATACAATTAATCATTTACAATATATATATATATTGTATTTTAGTATTAAAAGAAGTTGATATGCCGTGAAATAGACAACAACAGACAATCACATACATTTAATTGCGCCCCAAACCACTCACATAAATACACCTATCAAGACTAAACCCCCACTCGTAGATTAGGGTCAACAAGATGGATAGATTGACAGATGAGAGTATTGAAAACAGCAGCCGACCCAGAAAACAGCATTTTCCCCCATTGTAAAAAGAAATCGCTCGTGAAATGTGAGACCTAAAGGAAACAATAACGCATAATTCATAACTTCTGCTCACCCCCCCATTCATTTCTTGTAAGAATTATATTTTCAAGTATAGGGCGTTACTTTCCAATCACCACATATATATAGATATATAGATATAGATATATATATATATATATATATATATATATATATATTACCTGGCACACGCTAGGAAGTAAGTGTAGTATCTGTTCCGATGGATACTGCACCCTGTTCTGTGCAGCTCTAGGAGGTCCACCCTCCCAGGCTTCGCCTCCCCTCTTTGGGGAGGAGTAAGTTTATTGCTTACTGCTTGAGGCGCCCCTACCGGGGAATGCCGACGGGGCTGCCCAGGCAATTTTTAAATGGCCAGAGTGCTCACCTCTCGAGCGCTGGCTTTTAACCCCACTTACTCGACCCAAGCTGTGGTCACATCTTACTTGTGGGAGTAAGATAAAACTGGCCTTGTGCCTAACTCCTGCAGAGGAGTAAATAAATATATATATATAGATATATATATATATAGATATATATATAGATATATATATATATAGATATATAGATATATATATATATATATATAGAGAGAGAGATATATATATATATATATATAGATATATATATATATATATAGATATATGTATAATCACTTACATGTTTTGATTTAATGGGCCGAAAGTCAGGGACCCGTATTTATATCACGTGAAAACTACTTCGCAGAGTCTATTAAATTTTCTGTTGAATTTTTATTATTTCGATTACCCGGACTACTATTTTCATCTTGGTTGTTATATTCAAAACGTTTCGGCCGATGAGACCTCCGACCTTCTTCGAGTGCATATTTTCAAACATCAGGCGATAATAACTAAGAATAATATAAATTAACGTTTCTACTCGGTCATGGTTGAAGGAATGAGAACAATCTACCCCTGTGGATAAAAGAAAGGGTTTAGTTAGTTCATATAAAATATTTTAACTCTTTGTGATACAAAGTATGGACTGTGTAACCCCCTAGGGGCACCCCCTTGGGCAGGACTTCTCCGATGATGGTTAGGGTTAGAGTTGTGGAGACTCAGTAACACAAAAAACCGAGCTGTCAAAGAGCAAATGGGAGCCAACGGTGGCAAAGTGGTTAACGACGCAGTCCGAGGACCTGAATGTGCCGGGTTCGAGTCCAGTTCGTTCCACTGAAACACTTTTATCAAAACCCACACCTGACCTTGTACATGGTGACAAGAAATAACGGGGACAGACTTAAACACCATTTTCAAACAGTTAAAACCAGTTAATTTATGCCTGTAGGTGAGCATTTCAATCTACAATTGTCCCTGTATTACTAATAAAACCAGCACTGGGGTTATTTACCTCTCCTGGAGGTTAGGCACAAGGCCAGTTTTATCTTACTCCCACAAGGTAAGATGTGACCCAAGGTCGGGTCGGGAAAGTGGGACTTGAAAAGCCAGCGCTCGAGAAAGTGAGCACTCTGGCCATTAAAAATTGCCTGGGCAGCCCCGTCGGCATTCCCCGGTAGGGGTGCCTCAGGCAGTAAGCAATAAAATTACTCCTCTCCAAAGAGGGGAGGCAAAGCCTGGGAGGGTGGATCTCCTAAAACTGCACAGGACCGTCCCATAGACCGGCGTAAATCAAGCCCCGAAGGCCAAGACGATGTTGTATCGTCCATAATTCTGCCCCTGCTCATAGGGCTAAAAGAACTCAGGACTGGTGTGTCGTCAATTTTCCTGACTTCATAACCAATCACAACCAGTCAAGAATGACCCCCGTACTCGCCTGGCCTTAACCCTATCGATTATTCCATTTGATCGATCTTGGAAAGTTCTATTATTAATACGAAACTATAGTCAGCATTATAAACATTTTAGAATAATATTGCTAGAGATATTTAAATTCTAAAATGTATATAATGCTCACTTCAGTTCCGTATTAATAATAGAACTCCCACCAAAACTACCTATTAATACCAACACCATGATTCCCCTGAAGATGGACCCGGATGGGCTCGAAAGTACTTGGGACACCAACGATCATGGC
>OY744535.1:28558693-28608693 GCA_963556195.1 Sepiola atlantica
ACCAATATGTCTCTTCTTTCTTTATTGAAAATTGTAACAATGTATATCTTTTAAAAGCAATTAATATTCTCTTTCCTGTCACCATAAAAAATAATTTTCAGCTAAATATTTACTTTTAAATAAATAAAACGAAAATGTTAACCTTTTTATTGGTTTATATTATATATATATTTATAAAATCGGGGGACTTATGTTTTGAGGCATGTCCGTCCGTCCGTCCGGATTTTTCTCCGCAACCATCCATTGAATTTCTCTGAAATTTTGCATGAAGTTGTAACTTTGGTCAGGTTAGAAAGTGACATTCTTCGATTTTTGAAATAAAATCTGGTTAGTCCCCCAGGGGGTCAAAAGGCCCCGAAATGGCAAAAAATGACATTTTTTGCCCCATAACTTTTCATCGATCCATTCAATTTCTCTGAAACTTGGCCAAAATGTGGAGGCAATTGTTCCTAATAGAAAATAAGTATCGCTGACCCTGGAAGAAATCTGGTTCGCGCCTCCAGGGGGGGGGTCAAAAGCCCCCCCAAATGGCAAAAAATGACCCTTTTCTCCCATAACGTTTGATCCATCCATTCAATTTTTCTGAAACTTGGCCAAAATGTAGAGGCAATTGTTCTGGATATAAAATGAGCATCCTTGACCTCAGAAAAATTCTGGTTCGCGCCCCCAGGGGATGAAAGAAGGGTCAAAAATGCCCCAAATTGCCCAAATTTATTGCATTTTACACTCGCCACATCGAGTCACATACAGAGAGGACCACGCACGCGCGGCTTGTTTAATTTATTTATGTTACAATTTAAATGGTTTCAAAATAAATACGCCCTTCTTTCTTGCCGTAAAAAATAACTGTCAGTTGTATAGTCTCTCCGATAAATAAAACGAATCTCAATTTTTTTAATTACTTATTTTTTAGCATTGCATTTTCGGCTATCGGGCGATCCATTGTTTAAAAATATGGGTGGAGAATGATAACGTACGCATAAATATAGAAATTGATTTCGTGTACTATTATATAGATTATTCCAACCAAATTAAAATCCATTTCCAAAATATTAATGTCCATTTCTAATAAGTTAAAATACAAAACGTACGGCTTCATTTGTTTCTCAGGTGAATTAAGATATCATTTTGAAAATATGAATGTTCATTTCTTAATAAATAAAAATACGACGCCAATGAAAACAGGTATGTTATACACGACGTTATTATTAAACGAAACCAATTTACTTACGAACACAATGTAAGAATCCGTTTTTCTAGGAAATGCGTTTTAATCTTATGTCTTCGAAGTTTTTAGATTAGGATTGCTAATTTCTGTTATTTGCATTATTCGTGTTTAATATCCAGACCGGGTGTACCGAAAAGGTCACTTGACATAAGTAAGCGCACTTGACGTGAACACGCAGCTGACCGGAAGAAAACCACATAACATGACTGATTATCGAAAATAAAATAATCGTTGGGTGGAGTCAAGCCACCTGTTCGGGAAAAACAAACATGATGGATTGTCTGAAAGAAAATAATTTATTGCTTAAAACATACTGCACGAGTTAGCGACATAAAGAAATATCCCGTCGCCGAATAAAACGCCGTAAGCGCGTGGCTACATTGACAGCGAACCCCCACAGTTGTCGCTTGCAGGTGAAGGCGGATATATCACAAATTGTCATATAATAACAACCCAAAATTGGTATCGTAAGTTGACTGGCGATTTGCACCCCCCCCCCCAAAAAAAGCCCGTCGAATTCCTCTGTTTGCATCCTTCTTCCTCATTAACCCACATTCCTTCACCGCCACCGACAATAAAGATATGCCATTATATTTTTATACATCAGTGTGTCGTCATTCCTTTAAGTATGACAAAAATACAACATTTGGACTACCGTGGAATAATCCAAATAAAGCGTCTTAATCTGTTCAGAATTCTAGAGTCACACGTGTTTTTCGTTGTGGAGAATCGTGTATTAAAGAAAACAGCACACACTTCTCCAGGTGACAGATACCTACCTGATAGCAGGCGGTATATCGGAGTTTTCCTTCTCCCGGATAAGTTGCACTGCTATATCTCTACTCGCATATTGAGCACGGTTAAAATAAATGCCGGAAATATATATGCAATACCTTATAATATGTATATACATGAAATAATAATTATTTATAATCAATATCTTTGAATATCCACATATGTTTCATCTTAGCCAAGAATCATCAGTGTGGCTAGATATAACTGTACCACCGGTCTCAGGATTTGACCCCATGATTTTACTGTATTATTCAGTAGAAACAAGCTGAACAATTATTTCTGGATTACCATCTCAAAATGTTTCTAATTTGTGGTGAATAAAGTGATTCGATTTTGAGGATCGTACATTTAGTTATTTTATGGTAGAAAAGATGTGTTTTGTTTTTAAACACCAACGTTTGCATTTATCGAGATAAGTTCAATCAATCAAGTGGAGAATTATTCTCGTATTCCCCTAACCCTAACCCTAACCCTAACTCATTTCTTCCAGCAACTTTCATTTGAATCTTTCGATAACATCTATGTACGCCACTACTATAGTGTAGCATGTCTCCCCTGTTAGGGGAGCTACGGCTCTTGTTTTAACTATCGTCAGTGTCCAGACATTCTCGCACGTCCGTCGCTCTCAAAAACTTCCACGTAACTCCCGTTTCTTCTTTTCTCTCTCACCCAGCTGACGTCACGTCCGCTCTCAGTACATGCAGGGTTGAGATGACATTTGAATGCACTCTCTGACCAGATGACATGTGTATGTGTCGACCTCGGCCCGTGAATTAAAAGCACGAGGTGAATACTAGCAACGTACCCACTCACTATGTAACAACAGACGTATTATGATTCTCCGCTAACTAGAGCAATGCACCTTCTGGTTGGCGTACAGGATAATCTTTCCTGATGCTTCTACGTTCTCTCTACCGAAGCATCTGTTTGTCAATGATTGCCAAAATAACTACAAGTATCCGTAAAGGATAGAGGGATTTTTATTATTATTATTATTATTGAGGTTAGCCTCCTCTAGATCTGCCGTGTTCTGACTATGCCCATGCACATTAACAGAGTTATTTCCTGAAAGAGTGTGACTCTTCGCCACGAACGGACGATTATTCATTATAGAGAGGCTAACTACAGATTAGCTCCACAAAAAATGCTTTGAGATGCATTACAGTGGTGGATGCATGGGGACTAGTCGATGACGTTACCGAAGGCCATCACGGAAAAGCACTACTCTTAACGTTCTTGGCCTTTTGGCTAAGATCAAAGTGTAGTATCTGTTCCGATGGATATTGCACCCCATAGACTGGTATTGTCTTGGCCTTCGGGGCTTGATTTACACCGGTCTATGGGTCTGTCCTGTGCAGTTCTAGGAGGTGCACCCTCCCAGGCTCTGCCTCCCCTCTTTGGGGAGGAGTAAGTTTATTGCTTACTGCCTGAGGCGCCCCTACCGGGGAATGCCGACGGGGCTGCCCAGGCAATTTTTAAACCCCACTTTCCCGACTCGACCTTGGGTCACATCTTACTTGTGGGAGTAAGATAAAAACTGGCCTTGTGCCTAACTCCTGGAGAGGAGTAAATCAATACTCTTTTTCATGCATTCATTAACCTTTGCTAAAATAACGTATTGTTTTTATCCATCTCTTCTGAATACTGGGTGGACATGCGAAAGTTCGGGTCTGAAAACTCCCTCTGTCCACCCAGCAGTAAATGGGTACCTGACTAAAACTCAGGGAAGGTTCAAGGCAGCGGAAGGAAAGGGATGGGCTCCGCCTTCCATATGCTGTGCCCTAGACACGGTGATTCTTAACAAATCACCGCCGCTACGGCCATGGGCAGTGTGCGATGTCGGCAACGACACTCGTGCGCGTCCAGGCTATGCGACCTTTACCTTTACCTTTTTACCTGAATACTAAACCAGTCTAATAATAATTTCTACAAGTTATTTATTTATGAAAGATTTTTACAGTTACTAATTGTCCAAACAATATATACTGTTTATCCATCTCTCCTGAATACAGCCCCCCCCCTAATAATAGTATCTAAGATACTTTATTTATGAAAATCAAACTTTTATAGTTACGGACGGACCAAATCACTTATAATTGTGCTCCATCTCTCCTGAATACGAACCCGGTCTAATAATTATATCTATAGACATTTATTTGAGAAGATCAGACTTTTATAATTACAGATGGCTTACCTACCCTATAATTTGTCAGTCTCTCCTAAAAACTAACCTAGTCTAACAACAACAATAATAATAATAAGCTCACCCCCCCCAAATAAAAATAATCAGCTCCCCCCCCCCCAAAAAAAAAATAAATAAAATTATTTAAAAAAAAAAAAATTTTAATTAAAAAAAAAAATAATAAAAAATTAAAAAAAAAAAAAAAATGGTATCAGTCTAGGCTGACACCACACAAAATATTTGCATAGGGTCAAGGAGGATGAGAAGACCGAGGAGGGACAGCACAAACCAGACCTTCACTGGAAGTGCAGAGACTGCTGGGACTTTGGGGAGGCTTATTACCACTCAAATCCCAGAGAAGACCAATGGTCCTTACCAGCGAGAAATTAATGGTAAACAGCTGTTGCGATACTGCAAATTTATTTGCGGTGGCTATCGAAAAGAGGTGGAGAATACTGGAAATCTGGGGAGACTTGTTGTCACTCAGACTCCAGGGAATACCACCGGTTTCGTTGAACTATCACTGATGACCTGTGTGAGAACTCCTAGTGAGTAAATAATAATCCCTACAAGCAATTACTTATGAAATGAAATCAGATATGTATAGTATCCTAGAAATGTATTTTCATACATAATTGCCTGAAGGGATTATTATTCAACTTGGCCAGTATTCAGGAGAGGTGGAGAAAATAGATAATAAATTATTCAGACCATGTGTAATTATAAAAGTCTGATGCCTGCGGGGAATGTAGGCTCTCGGCGACATTAGCGGCGGTAACAATGGTTTGATAGAAACGGGGAAGTCTATTCTTTTACCTTGGCGGCAAACTAAATTCAATGGCGGAAATAGAGAGTGAGGGAGAGAGAGAGAGGGAAGTAGGGAGAGAGGGTGAGGGGGAGGGAGAGAGATCTATTTTATTGAGCAAGGTTTCGTTCGATCAATGATTCGCTTCTGCCATTGACGTCATAGGCGTGACGTCATAGGCGTGACGTCAATCGCCATTGTGTACTACTTTTTTTTCCGTTAGACTGTTTCTTAGAGTGGGACGGCGAAATTGTCAGTCGCACATAAAAGCCAACAAAAACGTTATTATCGTGTTGTAAATTTCAGCGTTTTATTCGCCTGGCACCGAAACAGAGCAATCACGAACAAGCAAACAAGACAATGTGTTTTATGGAGTTGTTTGCGCAGCACGATAACACTCCAACCCCCACCCCCACCCCCATCATCACTAAAAAAATGAATTAAAAAAAAAAAAATGAATCGAGAGTACAGCTCGATAGTACACATACTGGCTCCCCGATTTGAGTTTTTTGTCGAACCTCGGGCTAAATTTGATGCTAGAAAAGTTTTTCCCCCCGATACGTCAGCCGTCATAAAGATAACAGTCACCCCACGATAGTATTATGGACGCCGATGTAATAATTAAATATTATTTAAGCGATAGTTTATGGGCGTCGAATCAAAGCCGCGTCTGTTTTATAGACTTTCACAGGTGATGCGTGTTACAACTTCAAGCATCCGCCTATCCAATATCGCAAATAAACTCTCACATTTGCAACTCGCGGGAGCCGCGTCCCGCCGTTGCCCGGGTAAAATGGAAGAAAGCAAGAATCGCAACTGTAGACGTCATAAATATTAATATTTAATTCTTCATGCGGCGAGCAGGTGAGGTGGTTGGGTCACACGATAGCCAATCAGCTTGCAGGGCGCATTAATTTCATCTGTCTCCTGAGTGACTACTTCAGCCTCTAAGGAACTCGCGGACAACAGCAAGAGAGTTCCCTGGCATCAGCAAAGAAAGACGACGATATCTTATCTCCTGCCTCCGTC
Source organism: Sepiola atlantica (assembly GCA_963556195.1). NCBI lineage: Eukaryota > Metazoa > Mollusca > Cephalopoda > Sepiida > Sepiolidae > Sepiola > Sepiola atlantica. Next base: position 28,564,733 of record OY744535.1, read on the forward strand.
CCCTAGAAGAAATACAGCTTGAATGAAAGCGGCAGTCGAATTCTTAACTTTATTACTTTCTTTACTCGGACACTGTCCAACTTTCTCCGGCGCTCTTGTATAAGCAGTAACCGATCTGAGGGAGATAACTCTAACTGTCTTAGCCACCGCTATTCCGACTTCGCTTATACTTTGGCAAGGGAGATAACTTTGTTTATTAATAAAAAAAACATGTTACGGTTTTGAAATGCGTTAAAAACTCTAACCCTAAACCCTAAACCTAACCCTAACCCTAACTCTAAACCCTAACCCTAACCCTAACCCGCTCAAAATAACTTTTAAGCACTTTTATTTACATGCCACAAATTGTATACACTTTATATAAACATAAAAAGAAAAGTTTTAAAAAGTTATCTCGCTTGCCAAAGTATAAGCGAATTCGGAATAGCGGCGGCTAAGACAAATAGAGTTATCTCCCTCAGATCGGTTACTGCTTATACAAAAGTGCCCTTTCTCCAACCTACACCCACCGGTGTAGGTAATATAAATAAATACGTTCGTTGTTATAAAAAGGTTTGTTTTTTTCGTGTGACTACCGTTTTCGTTGCTACAAATAATATAAAAGTTGGCCATAACAGTCTATGCTAAGATTAGCTCTTCTTCAACTCCCAGAAATAAATTGAATGAAAAAAAAATATATTTCCACCCAAAATGCTATTTTTCTATTTACGATAACAAAAAGGGGTTTATTTAGTTTAGGTCTGCAAAGGTTAGGACAGTGTCCAAGTGAGGAAAGTAAAACGGAAAGTTCTTTGACTGCCGAAAGTCTAGGAGCAGCTTATCTTTGAGTGAAGATAGCTGAGCTCGAGAAATCCAGGGGATTCAGGCAGGAGAGAGAGAGAGAGAGAGGGAGAGAGAGAGAGGGAGAGAGAGAGATGGGGAGAGAGAGAGAAAGAGGGAGAGAGACAGAGAGAGAGAGACAGACAGACAGAGAGAGAGAGAGATGGAGACAGAGAGAGAAAGAGGGAGAGAGAGAGGGAGATAGAGGGAGAGAGAGGGGGATAGACAGAGAGAGGGAGAGAGAGGGAGAGAGAGAGGGGGAGAGAGAGAGGGAGAGAGAGAGGGAGAGAGAGAAATGTAGAGAGAGAGAAAGAGGGAGAGAGACAGAGAGAGAGAGAGGGGGGGGAGACAGAGAGAGAAAGAGGGAGAGAGAGGGAGATAGAGGGAGAGAGAGAGGGGGGATAGACAGAGAGAGGGAGAGAGAGAGGGGGAGAGAGAGAGGGATAGAGAGAAAGGAGTGTGTGTCCTTCTTGGTTGCTGGTCGCAGTCGCTCTGCTGACTCTTGCTATTCCCAGAAGAGTCCAAAGTAGTTCCTCGGAGGACAGCTGAAATAAATACGCCCTGCAACTTGATTGGTCAGTGCGCGACCAAATCAGCCAGCAAGGACAGTTGTAGCAGTCATAAATTACTTTGTAATGCGTATCAGTGTCCCTGTGAGCTGGTTTGGCCAATCAGCTCGCAGAGCGCATTGATATCATTAGTTCCCTAAGGGACTACTTGAGCTCCCTTAGGATATTGCAGACGATGAACAGACGGTATCCTGGCACCAGCCAAGAAGGATCGCCTCAGAGAGACTCCGGCAAACAACGAGGAAACACGTTCTCTCTCTCTCCCGCCTCTTTGTCCACTGGACGCTCACAGCACCTTGGGGACTTATTTCCTCCTTCTTGTTTCGGACACTGTTCGGGTTTCTTTCACCTGTGCCAAACGGTATAAGTGTAACCTTTTATCCGTTGTTGTTGTTGTAAAAAGGTTTCTTTATTTCATTTCGTGAGTTGAATATAAGATAGGGGATAACATATCCTCTTTCTTACACAGTCCTCCGCATTAGGAAATAGTTCCTTATTCATGACTGCTACACTATGTGTTACAATAAAATGAAAACAATCATTGTATTAGAAAATAATAAGAACACATAGTTAATTAACGAGATGTTCTTTTGCAAACCAATATACAGATTATTTAACCTTTATGACATTGATCGCACACACATGACCAGTATATTAAAAGGCTGTTTTTCTTCTAATTTTTAATATGAATTTGGCGTTTAAATCTCACTGCCAGTGTGCTAAATAGCGTAACGTTATAAATCAAGAAAAATGTTACAATAAGTTATAACGTCAACAGCAACTGCAGTACCTCCGGTGGTGATGCCCCGATTTTGGGAGCTTCTCTTTTTATTTACTAATGAGCCACCAGTTACCTTGGTCGACGGTAGTAACGCTCTGCTTGTTAGTAATGGCAGAAGTTCCCTGAACTTTCCCAATACACTCCCACCTGCTTCACCCTGTCCTCCAATGGTATAACCGAGGGTAACAGAGCTTCTCGACATAGAAGTATAACTAGTATTATTAGCAGTATAACTAGTATTATTAGCAGTATAGCTAGTACTGTTAGCAGTACAACTAGTATTGTTAGCAGTATAACTAGTATTATTAGCACTATAACTAGTATTGTTATCAGTATAACTAGTATTATTAGCAGTATAACTAGTATTATTAGCAGTATAACTAGTATTGTTAGCAGTATAACTAGTATTGTTAGCAATATAACAAGTATTGTTTGCAGTATAACAAGTATTGTTAGCAGTATAACTAGTATTATTAGCAGTATAACTAGTACTATTAGCAGTGTAACTAGTATTGTTTGCAGTACAACTAGTTTTATTAGAAGTATAACTAGTACTATTAGCAGTATAACTAGTATTGTTAGTAGTATAACTAGTATTATTAGCAGGAAAACTAGTATTGTTATCAGTATAACTAGTACTATAAGCAGTATAACTAGTATTGTTAGCAGTATAACTAGTACTATTAGCAGTATAACTAGTACTACTAGCAGTAAAACTAGTATTATTAGCAGTATAATTAGTACTATTAGCAGTATAACTAGTATTATTAGCTGTAAAACTAGTACTATTAGCAGTATAATTAGTACTATTAGCAGTATAACAAGTATTGTTAGCAGTATAACTAGTATTATTAGCAGTATACCTATTATTATTAGCAGTATAACTAGTATTGTTAGCAGTATAACTAGTATTATTAGCAGTATAACTAGTACTATAAGCAGTATAACTAGTATTGTTAGCAGTATAACTAGTATTGTTAGCAGTATAACTAGTATTGTTATCAGTATAACTAGTATTATTAGCAGTATAACTAGTATTGTTAGCAGTATAACTAGTATTGTTAGCAGTATAACAAGTATTGTTAGCATGATAACTAGTATTATTAGCAGTATAACTAGTACTATTAACAGTGTAACTAGTATTATTAGCAGTATAACTAGTATTATTAGCAGTATAGCGAGTACTATAACCAGTATAACTAGTATTGTTATCAGTATAACTAGTATTATTAGCAGTATAACTAGTATTATTAGCAGTATAACTAGTATTGTTAGCAGTATAACTAGTATTGTTAGCAGTATAACAAGTATTGTTAGCATGATAACTAGTATTATTAGCAGTATAACTAGTACTATTAACAGTGTAACTAGTATTATTAGCAGGATAACTAGTATTATTAGCAGTATAGCTAGTACTATAACCAGTATAACTAGTATTGTTAGCAGTATAACTAGTACTATTAGCAGTATAACAAGTATTGTTAGCAGTATAACTAGTATTATTAGCAGTATAACTAGTATTGTTGCAGTATAACTAGTATTGTTAGCAGTATAACAAGTATTGTTAGCATTATAACTAGTATTATTAGCAGTATAACTAGTACTATTAACAGTGTAACTAGTATTATTAGCAGTATAACTAGTATTATTAGCAGTATAGCGAGTACTATAACCAGTATAACTAGTATTGTTATCAGTATAACTAGTATTATTAGCAGTATAACTAGTATTATTAGCAGTATAACTAGTATTGTTAGCAGTATAACTAGTATTGTTAGCAGTATAACAAGTATTGTTAGCATGATAACTAGTATTATTAGCAGTATAACTAGTACTATTAACAGTGTAACTAGTATTATTAGCAGTATAACTAGTATTATTAGCAGTATAGCTAGTACTATAACCAGTATAACTAGTATTGTTAGCAGTATAACTAGTACTATTAGCAGTATAACAAGTATTGTTAGCAGTATAACTAGTATTATTAGCAGTATAACTAGTATTGTTGCAGTATAACTAGTATTGTTAGCAGTATAACAAGTATTGTTAGCAGTATAACTAGTATTGTTAGCAGTATAACTAGTATTATTAGCAGTATTGCTTGTACTATTAGCAGTATAACTAGTATTATTAGCAGTGTAACTAGTACTATTAGCAGTATAACTAGTATTGTTAGCAGTATAACTAGTACTATTAGCAGTATAACTAGTATTGTTAGCAGTATAACTAGTATTGTTAGCAGTATAACTAGTACTATTAGCAGTATAACTAGTACTACTAGCAGTATAACTAGTATTATTAGCAGTATAACTAGTATTATTAGCAGTATAACTAGTGTTGTTAGCAGTATAACTAGTACTATTAGCAGTATAACAAGTACTATTAGCTGTAAAACTAGTACTATTAGCAGTATAATTAGTACTATTAGCAGTATAACAAGTATTGTTAGCAGTATAACTAGTATTGTTAGCAGTATAACTAGTAGTATTAGCTGTAAAACTAGTATTATTAGCAGTATAGCGAGTACTATAACCAGTATAACTAGTATTATTAGCAGTATAACTAGTATTGTTAGCAGTATAACTAGTATTGTTATCCGTATAACTAGTATTATTAGCACTATAACTAGTATTATTAGCAGTATAACTAGTATTGTTAGCAGTATAACTAGTATTGTTAGCAATATAACAAGTATTGTTTGCAGTATAACAAGTATTGTTAGCAGTATAACTAGTATTATTAGCAGTATAACTAGTACTATTAGCAGTGTAACTAGTATTGTTTGCAGTACAACTAGTTTTATTAGAAGTATAACTAGTACTATTAGCAGTATAACTAGTATTGTTAGTAGTATAACTAGTATTATTAGCAGGAAAACTAGTATTGTTATCAGTATAACTAGTACTATAAGCAGTATAACTAGTATTGTTAGCAGTATAACTAGTATTGTTAGCAGTATAACTAGTACTACTAGCAGTAAAACTAGTATTATTAGCAGTATAACTAGTATTATTAGCAGTATAACTAGTGTTGTTAGCAGTATAACTAGTACTATTAGCAGTATAACTAGTATTGTTAGAAGTATAACTAGTACTATAAGCAGTATAACTAGTATTGTTAGCAGTATAACTAGTACTATTAGCAGTATAACTAGTATTGTTAGCAGTATAACTAGTATTGTTAGCAGTATAACTAGTACTACTAGCAGTAAAACTAGTATTATTAGCAGTATAACTAGTATTATTAGCAGTATTACTAGTGTTGTTAGCAGTATAACTAGTACTATTAGCAGTATAACTAGTATTGTTAGCAGTATAACTAGTATTATTAGCAGTATAACTAGTACTATAAGCAGTATAACTAGTATTGTTAGCAGTATAACTAGTATTGTTAGCAGTATAACTAGTATTGTTATCAGTATAACTAGTATTATTAGCAGTATAACTAGTATTATTAGCAGTATAACTAGTATTGTTAGCAGTATAACTAGTATTGTTAGCAGTATAACAAGTATTGTTAGCATGATAACTAGTATTATTAGCAGTATAACTAGTACTATTAACAGTGTAACTAGTATTATTAGCAGTATAACTAGTATTATTAGCAGTATAGCGAGTACTATAACCAGTATAACTAGTACTGTTATCAGTATAACTAGTATTATTAGCAGTATAACTAGTACTATAAGCAGTATAACTAGTATTGTTAGCAGTATAACTAGTATTGTTAGCAGTATAACTAGTATTGTTATCAGTATAACTAGTATTATTAGCAGTATAACTAGTATTATTAGCAGTATAACTAGTATTGTTAGCAGTATAACTAGTATTGTTAGCAGTATAACAAGTATTGTTAGCATGATAACTAGTATTATTAGCAGTATAACTAGTACTATTAACAGTGTAACTAGTATTATTAGCAGTATAACTAGTATTATTAGCAGTATAGCTAGTACTATAACCAGTATAACTAGTATTGTTAGCAGTATAACTAGTACTATTAGCAGTATAACAAGTATTGTTAGCAGTATAACTAGTATTATTAGCAGTATAACTAGTATTGTTGCAGTATAACTAGTATTGTTAGCAGTATAACAAGTATTGTTAGCATGATAACTAGTATTATTAGCAGTATAACTAGTACTATTAACAGTGTAACTAGTATTATTAGCAGTATAACTAGTATTATTAGCAGTATAGCGAGTACTATAACCAGTATAACTAGTATTGTTATCAGTATAACTAGTATTATTAGCAGTATAACTAGTATTATTAGCAGTATAACTAGTATTGTTAGCAGTATAACTAGTATTGTTAGCAGTATAACAAGTATTGTTAGCATGATAACTAGTATTATTAGCAGTATAACTAGTACTATTAACAGTGTAACTAGTATTATTAGCAGTATAACTAGTATTATTAGCAGTATAGCTAGTACTATAACCAGTATAACTAGTATTGTTAGCAGTATAACTAGTACTATTAGCAGTATAACAAGTATTGTTAGCAGTATAACTAGTATTATTAGCAGTATAACTAGTATTGTTGCAGTATAACTAGTATTGTTAGCAGTATAACAAGTATTGTTAGCAGTATAACTAGTATTGTTAGCAGTATAACTAGTATTATTAGCAGTATTGCTTGTACTATTAGCAGTATAACTAGTATTATTAGCAGTGTAACTAGTACTATTAGCAGTATAACTAGTATTGTTAGCAGTATAACTAGTACTATTAGCAGTATAACTAGTATTGTTAGCAGTATAACTAGTATTGTTAGCAGTATAACTAGTACTATTAGCAGTATAACTAGTACTACTAGCAGTAAAACTAGTATTATTAGCAGTATAACTAGTATTATTAGCAGTATAACTAGTGTTGTTAGCAGTATAACTAGTACTATTAGCAGTATAACAAGTACTATTAGCTGTAAAACTAGTACTATTAGCAGTATAATTAGTACTATTAGCAGTATAACAAGTATTGTTAGCAGTATAACTAGTATTGTTAGCAGTATAACTAGTACTATTAGCTGTAAAACTAGTATTATTAGCAGTATAGCGAGTACTATAACCAGTATAACTAGTATTATTAGCAGTATAACTAGTATTGTTAGCAGTATAACTAGTATTGTTATCAGTATAACTAGTATTATTAGCACTATAACTAGTATTATTAGCAGTATAACTAGTATTGTTAGCAGTATAACTAGTATTGTTAGCAATATAACAAGTATTGTTTGCAGTATAACAAGTATTGTTAGCAGTATAACTAGTATTATTAGCAGTATAACTAGTACTATTAGCAGTGTAACTAGTATTGTTTGCAGTACAACTAGTTTTATTAGAAGTATAACTAGTACTATTAGCAGTATAACTAGTATTGTTAGTAGTATAACTAGTATTATTAGCAGGAAAACTAGTATTGTTATCAGTATAACTAGTACTATAAGCAGTATAACTAGTATTGTTAGCAGTATAACTAGTATTGTTAGCAGTATAACTAGTACTACTAGCAGTAAAACTAGTATTATTAGCAGTATAACTAGTATTATTAGCAGTATAACTAGTGTTGTTAGCAGTATAACTAGTACTATTAGCAGTATAACTAGTATTGTTAGAAGTATAACTAGTACTATAAGCAGTATAACTAGTATTGTTAGCAGTATAACTAGTACTATTAGCAGTATAACTAGTATTGTTAGCAGTATAACTAGTATTGTTAGCAGTATAACTAGTACTACTAGCAGTAAAACTAGTATTATTAGCAGTATAACTAGTATTATTAGCAGTATTACTAGTGTTGTTAGCAGTATAACTAGTACTATTAGCAGTATAACTAGTATTGTTAGAAGTATAACTAGTACTATTAGCAGTATAACTAGTACTATTAGCTGTAAAACTAGTACTATTAGCAGTATAATTAGTACTATTAGCAGTATAACTAGTATTGTTAGCAGTATAACTAGTATTATTAGCAGTATAACTAGTACTATTAGCAGTGTAACTAGTATAGTTATCAGTATAACTAGTATAATTAGCAGTATAACTAGTATTATTAGCAGTATAACAAGTCTTGTTAGCAGTATAACTAGTACTATTAGCAGTATAACTAGTATTATTAGCAGTATAACTAGTATTATTAGCAGTATAACTAGTATTATTCGCAGTATAACTAGTATTCGACGTCCCTATATTTAAACATCTCTCACAAAGTAGGTCACTATAATTCTGTCACACAAATGTTCAGTTTTTTTAATCGGGCGTCTCTTGCAGATCATCTGACATCAAAGCGGACGGCCATATTTTTTTCACTCTTTTTGAAAAGAATTCGGAAAATGTTCTATTGTTTTCTTTATTTATTTTCTCAAGGACGGAAGTGCAAATTTGAATTCAATATGAAAAGCGGTCATTGGCTGTTGGGTTCAATTGTACTATAGAGATCGTTGGAATAGCTCACTTATTTCTCTTGGTTTTCGTCCCTAACGTTTTGGTAACATCAATTGTTCGTCTCAAATCGTTTTTCTTGTTGTGGAATACAAATTTTTATTTTACTTTTAAAAATGTTGAGAATCTAATTTTAATTCAATCTTTTTACTTTTTTCTTGCACCAAGATATCATCAGATTACTGGACCTGTGGAAATTTCCACGATTGCTGTCTTCATTTATCTGCATAAATAGTTTATGGCATGGACGGCGGCACCGGGGGGGGGGGCAGGTGGGGGGCTCCAGTTCCCATACTTTTTTACTTGCCCCCCCACTTTACGGTCATCAATAATTAAGTTGATATGCATGTGTTTAACCGCCCCCCCACTTTTTAGGAGAAGCCCCCCCCCACACTTTTATAACTGTCCCGCCGGCCCTGCATGGAATAAGCTTTATAATTTTTACATCTTGAACTTGTGTTTGTCTTCCGTTCTTTCACAAAATGCTCATTGTCCGTATATCCTCATTTTACAGGTGTCGGTAAAAAGAGTCCTTATTCACGTTTTGTGCGGTGTATATTCATACTTGAACCCGAGGACCTAAATATTATCGTTTATTCTTCTGATGCGTGACTGTCTTGTTGTTCCTAACGAGGCGCGAGCGTAACAATATATATATATATATATATATATATATATATACAGGGTGGGCAAAAATAAGGGTCCTATTTTTAAAAATTCATAACTTTTTTATTTATTGATTTTTAAAAAAATTTTTTTTTTTAGAATAAGTAAAGGACCCCTTCCGAAGCAAGCATGAGCCGTATTAGCCCTAAGGAACGTACCCTCATTTAGAAAACATTATTTTTGCTTAAAAAACTCAAAACAGTGTAAAAAACAATACTTTAGTTTTTGTAAGTTTTAAGAAGTGTTTTTCGGCTAAAATTTGTTTTGTTTATTTCAAAAAATCTCGGGAGGGTCAGTCTACACACACATAAAGTTTGGTGAGTGTAACTTTTATTTTGTGGCAGTTATTCAAATTCAAGTTATTCAAATTTAAAGATAGGACCCTTATTTTGGCCCACCCTGTATATATATATATATATATATATATATATATATATATATATATATATATATAGGCTAAGGAAGCTTTGACTCATTTTAAACAAAGAAATAAAATGCAGTAGGGATACTAACTAATTCCAAAATATCGCAGACTGCATAAGCCAACTCACCGCTGGAAAATGTACAAATACAAAAGGGGATTCAAGTATATAAAAGTGAAACAAAAACCGTGGATCTGTACTTAAATATTAAACGGGGATCATCAGCTTTTTACCATGCAACTGTTTCAGAAATTCAAAAACAGAACAGTTATAAAAGGCATGATTCTCCAGTGGTACTGATCAAATGACCACTTTCCCGATAACCAAATATAGAAACAATTCCATTTTTTATTTCACTAATATATATACAGGGTGTTTCAAAAGTCTTGAGAACATAACGATTTTTAATAACTCAAAAACTATTAGGAGTTGAAAAATGAAATTGGTACCGTTGGAAAGGTTAAAGTTTCAAGTTTTGTGGGGAATCTTCAAAGTTGCTCAATATGAGCACCATTCGTCACACGGCAGACATCTAGTCGATAGTCCATTTCCTGCCAAACGCGTTCCAGCATCTTGACGTCAATGGTTCCCACAACTGCCGTTACTCGAGCCTTTAGTTCGTCAATATCTCTTGGAAGGGGCGGCACATAGACTTGTTGCTTGACAAAGCCCCAAAGGAAAAAGTCACACGGGGTAAGATCTGGAGACCTAGGAGGCCAGGGCATGAGAACGTCATCACCTCGCCCAGATCTCCCAATCCATCTACCAGGCAGCCTTGTGTTAAGAAACTGCCTTACTCTAAGACTCCAGTGTGGTGGTGCACCATCTTGTTGAAAAATGAAGTCATCAGATTCTGCTTGTTCCAACTGAGCCATTAACCAGTCTTCCAGCATGTTGAGATAGGATTCACCAGTGATAGTTGCCTCTTCAAAGAAGAACGGTCCATAGACACCTTTCTTGGAAATTGCACAAAACACGTTCACTTTTGGTGAATCTTGCTCGTGCTCAAGAAGTTCATGAGGATTCTCAGTACCCCATATGCGAGTGTTATGCTTGTTAACTTTGCCATTCAGATGGAAGGTCGCCTCATCGCTAAAAACAAGCCGGTCATCAAAGCCGTTATCTTCCAACTTCTCTTGCATTGCAATGCAAAAGTCACGGCGAAGTGGCTTATCAGTGTTCTTCAACTTTTGGACCAACTTGAGCTTGTAAGGTACCATTTGCAGTCGTTTCCTTAAGACACGCCAGACAGTTGCTGGAGCAAGCTGAAGTTCCCTGCTGGCTCTTCTCACTGATTTACGGGGGCTCCGCTGAAAGGCTGTCCGAACTTGCTCAACTGCATCTTCTGAAGTTGAAGAGGGACCTGTTCGCTTACTTGGGCACAAACACCCATCTTTCACAAATTTAGCATGCCATCTGACAATGGATTTCCTTTCAGGGGCTTCTTTTTTAAATTTCCTGCGAAATGCACGCTGAACACATGTCCACGATTCAGTCTTTGCAAATTGGAGGACGCAAAATGCCTTGTCTTGTTTAGAGAACGCCATTACTGCACCTGGAAAGATAACACGAAAATCATTAGTATGACCAAAAACTTGATTAAGCAAGCTTTAAAATGGCACCAGTTTCATTTTTCTACCTGGAATAGTTCATGAGATATACGCATTTGTAATGTTCCCAAGACTTTTGAAACACCCTGTATATATATATATATATATATATATATATATATATATATATATATATATATATATATATATATATATATATATATATAAATATATATATATATATATATATATATATATATATATATATATATATATATATGTATATATATATACATATATATCCCTCTCTATAAGAAAGCTTATCTACTTCTTTCTCTCTCTCTCTCTCTTATCTATCTATTTATCTATCTATATATCTACCCCCCCTCTCTCTCTCTCTTTCTCTCTCTAAGAAAGCTTATCCAGTAAATAATAATAATAATAATAATAATAATAATAATAATAATAATAATAATGTGATATGGTAATTTGCATACTAAATAATAATAATAATAACAATAATAATAATAATGATAATACTATTAAATACTATTAATACTACTATATATATATATATATATAATTTATTTGAAATAAATAAATAATAATAATAATAAATTACCCCTAAGACTACAATGTGATGGTAATTTGCATATTGCATATCAAATAATAATACTAATTATAAAAATAATAATAATAATAATAATAATAATAAATACTATTAATACTATATACTATATAATATATATATATATATATAGAGAGAGAGAGAGAACGAGAGAGAGAGAGATATTAAAGCAAACTTGTCAGCTTTATTTAGGCATAAATATAACTTAATTTATTCTGTATCTCTTGATAATGTCCAATGGTCGCGGGGATGGAGCGACAGCGTACGGAGTTTGGCTCGACTCCGTGAACCTTGTTTGCGCCCTGTGACTGTCTGAAATTGTAACTTCCTACACTGATGAAAGCATAAGCTCGAAACGCATGTGTATGTAGGTATACATAATTCAATATTTATTTAAGAAATTAACGTTGAGCACTGTTCGGAGATATTAAAAAACATACTTCACTTAGCTATAAGCAAGGTTCTCATAATGTTCGTCGAACCCTCTAGATTGGCTGATGTTTATTCCCCACTGTATTTAGGCATAAATATAACTTTTTCTCTTGCCTCATGTGGTAATGTCTGATGACCGCTGGGATAGAGCGAAAGCGTATGGAGTCTTGCTTGCCCATGTGAACCGGGTTCGCACCCTGTTACCGCTTGAAATTGTCACTTGCTACACTAATGAGAGCGTAAGCTCAAAACGCTGACGTATGTAGTCATAAATAATTCAATATTTCTTTGTAAATAATGTTATATATATATATATATATATATATATATATATATATATATATATATATATATATTGCACTTAGAAGATATTTTATTCAGTGAAGACCGGGATTAGAAAGGAAAAAAGTCTTTTGTGGTGATGAATGATTTCGTGAACGAAATGTTTTGGTAAACTTTAAAACACACGCACACACACACACACACACACACACACACACATTTTATATATATATATATATATATATATATATATATATATATATATAAAGATAGAAGAAAGAAGAGTGATAAACATGTACGAATGTCCAGATTTATTTCAAACTTCGATTGTTCAATGCAAGGTATATTCTGTAATAAAATTATAATAATAAACACTAGTTTATTACTGAATACACCTTGCATTGAACAATCGAAGTTTGAAATAAATCTGGACATTCGTACATGTTTATCACTCTTCTTTCTTCTATCTTTATAATTGCTCTATCTCGTATATGGAGCTTAAACCATTTCACTACAGGTTCTATCTACTAAAAGTTTACTTTCAGTTTCATATTTGATTCTCTCTCTCTCTCTCTCTCTCTCTCTCTCTCTCTCTCTCTATATATATATATATATATATATATATATATATATATATATATATATATATATATATATGGGAAGAGAAGGATGAAGGTAATCCGACGTGATGGGAAAATGAAAAAGGAAAACCAAAAAATGGATGTTTTTTATGTGTACATCAACGTTTCGTCTTTATTTATAAGACTTCATCAGGATGATAAAATAGAGAAAAAATGTCCACCAAAATCACAGCCCCCCCTCCCTCTCTTCCCATCCTCCTTTCCCTGCATACACCCTCCCCCCATACACAAACATTCCCACTTTACTTTTCCCCTTCAATCTTGACCGCAGCCATCTGGTCAAACACCTCCCTCCCCCCTCTTCCTCCACTCCCTCTCTGCCATCCACTTTACCCCTGCTCATCCCCCACCTCTTTCTCTTACCACCAGCCACAGTAGTCCTTGCTCACCCCATCCTTCCATTTTTTCCCCTCTCATTTTCTTCAACATTCATTTCTATTTCTCCAACAAGTACGGACGTCCACCCAGTAGGGGCCATTATTTCATTTTATTTTTTCCTCCCAATATGTCTACCCTACATGTATCTGTACTTGCATGACATTTTTTCTCTATTTTATCATCCTGATGAAGTCTTATAAATAAAGACGAAACGTTGATGTACACATAAAAAACATCCATTTTTTGGTTTTCCTTTTTCATTTTCCCATATATATATATATATATATATATATATATATATATATATATATATATATATATATATATATATATATATATATATATATATATCTGGAGGCAAAACTAAATCAAATATTTGTAAACTTTTTCACTAAAAAATAATTATTAAATAGGGAGGTGGTGTTTGATCAACACTGCTGGAAGCCTATAATTATACCTAATTAGCCCCCAACACATAGATGAAGAAATAAAGTACATTTTTAATTCCCTAAAAACATTGCAATACCCCACACATTTTGTATTAAATGCCAAGAAAAAAGCCTTCCAAATATTCTCCAGAAACACCACACAAAAAAATCAAACTCCTAACACCTCTCTCATAGACAGACCCCTTCTCTTACCCACGCATTCCAATAACACATCCATATGCAACACGCTTAACAAACTAGGCATTCCAACAGTACAAACCACATCTCAATCCATAAAACAAACACTAAACACATCTAGACATTTCCAAAAAACACCCACATCCCATGCCGGCTTATATACTGTCCCATACAATGACTGTCATCAATTTTACGTGAGAGAAACACAACGTGAATTAAAGAAACGATTAAATGAACACAAAAGGGACATAAAAAACAACAACCCTCTCAGTGCATTTTTCTCCCATGCACTAGAACATGGTCATGCGTTCAAATTTGAACAAGCCGAAATCACAAAATACATCCACAACAAATCTCGGCGAAGATTATTGGAAACTGCTCTCATCACCGCCTCCACCACTATCAAGCAACGAAATGGCTTCTTTAACCTATCACCCTTAATAAGCAAGATCATCCTTACAGAACAAAGACTCTTGCCTGATCATAGATAACATTTATTTTCATCTCTAACCTTTATGACACTCTCCCACTTACTCACACCTTTCCTTTTTCTCCATGAAACTTTACTTTCTCCTACTCATTCCGTTTTTTCCCACACATTTTTAACGCTGCAGTCCAATGAAACTTTCTCATGTTCCAAATATTTCAAATATTCCATACCCACCCGTTCAATTACCTCCCTCCTCCACCCCTCCTCTCCCTCACTCATTGCTATCATTTTCCAAATATTTCAAATATTTCATACCCTATCACAACAAATCCTCCCTCTCCCCCTCACCCATTCCCCCTCTCAACTATTTCTCTCATACCTTCACTCTTCCATACCCCCTTCTTAAATCCCCTCATTTTCTCAAAACGCTCTCTAAGACCATAACTTTCGCCCATCCACCAAAATCACAGCCCTCCTTCCTTCTCTACGCACCCTCCTTTTCTCTGCATACACCCCCCACACACAAACATTCCAACTTACTTTTTCCCCTTCAGTCTTGACCGCAGCCATCTGGTCAACCACCTCCTTCCTCCCTCTCCTCCACTCCCTCTCTGCCATCCACTTTATCCCTGCTAATCCCCCCACCTCTTTTCTCTTACTACCAGCCACAGTAGTCCTTGCTCACCCCCATCTTTCCTCTTCTCCCCCACTCATTTTCTTCATCATTCATTTTTATTCTTCACCAAGTACGGACGTCCACCCAGTAGTGGCCATTATTTTATTTTTTTCCTCCCAATATGTCAACCCTACATGTATTTGTACTTGCATGACATTTTTCTCTATATTATCATCCTGATGAAGTCTTATAAATAAAGACGAAACGTTGATGTACACATAAAAACATCCATTTTTTGGTTTTCCTTTTTCATTTTCCCATCACGTCGGATTACCTTCATCCTTCTCTTCCCATATATATATATATATATATATATATATATATATATATATATATATATATATATATATATATATATTCTAGTATTGTAATAAAGGTTCATGTCGGACTTTGTCGAACGCTTTGCTGTAGTCTAGAAAGCATACATATAGATCGTGTTGATGTTCGATCGATCGTGCAACGTGCATATGAATGAGGAAGACTGCGTTCCACGTTCCTTAGTCTTTTACGAATGCTAGAAGTATTTTACAAATGCTAGAAGACATCGGTATTCATGGCAAAGACATTCAATTAATACGCAACTTGTACTGGCACCAGCGAGCAGTCGTTCGTATTGATGATAAAAGGAGTCCATGGACAGGAATACAGCGTGGAGAAAGACAAGGCTGTGTATTGTCTCCGGATCTTTTTGCTTTATACAGTAAAAATATCCTGAAGCATCTGGCTGGTTTAGAGGGTGTTTCAATTGGCAGACGTCAGCTGAACAACATCCGATACACTGATGATGAATTTTTGCAAGTCTTCACTCAATGTTGCCATTAGTATGGACTAATGGCAACATTGAGGGAAGACTTTAAAAAAATTCTTGACTTAGTGGTTAAAGAAAGCGAAAGATACGGATTAAAACTGAATGCTAAAAATACCTTTTGCATGACGATTTTTGGAAAATCTTGAATGCCTGCCTGTGAAATCAAGATCGGAGACACTGCAGTCTCGCAAGTACAATCATTTACCTACCTTTGGTAAGTGATAACATCAGATGGAAGGTGTAGGGCAGGCGTATATTTTAGAATTGTTCAGTCAAAGAGTTCGTTTATGAAGCTGTCTTCTGTTCTTCGGTCTCGCTGGAGACCAAAGTGAGGATCCCCCGAGTGTACGTTTGGTCCATTCTACTTTATGGATGCGAAACTTGGACTATATGTCTTCAATTAGAAACTAATCTTTTTTTCCGAGGAGGCATGGTTTATTCGCCGGATGCTGAATATCAACTGGATATATATATATATATATATATATATATATATATATATATATATATATATGAATATATATATGAATATATATATATATATATATGAATATATATATGAATATATATATATATATATATATATATAGAGAGAGAGAGAGAGAGAGAGAGAAAGAGACAGAAAGACAGACAGACAGACAGAGACAGAGACAGAGACAGAGACAGAGACACAAATAACTCGAACATTTAGTTCTTACTGGTAGAGTGTCTGGTTGTAAGCCAGTGAGCAGACCAAAATATAAGTTTATGAACAATATGTGTCGGTGGACAAACCGGAATGCAATGGGACTACTTCGTTCAATGGATAATAGAACAATGTGGAGGACGATAGTCGCCGACATTTTACAAAAGCAGGGCCGCCCATGTTATTGTTTTTGCGCATGCGTGGGTTTGCGGGTGTGTGGGTATCTTTGATTTTTATTTTTATTTTTTATTTGTCATTTTTCCTGCTTCTCTTGGTCAAGTGCGTGTTACCCATCCATGATCCATCGGTCATCCCAGCCTCCTAGGGTGCGGAGAATTTCTTTTGAAATTTAATACTTTTTATTGCTTTTTGTCGTCTCCAAAAATGAAGTGGTGTCTGCGTGCGTGTGTGTGTCCGTATGCGTGTGGTCTAATCTTGAGTCTTGTGAATAGGTGAGCGATACATACACACACACACATAAATACGCACACACACACCCATGCGCGCGCACACACAGGCGTGTGGTTATAGTGACAGAGAGGGGGATAAAGGTTGAATTATATACACATACATACATACACACACACACACACACATATATATATATATACACATATACATACACACATACATACACACACATACACACATATTTGCAAAAGATAAATTAATGCAAACGGTCCAAATAGATTTGAACTTGGTTTGGCCGATTTCATAGTTCGGTATTTTATGTGCAAATTTAATGTCTATTGTAAATGATTCATTTAACACAAGTTGCTATTTGACTCATAGTTGTATAGAAGTGCGCAATAAGAAGTTATGTACTAATATTATCTTCCTTGAATAAGAATTTTCCAGTCTATAGATAACTATAAATAGTTATTTATGTTTGTACTTAACTAGAGGTGGATAAAGTGTGATCAAAGTGTGTGTTGTTAGAGTTATGATCTGTTTAATGTTGGATTAAATTTAAGTATGAAGGTTTTTCTTGTGTTAGTAAGTTAGTGTAGTCTTGGCTTTGGAAAATTGGCATTATTTTGAATTTTCCTCCGCTGCATGAGTGCACATGTTGGGAGACGAATAATTTACGGTTTTCTTTGATTTTAATGTTGCTTTTATGTAAAGATACTCTATTATTAAATGTTTTTGTCGCACCTATATAAGCTTCATTACATGTTGTACATTCTAGCACATAGACAACGTTCTTGGAGGTGCAGTTAAGGTCTTTTTTATTGTGAATGTTTGTGTTGGGTTTTTAAATGTGTATGAGTTCCCCTCCATTATTATGTCACAGACCCCACATCTTTCCTTGTTGCATTTTGTGACCCCTTGCATTGTGTGTTGGTTGAGTTTAGATGAGGTTAAAATTTGTTTGAGGTTTTTCGGTTGGCGTTTGCTTTTTATTATTTTTGTTGTTTTTAATATGTCGTTTAGTTTGTTGTTATGGTTGAGTAGGGTTAGGTTTCTTGTTATTTCTGTGAATAATTCTGGATTGTTTTGGTTGTGTGTAGAGATGTATGCCAATATTTGTTCTTTGTTTCGTTTTTTGGGGATTCGTAATTGTTCTAATGGAATGTTTTCTGCTAGTTCTATACCTTTATGTATTATTTGTAGCGGGTATCCTCTTCTTTTTAAAGTTTTCCGTAGTTCCTCCAGTCGGACAATCCGGAGGTCTTTGTCACTGACTATAGTACAGATCCTGCGTGCTAGGGAGTAGGGTATAGATTTTAGGCAGCTTTTGGGGTGATGGCTTCTAAAATGGAGATATTGTTGGGTGTCTGTGGGTTTGTGGTAGATGTCTGTGATTATGTGAGTGTTTTTAATTTTAATCAATACATCTAAGAAGGGTAGTTCTGTTTGACTGTGTTCAATGGTGAATTTAATCTTGGGGTGTATGTTCTGTAGTATGCTGTGTAATTTATTGATGTCCCCCCATGTGGGTTCCCAGAGGATAAAACAATCATCCAGGTATCTTTTCCAAGAGTTTATGAAGAGAGTTTGAATATTCTGTCCATATATTTCTTCTATCTTTTCATATAAGATCTTCTCTAGGTAGGCCAGTGTTAGGGTGGCATATGTTGGTGCCATTTTGGTTCCCATTGCTGTACCTAGAATCTGGATGTAGTTTTTGTTATTAAACTCAAAGGAGTTGTTGTTGAGAATAATGTCTATGCTGTCGAGGATGAATTGTTTGGTGAATCTGTGGTGTAGTATTTGTGGGTGTTTGTCCATCCAGTGTGATATTGCGTGTTTACCTAAGTCATGGGGAATGTTGCTATATAAGCAGCTTGAAACGCGTTATATATAAAATCATAAAATGGTAAAACAACAAAATAATAAATAAATGTTGAAAAAAACAACAAAATAATAAATAAATGTTGAAAAAAACATTCTACAAATGTTGGTAGCCTTACTCCTTTACATATATACTTTTCTCTCGTTGGAACTGCACTAATACTGCACTACCCTCTTTTATATATATATATATATATATATATATATATATATATATATATATATATAATAAAATAAAGAAACACTGAATCACATAATCACCGGTGCGATAATTTATTTCGACCCACCGGCCTTTTCAAGCATCCAAAACGAGGAGATTACATGTTTTCAAACATTTAATCTCCTTGAAAAGGTCGGAGGATTGAAATAAATGATCTCACTGGTGATTATGTGATTCCGTGTTACTTTATTTTATTCATGCTTTGTTTATTACATTGAGCTCTCATACTCGGATTTCCTTCTGGAATTTATTTCACTGACACACACACATATATATATATATATATATATATATATATATATATATATATATATATATATATATATATATATATATATATGTTATGGTGCCGTACCTACCTACAAAGAACTAATGGACTCGTCCACCTTATAAATACGGGAAGCACGTGACACTTGTCCTCTTCTTCCCAGGCAAACCAGCAATGGCGGTTGAGAGCAACATCTCCTTGTAATATCTTTCTTTCTATTATATAATATATACCTTTGTTCATTTAAACCATGTGTTCCTGTGTCATTCATTCAGCCGTACCCAGGTCCACAACAATATATATATATATTCATTCCTTTTACTTTAGTGTAAGTTCTCGGGGCTAACACATGATCTCTATATGAGATACACAGATATTCGACTGTTGTATTAAAGTTCTCCTTTGCCTCTAAAGCGTTAAGTTAATAAGGAAATGAAGAACATTAATTTTCCTCTTCGCAATTGACCAGTTAACAACGTTACTATGTACCTTCTTAATAATATCTTGGTGTTGCCGGGTTCCAAGACAAAGAATTGATCTACTCTGATGGAGTATGCAGCTTAGTGGTATTACCTGAGGTAGCATCACTTGTAGAAGATGCACCAATCCTCGTATGGTTTAGTCTGTAGAAATACCGATGGATCTTATTTGGGTTTCGAATACTATGTTATTTTGAATATTTGGTCAGGGTTTACTTGTAGGAGAAAAGCATCCTCATGTCAGGTTGTTCTGACAAACCCTTATACAGAGAGACCGAAGAAACTCCACGGTGGAGTCAAGTAACTAATTCACACTCTATATTTTTTTGTTTTCATTTTACTTCAGTCGAAGTTCTCAGAAATCAAGAGGCCTATTCCTGCGGCGAACACTTGATCTCTATATGAGATACATAGATATTCGAATATTCTCCTTTGCCTGTCAAACGTTGAGTTAGTAAAGAAGTTAAGAACATTAATTTTCCTCTTCCCAATTGACCAGTTGATTATGTTATAGTATTTCTTTCTTGGTCTTACCGGATTCCAGGACAAGAATTCATCCAGTCTGGTGGAGTATCAATCTGAGTTCTGCTACTTGAGGTAACCTCACGTATAAGCCAGTGTATAGCCGTGCCGAGGGGATCTTTCGATACTATGTTATTTTGAATATTTTGTCAGAGTTTCCTTATAGGGTGAAGTATCCTCATGTCAGGTTGTCCTGACACACCCTTGCACAGAGAGACCGAAGACACTCAAGGATAGTGTCTAGTAGGTAATTCAAACTCTCTCCAGGTAATTCACACTCTCTCTGGGTAATTCAAACGTTACCCCTTGTCTTTCTCTCTCTCTCTCTTTCCCTCTCTCTCTCTCTCCCTCTCTCTATTTCTCTCTCTCTCTCTCCCCCTCTCTCTCTCTCTCTCTCTATATATATATATATATATATATATATATATATATATATATTAATTTGTCGAGGAGGTTGATGATGCATTTGTCTGACACTAGCGCCATAGCCCGACACTTAACTAACAACCACTCCTGCCCCCGATCGGAATTCAGAAAACTCTTAGTAGAAAATACCAACATCTTAGAATTTAGTACTAACAATCAAAAACTCCATATATTAGAAGCCCTATATATAAAAAAAACAAAAAACCCTAATTAATAGAATTAACTATAATATATGTAATAATATTCTAAAATGTTTATAGCTCCAAATATAGTTTCGTATTTAGTACATAATTCCCGCCAAACACCTTCTATAAATACTACACATGGTCTAGACTGATTAGCCTCATTCCCGTTGAAGATGGACCCAGATAGGTCCGAAGATGGACCCAGATAGGTCCGACAGTACTTGGAAGACAGATGCAAATTATGGCTAATTTATCAGCCAATTCCCATCTGAAACTAAGATCCTAATTCGGACTATTGAAAGGTTCTACCAAAGGATATCTAGACATGAGTTGTCTCTGATATTCAACAATATATATATATATATATATATATATATATATATATATATATATATATATATATATATATATATATATATATATATATATATATATAATTAACTTGTTACAAATATCCAGGGGGTATGAATCTGAAGGAAGTTGAAACCGGGTTTATGAGAGTGCTCAATGAAAATTCAGAGCAAAATATATATTTTTTTATTTTATTCCATTAGTTGCGACAAAACAAGTTTTGTTTCATTGGTGCAAATAGCGACCAACTCATCGGGCTGGCGATGGAATTTAAATGGCATAAGTTTTAACTTCACTTTAACGGGAGATTGAAAATTGAAAATACATGTATTTTCAATTTTCAATCTCCCGTTTAAGTGAAGTTAAAACTTATGCCATTTGAATTCCATCGCCAGCCCGATGAGTTGGTCGCTATTTGCACCAATGAAACAAAACTTGTTTTGTCGCAACTAATGGAATAAAATCAATATATATATATATATATATATATATATATATATATATATATATATATATATATATATATATATATATATATATATATATATATATATATATATATATCCCATCTCTCTGTGTATACCTATCTGCGTGTGTTAAAATGCTATTATTATTAGAACTGCAACGTCAACTAATCTTCATTTCCTATCCAATTTCTGAGTGATCAGCATCTTTCGTCAATGCCTATGCTTAATAAGCGAGACCTTATTATAAACTGCTTGTGTAAGAACTGCAACTGAGTAAGAATCACAGTAATAATCATCATCATCATCATAATAATAATAATCATAATAATAATCATACTAATCATCATCATCATAATAATAATCATCATCATAATAATAATCATCATAATGATTATAATAATAATCATCATCATCATAATAATCATAATAATAATTATAATAATCGTCGCCTTGAATATGACGAAGCGTAATTCGTCTACGCCATTGGTCGAGTTAATAAGGTTCATAATTGAATTAATAATTAATAATTCGTCAAGCTAAATAAACTGAAATTGCCGAACACATGGAAAATATATCAATTACGTAGTTTATAATTATAGTGAGTAAACGATGAAGATAATCGAAATTAAGCAATTCTTACACACACACACACACACACACACACACACACACATATATATATATATATATATATATATATATATATAGAGAGAGAGAGAGAGAGAGAGAGAGAGAGAGAGAGAGAGAGAGAGAGAGAAGAAAAAAGAGTGATAAATATGCGACGAATGTCCAGATTTATTTCAAATTTCAATTGTTCAATGCAAGGTGTATTCTAGTGTTTATTATTCTTTCCTTAAGCCAATATATATGTAAGGAAAGGAAGTCAACATCTTAGAAGCACGGATTATAATGTATTAAAGTGAAATATTTTGAAAATCAACAATCGTGCAAAATTTAAATGAAAAATCTATTTATTTAATTTTTTTTTTCGCGAATTTTCGTTGTAAAATACAACCTTCTCAAGCGAGACTGTCTTATAGTGTTTTTTTCTTCTTTTCTTCCTCCTCATATTGGTGGTATTAACCCTGAGGGGTCGAAAACATGTCACGATCTTACGACGTTATTTTTTTTTTAGTCCTGGCGATGTTGTATACGCTGATTTGGCGCTTTTTTAAGTAAAGAAATGAAGTCAACATCTTAGAAGCACGGATTATAATGTATTAAAGTGAAATATTTTGAAAATCAACAATCGTGCAAAATTTTCAGCATCATGAGTCAAGGCAACCCAGCGATACAGAAAGTTCAATCATGAAATCATGTTATCTGCGTGTACGTACGTACGTACGTATGTGCCACCCTGTATCTCATCAAATATCTGATGGATTCAGCTGATTTTTGGTAGAGAGAGAGGTTCTATGGTCTAGTTGACGGCATTTTAATTTCAGTTTACCATATACCTTAGTTTTCCAGAAAATTCCAAAAAACTTTTAAAATGATCATTGTATTGAGGCATAGCCTTTGCAAAAATAGTGACATTCCATGAAAAATTGCCAGTATACTGAAATCATATGCCCTTAATAGGGTTAAGATGAAAATTCATATACACTAAATGTACAAAAGCAAGGAAATTCCCAAATTTTTACACTTTTATTGTCATTAAGGGTATGACTACATATCAACCAAACCATTTCATTATCACATCACTACAGTATAAATCTCTATACGATGAGCATATCAACGACGACGATGCTACACTCGAGGAGTACGTTAGTACGAGTACAGCTGGACCGTTCCCCGTATACATTACAGGCCAGTTACCTAACTTGTAACTACCTATTGTATGGTTCACTTTCAGTATTAAACCGTTTTATATGTGTATGTTGGCTGTTTGAGTTATTATTACGCATAGCATTACAAAAATAACGAAAGCCAACGTCTAGATACTGCTTATCTTCGCTGGTGTATACCCAGGTTTCGTCGCTGTTGGCTTGCCCCATCGACTGTTGATTTTGTTTTTATAAGAGTTTATTTATCGTGACAAGAAACGGGAATGAACGGCATGTGTACGAGAGAGAGAGGGAGAAAGAGAGAGAGAGAGAAAGAGAAAGAAAGAGAGAGAGATTGACTAGAATTAATATGTGAGAGATACCAAAACATACTGAGGGTAGGCCGACTTTAGGCCGCCTGCGCTCACGGTCCACCCCCACCCCCTCTCGGACTGGCGAGGACCCCGCGTTTCTCATGTCTGATCGATCGACTGTATGGCAGGCGAAGAGACAGAACCGCTCTTCTGGGCGGAAATTACGTGATTCTCGACTTCCGCTTTAAGTCCCCCCCCTTCCACCCACCTTTTAGGGCCATCTTCTTATGGCGGCCGACCCCCCCCCCCAACTTCGTTATCTAACACACCAGCAGAATGAAGCAAGTTACAAGTCGTGACATGCTGATCCAAAATGAGTTACGTTTTTTATACACCTTTCACTTTCCCGCCTTAACAGAGTACAGGATCGACTTCGAAATCTAGTTGGGAATGATCACTTCTCTCCCTACAACCCATTTCTCACAGAAGAGACGTTGTTAGTCTCTCTCTACTCTATCTTTATTTCCATGGAACGTTCTCGACTGAACTCCAATCTTTGGTTCGTCCTTGTTAGACATTCACAGCAAGAATTCGTATTTCTACCACAACGAAAAAATACACTTTCTGTTCTCCCTCCATGCGGCTATCGCCAGGCGGAATTTTCAGGGATAGATCTTTTTTGCAAGGGCTTCCAACTATCGAACACGTTACCGCTAGACTACTTCCCTGACGATTAAAACTTGGTCATCTTTAAATCCGATATCAACAAATTTTTGTCATGAACCGCCCCAAAAGCAATCAGACACCGTTCGTACCAATTAGCCCGTGTACCCTTTGATCATGTATCAGAATGATATTTCCCTCCTTTCAAAAAATGTCTGACTCAAAATGTGCGTTCTATACTAAAAATAATAACTAATACTAACATAATATAATAATAATAACTAATACTAACATAATATAATAATAATAACTAATACTAACATAATATAATAATAATAACTAATACTAACATAATATAATAATAATAACTAATACTAACATAATATAATAATAATAACTAATACTAACATAATATAATAATAATAATAATAATAACTAATACTAACATAATATAATAATAACTAATACTAACATAATATAATAATAATAACTAATACTAACATAATATAACAATAATAACTAATACTAACATAATATAATAATAATAATAACTAATACTAACATAATATAATAATAATAACTAATACTAACATAATATAATAATACTAACTAATACTAACATACTAGCATTTAATACAAACGCGAGTGGAGAGAAACTCCAACATGACCTTTCAGTAGCAATGTGCAATGCACTCTGTGTGTGTGTGTTTTCTTTGGGTTTTTTTTTGTGGCTGTGGATCCAGTTTGTGCCTGCTAATCTGTGGTGCCAATTACCCCAACCCCTTGAACCCCTTAAATTTCCCTAAAGAGGAGTGGAGGGAATCCCCCCTTCCCCTGGTTCAGAACCACTGGTTTATACCATTGATCAATGTACATACTCCCATAGTGTACCTCATCTTTCGGCTGGCAATCATCCCCGTCGCATTAATCATTATCTGAGTATGGCTGACTCTTGGCCTTGATTATTGGCGACTACAGAAACGGTGACTAAATCACCCGTCTTTGTTTCGGATACTTTTCTATCCTTGTTTATTCGCTATTTCTGAAGAAATTTGATCTTTACAATCATTCTTCTCTTTTTCCTAGTCTCGTCTGTTTCAATAACACCGCAGCCAGTCACGCCGCCCACGTGTGCGATGAATTATTCAATGAATTCAGTCGATTCTTTATTCATTCACGCTGTTCCATTCAATACACAGAGGCGGACATTATTTCTACAACTGCTTCTAAATACCAACGAGCAAAATAGCATCTTTTTAAAATGATTGTAAATAACAACAACGTCTGGTGAATATTTAAATATTCTGAATCGAATGGAAATGACCAGCATAGAATAATACATGTCTAACACACACGCACGCATATCTATTGGGGAGGACTTGAATGCCTACTAGACACCACCCTCGGGTGTCTTCGGTCTCTCTGTACAGGGGTTTGTCAGAGACTCTGACATGAGGATACCTTTTACTTGAAGTAAACCCTGACCAACTATTCAAAACAAATGGTGTGCTGTCTCCTCAAGCCATCCAGCACGTCTTCCGAATTGCAGGCGGGGGCACCCCCTCTACTCATAGAGGGCAGCTTCGAATAAACAATTAGAAGCCGTTGACAATGAGGAAATGAATAAAAAAAATATGAATAAAAACAAAAATAAATACTGGCAGGCCGGCACCCAGAATAAAAAGGGCCCATCAACCCGTTCATACACCAGGCGGGAAGATGTAAGCAATGGTGTAAACCTTCCTGCCTCTGGAAATGGTGCTCCAGCCAATACAGAGACCAACCAGGGTCAGCCATCAGGCCTTGAGACAAAAGGTCCGAAAATATCCGAAACAAAGACGGGTGATTTAGTCACTATTTTTTTAATCTCCATCAAATGCAGCAACAAAAAAAAGAAAGAAATATAAGAGGCTTAAAAGCCCAACCATGGACTGTTGCACAAAAGCAGGTGCTATTGTTTTGCTACCACTACTCAAAGTTTGAAAAGTGGAGCAAAACATCCAATGAGATTCTAGCTGATAAGATCCAAGAATCTATCCTCCCCGAAGAAATATATATATATATATATATATATATATATATATATATATATATATATATATATATATATATATATATATATATATATATATATATATATTAAATCCGAATTTTCGGTTTAATTTTCAAATATATCTCTTAATAACGCTTTCAATGCTCATGTAATAACACTCATATTATTATAACCCATGATTACAGCGCATTCACTACTTGCACCGGACATATATACAAACACTCTAATAACATCGAAGAGGATCGTCAGTCTCTGGCGGTGCCATTGACTTTCACCACGAAGAAAAAAAAAGAATATATATATATATATATATATATATATATATATATATATATATATATACTGTCTGTTCCCATGTTTAAGGTTTGTTAAACCGAAAATTTGGAATTTGGATTTATAAAATATATAAAATTAAAAAGGAAATGATTAATAAATTCCATTTATTGATATAAATTCACGCGTCTCTTAACTGGTTTCTCAAATTTTCAAATATATATATATATATATATATATATATATATATATATATATATATATATATATATACAGGGGAGTTTGGAATTGCCTACTAGACACCATCCTCGAGTGTCTTCGGTCTCTCTGTACAAAGGTTTGTCAGGACAACATGACATGGGGATACTTCACCCTACAAGTTAACCCTGACCAAATATTCAAAATAACATAGTATTCGAAGCCCAAATAAGATCTCGACACGGCTATACAATGGCTCATACGAGGAATGGTGCACCTTCTCCAAGTAATGTTACCTCAAGTAACAGCACTTAGCTCGATACTCCACCAGACCAGATGAATTCTCGTCCTGGAATCCGGTAAGACCAAGAGACCACAAGAAAGATATACTGTTACATAATCAATAGGTCAATTGATGAGAGGAAAATTAATGTTCTTCACTTCTTTATTAACTCAATGTTTGAGAGATGAAGGAGAACTTTAATAGAATATTCGAATATCCATGTATTTCATATAGAGATAAAATATTAGCCCCAGGAAGGGGCCCCTTGATTTCTGAGAACTTCGACCAAAGTAAAATGAAACGAAAAAGATATATATATATATATATATATATATATATATATATATATATATATATATATATAGAGAGAGAGAGAGAGAGAGAGAGAGAGAGAGAGAGAAGAAAAAAGAGTGATAAATATGCGACGATTGTCCAAATTTATTTCAAATTTAAATTGTTCAATGCAAGGTGTATTCAGTAATAAACTAGTGTTTATTATTCTTTCCTTAAGCCAAGGCTTTTCAAAGATCGAAATCTTATCATCAGAGGAGAAATACAGATGGATAAGTTGGCTTTCGAAAAAAACAAAGTTCAAATATTTGAAAAATATGAAAATTATTATTAAAGGAATTTTTGTTAAAAAACAAAATATATATATAGTGAACAGCCTCCGATGCTTCGCCAGTGTTCGCACTCACTATTTATCAAGGTATATTAATAAAATATTCATATCAAATCATGGAATCACGTTAGTAATTTAATTTTTCATATATATATATATATATATATATATATATATATATATATATATATTAACTTAGTTTACTCCAAACCAGGGAAATTGCCACTGTAGACGTAAGGGGCTACTGAGAATTAGGGTTTAAGTTGTGGGGGGTCATCCTAAGTTGGAAGCTGTGCAGCAAGATGTCTGTTTACATAAGTTTTAAATTTCTGCATGTCGGTACAGGGAGCAGGGAGGGAGTTCCAGAGACCGGCAGCACGAGGAAATAGCCTATTAGAGTAGAAGGCTCTCCGGCATCCGAGGACCTCCACAGTGAATGGATGTGACTTAAGTGATCTAGTGTATTTAGGTTAAGGGGTCACTAGAGCAGAAAGTTCATCGGAGCACACTCCATTGAAGTACTTGTAAAACAGGCATCAGGTGGGCAACATTACGGTGATGGGACAAAGGCTGGAGCTTGGTGGATAGTGAGGGACCTATCAGGTTAGAAACTCTTTTTTTGACCTTGTATAATAGAGAGAGAGAGAGACTGGTGGATGATGCACCAGCCCAGATGTGACAACAATACTCCATGCCTGGGCGGATGGGTGTTTTGTAGAGATATAGGATAATGTCAGGTGTGAGAAATTTACTAGTACGGTAGAAGGAGCCCACCTTCTTTGCAGCAGCCTTGGCAATGTCTTCTATGTATTTGTTCCAATTCATGTTACCTGTAAATGTTATGGCGGATGAGTTTGAACGTTGGACTCTCATGTAGGGTGTTATTTGCCATGGCAATTGGTGGTTGAAGAGGTTTCTTGTAGTTGTTGAAGGAAAGGAGCTTTGTCTTAGTAGCATTAAATGTTTCCATCACATTATGACCCCATTCCACTACAGACTGGAGGTCACTTTCTAAAGATTCGGCCATTGCCTCGGATATGTGTGCGTCCGTTTTGCCCAAATGATGAGAGTATAGCGTGGTGTCGTCAGCAAATATACCCATCGCAGACTCAATGTCACCAGGTAGGTCGCTTATGAAAATCAGGAACAGTAGAGGTCAAAGGATGGATCCCTGGGTACACTAGCATGTATGCCATGTTGCTTGGATGAACGGGTGACAAACTGTGTCTTTCTTTTGGTTAGGAAAGATCTAATCATATTAAATATCCGTCCAGTAATACCATATGCGTAAATTTTTATGAGAAGACCTTTATGCCAGACCTTGTCAAAGGCTTTGGATATATCAAGCGCTACCGCCCAAGCTTCACCTGCCTTGTCCAGTGTATGATGTATGCGTTCAAAGATGACCGTTAGAATATCCGCAGATTTCCAGTACTCTCCACCTCTTTTCGATAACCAGTACAAATGACTTTGCGGTATCGCAACAGCTGCTTACCATTGATTTCTTGCTAGTAACGACCATTAGTCTTCATGGTGGCAATAAGCTTCCCCAATGGTCCCAGTACTCTCCGTTCTCTCAGTTGTGTCGTTAGGATTTTCCACATAGTTGGTAAACAGGTTATTGGTCTGTAGTTGCTTGGGATCGTTCCCTTTTTGACATATTTTTGTATTAGCGTTGTCTTTACTTTGCTCATACACTCTAGTACGTCTGTTTTGTGAACACATCCTCTCAGTTTCTGCACTAGCCTTTCATTCTCTCTCTCTCTCTCTCTCTCTCTCTCTCTCTCTCTCTCTCTCTCTCTCTCTCTCTCTCTCTCAATATCAAATAGAGCTTTTATATATGATTATTTTTATTTACACAGACATGTACAAAATCTGCGACACTGGCATGTCGAAAGAAACATTCCAAATATGATCTACGGTTAAGATCGGATTTTAACTCTCTTGATGAGATCTCAGTTTATAACATCTGTTGATCGATAACATCGACATGCCAGTGTCGCAGATTTTGTACATGTCTGTGTAAATAAAAATAATCATAAATATATATATATATATATATATATATATATATATATATATATAAAATAATTTATAAAAATTCATATTTATCAAAAATAAAAAATATATATATATATACTGTATATATATATATATATATATATATATATATATATATATATATATATATATATATATGTGTGTGTGTGTGTGTGTGTGTGTGTGTGTTAATTTTATACGTACATTAAAGTAATCTATGGACATGTGTTTCTGGCTCACGGTCGTCATCAGTATGACTAACTTAGACAAGGATCAAATATTCATGTTTATAGTCCAGCGTTTTACCATTAGACCACGACGCCCTACCTAGAAATACGTATGATTTTTATCACCTAAATATTTAATTTCTATGTAATTGTTATATATATATATATATATATATATATATATGTGTGTGTGTGTGTGTGTGTGTGTGTGTGTTTATGTGTGTGTTTATTGTGTTTATGTGTGTGTTTGTGTGTGTAATTTACTATATCGATTTTATCTATTTATTCGCTTCAATCTTATCAAATTTTCACCGATTTTTACTTAATTTTGCCGCCCATCTACAAAGACGCGTGTCGCCTCCGCAAAAGAACAACAGATGATTAACGTCGCCTTTCTTCTTCTTCTTCTTCTTCTTCTTCTTCTCCTCCTTCTTCTTCTTCTTCTTCTTCTTCTTCTTCTTCTTCTTCTTCTTCTTCTTCTTCTCGTGACTCCAACGACACCATGTGTGGGCTGGCAACTAGCACCGTATGACGTCACATATACTCTGAAAAATGTGGGGACTTCCCTTGCCTGACGAGCCGCCCACGCTGCTAACTGACGTACGCGCGCAAGGGCGGCTTTCCCCGATTAATGTATGTACATCTCGACAAATCGGCGAATTCGAAACGATCGGTCGGATTAGAGGAAAACCACTCAGATGCGAAAAGCAGACGCTAATATGAAAAACGCGGATATAATAAATCAGAACATACGTCCATTCAATATGCGCGTTTAGCAACGAAAATATTATTTCAAACGTAATCGTTACAGACCGACGAAAATATTATTTCAAACGTAATCGTTACAGACCGACGAAAATATTATTTCAAACGTAATCGTAACAGACCGACTAAAATGTTATTTCAAACGTAATCGTAACAGACCGACTAAAATGTTATTTCAAACGTAATCGTTACAGACCGATAAAAATGTTTTTTCAAACGTAATTGTTACAGATCGACGAAAATATTATTTCAAACTTAGTTGTTACAGACCGATGAAAATGTTATTTCAAACGTAATCGTTACAGACCGATGAAAATGTTATTTCAAATGTAATCGTTACAGATCGACGAAAATATTATTTAAATTTAGTTGTTACAGACCGATGAAAATGTTATTTCAAACGTAATCGTTACAGACCGACGAAAATGTTATTTAAAACGTAACTGTTACAGACCGACGAAAATGTTATTTCAAACGTAACTTTTACAGATCAACGAAAATATTATTTCAAACGTAATCGTTACATACCGACGAAAATATTATTTCAAACGTAATTGTTACATACCGACGAAAATGTTATTTCAAACTTAATCGTTACAGACCGACGAAAATGTTATTTCAAACGTAACTGTTACAGATCGACGAAAATATTATTTCAAACTTAGTTCTTACAGACCGATGAAAATGTTATTTCAAACGTAATCGTTACAGATCGACGAAAATATTATTTCAAACTTAGTTGTTACAGACCGATGAAAATGTTATTTCAAATGTAATCGTTACAGACCGACGAAAATTTTATTTCAAACGTAATTGTTACAGACCGACGAAAATGTTATTCAAACGTAATTGTAACAGATGACGAAAATGTTATTTCAAACGTAATCGTTACAGACAGATGAAAATGTTATTTCAAACTTAGTTGTTACAGACCGATGAAAATGTTATTTCAAACGTAATCGTTAAAGAGCGACGAAAATGTTATTTCAAACGTAATCGTTACAGACTGACGAAAATGTTATTTCAAACGTAATCGTTACATACCGACGAAAATGTAATTTAAAACTTAGTTGTTACAGACTGACGAAAATGTTATTTCAAACGTAATCGTTACAGACCGACGAAAATGTTATTTCAAACTTAGTTGTTACAGATCGACGAAAATGTTATTTCAAACGTAATCGTTACATACCGACGAAAATGTTATTTCAAACTTAGTTGTTACAGACCGACGAAAATGTTATTTCAAACGTAATTGTAACAGATGACGAAAATGTTATTTCAAACGTAATCGTTACAGACCGATGAAAATGTTATTTCAAACGTAATTGTTACAGACCGACGAAAATGTTATTTCAAACGTAATCGTTACAGACCGATGAAAATGTTATTTCAAACGTAATTGTTACAGAACGACGAAAATGTAATTTCAAACGTAAGCGTTACAGACCGACGAAAATGTTATTTAAAACGTAATCATTACAGAGCGACGAAAATGTTATTTCAAACGTAATCGTTACAGACCGACAAAAATGTTATTTCAAACGTAATTGTTACAGACCGTTGAAAATGTTATTTCAAACGTAATCGTTACAGACCGACAAAAGTATTATTCTAAACGTAATCGTTACAGACCGACGAAAATGTTATTATAAATGTAATCGTTACAGACCGACGGAAATGTTATTTCAAACGTAATCGTTAGAAGTCGACGAAAATGTTATTTCAAACATAATTGTTACCAACCGACGAAAATGTTATTTCACACATAATTGTTACAGACCGACGAGAATCTTATGACAAACGCAATCGTTGTAACGACGAAAATGTTATTCTAAACGTAATCGTTACAGACCGACGAAAATGTTATTTCAAACGTAATCGTTACAGACCGACAAAAATGTTATTTTAAACGTAGTCGTTACAGACCGACTAAAATGTTATTTCAAACGTAATCGTTACAGACCGACAAAAGTGTTATTCCAAACGTAATCGTTACAGACCGACAAAAATGTTATTTTAAACGTAGTCGTTACAGACCGACGAAAATGTTATTTCAAACGTAATCGTTACAGACCGACAAAAGTGTTATTCTGAACGTAAACGTTACAGACCGACAAAAATATTATTTTAAACGTAATCGTTACAGACCGACGAAAATGTTATTCTAAACGTAATCATTACAGACCGACAAAAATGTTATTTCAAACGTAATCGTTACAGACCGACGAAAATGTTATTTCAAACGTAATTGTTACAGATCGACGAAAATGTTATTTCAAACGTAATTGTTACAGATCGACGAAAATGTTATTTCAAACGTAAGCGAAACAGACTGACGAAAATGTTATTTCAAACGTAATCGTTACAGATCAACGAAAATGTTATTATAAACGTAATCGTTACAGACCGACAAAAATGTTATTTCAAACGTAATCGTTACAAGTCGACGAAAATGTTATTTCAAACTTAATCGGTACAGATCGACGAAAATGTTATTTCAAACATAATTGTTACAGACCCACGAAAAAGTTATTTCAAACGTAATCGTTAGAAGTCGACGAGAAAGTTATTTCAAACATAATTGTTACAGACCGACGAGAATGTTATTCTAAACGTAATCGTTACAGATCGACGAAAATTCTATCGTAAACGTAAGCGAGACAGACTGATGAAAATGTTATTTCAAACGGAACTGTTACAGATCGACGAAAATGGTATTTCAAACGTAATCGTTACAGATCGACGAAAATGTTATTTCAAACGTAATCGTTACAGATCGACGAAAATTTTAATCTCAACATAATCGTTACAGACCGACAAAAATGTTATTTCAAACGTAATCGTTGTAACGACGAAAATGTTATTCTAAACGTAATCGTTACAGATCGACGAAAATGTTATTTCAAACGTAATCGTTGTAACGACGAAAATGTTATTCTAAACGTAATCGTTACAGATCGACGAAAATGTTATTCTAAACGTAATCGTTATAGATCGACGAAAATGTTATTTCAAACGTAATCGTTACAGATCGACGAGAATGTTATTTCAAACGTAATTGTTACAGATCGATGAAAATGTTATTCTAAACGTAATCGTTATAGACCGACGAAAATGTTATTTTTAACTGAAGTGCGTTTATTTATCTCTTTAGGTTAGACACAAGGTTTTGTGAGGTTTTGAAAAGCCAGCGAACTCAGAAGAGGTGCACTGACCTACAAAAAATGCTTCAGCAACCCGGTAGGGGTACCTCATGCGATTAGCAATAAACTAACACTTTCTCAAAAAAGAAAGTAAAGCCTGTAAGGGTGGATCTCCTATGGCTGCATCGAACTATATAAAATAGGTGACGCTTGAAATGTTTCGGGTAGCTCACATGTCCCAAAACGCGTCGATTTGCTTTAATATATTTGGTGGGCAACATAAGTATAACTGAAAAGTACTATTAAATAGAGATTTCTAAGATTTCTTTACCTGTGTCCGACTTTAGATAAATTATTATATTGTTTAAATAGATATTACCATATATATATATGTCTTTAAATTACTTGAATATCTCAACAGGAGGTACAATAATGTTTGTAAAAACTTATTTTGTATACTGTTTTAAGTAAAATGAAAGAAATCCATTCGATGGTTTTTCAAAAATGTATGTATTAAACAAAAACTTAATGTTTACATAATCATGCACTGCATTCTCAAAGTGCTTCCCTTTGGCACCCAAATCAAATGAACAGGAACAAATATCTATTACCAACTTCTTTTCGCGTTTCAGTTGTCTTTTGGCAGCAGTGAAAGAATTCTCATTTGCATAATAGCATCGAACAAGATCAATTTTCACCTTCACATCCATACGGGCGCTCTGAAGGGGAAATTAAAAAAATGAACTGTATGAATGAATGTACATTGCAATCATAAAATTAAACCAACTTTTTAAAAAATATACCAATCTTCTTGACAGATTTGTATTTCAACCGATCGCTGTGGAGACGAGTGGAGTGATAGGCTCTGACACGCGCGACTTCCTCGGCAGCCTTGGTCTATTAATGACGCGCAACACCGGAGACAATCACGAATTGTCTTGACTTTACCGAGCGCCTCTCTATCGCCATTATTCGTGGAAACGCCTTGAGTCTGCTCTCGGCCTGCCAAACCATGCGGACATTCGAAGAAAACTATGGACTGTGATGCATTTATATATAAGGAATCAGGATTTCTCGATATTGAACTAAACAATGTCCAAGTGACGAATAACGGATTTATTAATTATTTGTTGAATTATTAATCTTATAGTTTACTTTTTCACCGAATGGATGGGGGTAATATATTTGTTTCTTATTTTTTTTATATTAGTGATTGAATAAAACTTCCCAAGTTGTTTTATTTTTTTTAAATAAAACAACTTGATTTGAACTTTCTATTCTTCGACTCTCTGCCATCAAAAATCAATTCATAATTTTTTGCGGATTGAAACAAACTTCTTTTTTAGTTCCTGCTTGTTTGTTTATTTGTTTGTTTGTTTGTTTGTTCACAAACTACCTCTAATGGTTTGGAGATAAACCCCCGTAACCATACATATTCTGAACAACATTACCAAGAGTACTTATATATATATATATATATATATATATATATATATATATATATATATATATATATATATATATATGATAATTTTATTTACACAGACATGTACAAAATCTGCGACACTGGCATATCGATGTTATCGATCAACAGTTACTATAAACTGAGATCTCATCAGGCAGAGTTAGAATCCGATCTTAACCTCCGATCATATTTGGAGAGAACCTGACGGTTTCTACGAGTAATGACACGACACAGAAGAAGCTGGACAAACTACACAACGTGGGCTTTAAGAACTCGTCCAGGTGATGTAAGTCATGTGACCAAGCTATAATGATTGTCGATTAAACACTGCATTATCTATCAGCTTGAAATGTTTCGTCAGGCTATTTTGCGCCAGCGCGCCGGCCTCCCCTGCCTACTGGCAGTGAGCGAACCGGCGATTCCTCACCTCCACTCTGTTCGTCAGTCAGGAACAAAAGAGATCGAAAAAGCCTCCCACCGTCATGCGTCACTTCCGACTTCCAATGCTACTCCTACCCCCTTTTTCAGGAAGCCCCCTACTCTCTGCACCTTTCACTATCTAACATAATTCAATCATGCTGACAACGAATCAATCTTTCGTGTTGCGTTTCTCCGTTTTCTCCGTACATGTTACACTGACGCCTGAGATGATCGGGATTTACCGCGTGATTTCTGTTCACCATTACTCATTCGAAAATCAGCTTGTACGATTGTTAAGGTTCCAGATTAAGGATATTGTTTTTAATGGGTGGTTAGTTTTTTTAGTAAAGGATGTTATACTTGGAGCTCATAACATTTTCAAATATGTATTTGTACTGTAAAATTACATTTCGCAAGTGAATGGTTAGTAGATTCATTTGTTTTGTAAGCGTATATTTTGTAAATACATTGTCTGTAAATGATGGATTCTTTTTAGCCTATAGATGGAATTTTAACAAGTTCTACCATTCCAGCTTTAAAGTGGACGTGTGTAACGTAGCTGGAAATGATCTTCAATCCCCACAGTGCGACCACTTCGTCGGCAGAATCAGCTGGCCGAATTTCTGTAGTCGCAATGGTGAGGTGGCAGCGTTACACGATGGGCCTAGTCTTGACTGTCAATCTGGGTAATCATAAGCATCAAATGTAAGGGAACTAAATCAATTTATTTTCTCGTTTTTTTGTCGGAGTTGCTCCCCTTGATTTGACAGAAAAGAAATAAGCAAAACAGTTGTTGTTTTTTTTTTTGTTTATAACAGCTGTTTTTATTCCACAGCTAAATGCATTCACAAACAGACAAACAAGTCTCTCTCTATATATAAGTACTCTTGGTAATGTTGTTCAGAATATGTATGGTTACGGGGGGTTATCTCGGACTTGAGTGGTTGACACTTCTACACCTCCACTTCTACACCGGTGATCCACTTGTTAGGTATTTTTCTGCCCTCAGAGTCGACCGTGCACAAGTTAAATAACTTTTTCTTACGTCATACGATCTTCTTCTTCTTCTTCTTCTTCTTCTTCTTCTTCTTCTTCTTCTTCTTCTTCTTCTTCTTCTTCTTCTTCTTCTGTGCGATAGCAGCTTTCCTAAACGTTATAAATAAAGAAACACCGTAAAGGCAAATGTTTTTTTTTAAATCTCTTTCGGATCTTATTCTTTCTTTATCGCATACATGTAGATGCACGGGGATATACTTTCCTTTCTTCACCCCACCATGTCCCTAGCGCCAGGCAGAAGTTACATAGACAGAGATTCTTTGCAAAGGCTTACAACCTGTTGATTATAGCTTGGTCGTCGTCGAATCCAATGTTTACACATTCCTGTCCTAATCAACCCCATAATAAATCAAACGCATTTCATACCATTCATCAATGTCAGGACTCACATAGTATTCCTCATCCTTTGGCTGATGATCATCCCGTTTCATTAATTATTATCCTCGAGTGGTTCATGGCCTTGATAAGTGGTGACTCAAAAAAACAAGCAACACAAAAAACAAATAAACAAAAAAGCCAACCTCCTCATCTAGGCGGCATCTATCCAACCCCTCCCCTCTCTCTCTCTCTCTCTCTCTCTCTCTCTCTCTCTCTCTATCTATCTATTTCTCTATCTCTATCCCTCGCTCTCTCTGCCGGTTCAGTCGAAAAATCTTCTCTTCGCATTTGCCACGTCAGTTTAGCGGCTTCCTGTAGCTGCAACGTCACTACCAGGATACGAAGCTCTTAAGACTTCTACTCGCAAGATTCTACTCTACTCAATTTTTGACCTTACGTGGAAATTTACCATACTAACCATATCTTTACACACTCGCATATAAATATTATTACACGTTCGGCAAGCTTGTCGAGTTAATAGGAGTTTTATTTACAAGGAAGGCCCTCTCTGTCGCTTTCATCAGCTGAGTATTTACTCGTCTTATATGAAATAGTAGCGAGTAAACAGAGGTCATTTTTTCTTCGTAACTCACTTTTATTAATTTAATTTATTTATTAATTCGTTTGTCATGTCTCTGGTTGGTCGGAACATTTCTTTTTTTAAGCGTCTTCTTGTCACCACCCTAACCCTAACCCTAACCCTAACCCCCACACACAAAAGATTTACACTTATTAATATAACTAACAAATATATGCTCCCTCTGGTTGCATATTTTTGCTAGGTTAGGAGAATGGTATTACGACGAACAAACATATACTACACTGCCTTCTCCAAAGGAGGAATTAATGCCTGGGAGGATGGTATCATGACGAACTAACAGAAACTACAGTAAACACCTAGGAAGAGGTAATGCATAGGAGTACGGTATTATCACGAACGAACACATACTACAAAGCACCCCCCCCCCAAGAAAAAGGAAGAATTAGTGCCTGGAAGGAAGGTATCATGACGAACAAAGATATACTACACTATCTCTCTGCCCCACTATCTCTCTACACTACACTATCCCCCCCCAAAAAAAAGTAACGTCTGCAGTGATTGTATTCTGACGAACGAACATATACTACACTACCCCCTCCAAAGAGGGTGATAATGCCTAGGAGGATGGTCTCATGACAACAGAACACATACTAAACTACCCTCCCCAAAAGAGAAAGTAATGCCTGGAAGGGTGGTATGATGAACGAACATATACTACACAAACCCCAAGAGGCGAGCTGATACCAGGAAGGATGAGCTCATGACAACAAAACAGATACTACATCAGTCCCTATTCACCCCACCCCACAAAAAAGTACTGCCTGTAAGGTCTTATGACAACCGAGCAGATACTCATTTACCCTACCCAAAAAGGGGGAAATAGTGCTAGGGGGATAGTAGCATAAAAACACAACAAATACTGCACTATACTCACACCCACCACAGAATTGAGATATCAAATCTCCATTAGTAATCAAAGTACAATAGTACATCAATAGAAGTAATAGTATAGTATTGTCTTCGGGCAGAGAGATACCAAATCTCCATTAGTAATAGAAGTACAATAGTACATCAATAGTAGTAATAGCATAGTATCGTCTTCGGACAGAGAGATATCAAATCTCCATTAGTAATAGAAGTACAATTGTACATTAATAGAATTAATAGTATAGTATTGTCTTCGGGCAGAGAGATACCAAATCTTCATTAGTAATAGAAGTACAATAGTACATTAATAGAATTAATAGCATAGTATTGTCTTCGGGCAGAAAGACATCACATCTCTATTTGTAATAGAAGTACAATTGTACATTAATAGAAGTAATAGTATAGTACCGTCTTCAGGTAGAGATACCAAATCTCCATTAGTAATAGAAGTACAATAGTACATCAATAGAAGTAATAGCATAGTATTGTCTTCGGGCAGAGAGATATCAAATCTCCATTAGTAATAGAAGTACAATTGTAAAATTAATAGAAGTAATAGCATAGTATTGTCTTTGGGCAGAGAGATATCAAATCTCCATTCGTAATAGAAGTACAATAGTACATCAATAGAAGTAATAGTATAGTATTGTCTTCGGGCAGAGAGATACCAAATCTCCATTAGTAATAGAAGTACAATTGTACATTAATAGAAGTAATAGTATAGTTTTGGTTTCAAAAAGATATTAAATCACCTTTAATAATAGATGTCAAAATACGGATCAAATTTATTATCCAATAATTCCAACAAAATGCCCTTCAATTCCATTTCTTACCATTATTTTCGAATTCATCTTATTTAATCTTAAAATCTGCTACGCAATTTCTATTCTTAATCCTATCTAGCAACTATTTCGAAAAATATATTACTCTATTACCAAAAAAAAAACAATTGGTTAATTGAGCTTTTGAAATTTGACTTACTTGACAAAAACCTTCCAGATTGAGAAGAAATATTTTTTAAAATCTCTACTATTATTTTAATTTCCATTAATTATTTAAAAGTTACGGTAATTATGCAGTATAATTTACAATAAAAAGATGGGGAAAAGAAAAACATAGACAAAAATTAACTGTTACCAAACGCAAGAAAATTTACTTTACGACTTACCTGTATAATTTTTCACGTGTGTTTACTGATTCTAAGATTTATTATCTTCTATGCATTGTTATCGTCCCTTTAACATAGCCAAGCACGCGTGGTTGCTATCATGACCGCCAGTTTTGGGGTACTTGGTCGCGAATTTCAGGCTTAAACGATAGTACAAACATTTTTTTTAAAGGGTGTTAGTGGAACCGTAAGCCTAAGTCCGAAGGTGGTTGACAATCAGATTAGAATAAGTTTATTATTATTATTATTATTATTATTATTATTATTATTATTATTATTATTATTATTATTATTATTATTATTATTATTATTATTATTATTATTATTATTATTATCTTTCATCCCTCGTATCAGGCGACATGTGAATCTGGGAGGGGGGGGTCAAATCTTGTCTATAAAATACCATACCTAAGTGACCTTATATATTTGGTAAATCATAGATCTACACTTAACTTCAAAATCATATTACTGCCGCGTAAATATGGAGAGAAGGTTGACGGACACACGAACGCACGTGGACGAACGGTTCGCCGCAATGACGTCATAAACGCACTTTTACGATTTCTGACTGCAATTCTTAACAAAACGGGGTTATTCCTCCGTAAGCAGCTGTCGCAAACGTCGCATAAATGCGTTGGAAATGACAAAATGGGTTTTCTGAGTTCTCATTTATTGATTTTCGATAATGCCACTAAATGGCACCGGTGCCGGCATTAAGGGGCTAATGGCCCTCACAACCTGA
Source organism: Sepiola atlantica (assembly GCA_963556195.1). Lineage (NCBI taxonomy): Eukaryota > Metazoa > Mollusca > Cephalopoda > Sepiida > Sepiolidae > Sepiola > Sepiola atlantica. The sequence goes on from OY744535.1 coordinate 28,605,830, forward strand.
TCTATCATACACGGCTTCCGCATGGAGAATCGAAGCGATGATTTAATCGAATGAGTGTCAATCGCTGCCGGTGACTTCGAACAGAAATTCAATTGATTGATAGTTCTCGGAAATTTTACTGCATTAACATGTTAAAGAGAACGACAATTTATTGGAAATCAGGGTTTACAATATCTATCTATCTATCTATCTATCTATCTATCTATCTATCTATCTATCCTTCTTTATATATATATATATATATATATATATATATATATATATATATATATATATATATATATGAGTATTTTATTTACAAAGACATGTACAAAATCTGCGACACCGACATGTCGATGTTATCGATCAACAGCTGTTATAAACTGATATATATATATATATATAGATATTGTTCGTTCTTTTTTTTTTTTTTTAAGCATTGAATAAAATGTAATAAAATGACGTAAGAAGCCCTTTTTAACAATGCGTGAAAGAATTTATTTCTTTTTTTTCTTTTTCCAATCAATTTCGAAGTTTACAAACTTCATCTTCAGGGATGTTTTTTTTTTTTTTTTATAAAATAAACAAACCTTTACTTTTGTTTATAAGTAGCGTCGAGATGGTGTGACGCTCTCCACCAAGATGGAATGGGCGGAAGTGAAAAATATTAAGAACGATTATGCCAGGGGCAAGCCGGGAGTTATAAAGATATTGTTCGTTCTTTTTTTTTTTTTTTTAAGCATTGAATAAAATGTAATAAAATGACGTAAGAAGCCCTTTTTAACAATGCGTGAAAGAATTTATTTCTTTTTTTTCTTTTTCCAATCAATTTCGAAGTTTACAAACTTCATCTTCAGGGATGTATTTTTTTTTTTTTTTATAAAATAAACAAACCTTTACTTTTGTTTATAAGTAGCGTCGAGATGGTGTGACGCTCTCCACCAAGATGGAATGGGCGGAAGTGAAAAATATTAAGAACGATTATGCCAGGGGCAAGCCGGGAGTTATAAAGATATTGTTCGTTCTTTTTTTTTTTTTTTAAGCATTGAATAAAATGTAATAAAATGACGTAAGAAGTAAAGGTTTGTTTATTTTATAAAAAAAAAAAAAATACATCCCTGAAGATGAAGTTTGTAAACTTCGAAATTGATTGGAAAAAGAAAAAAAAGAAATAAATTCTTTCACGCATTGTTAAAAAGGGCTTCTTACGTCATTTTATTACATTTTATTCAATGCTTAAAAAAAAAAAAAAGAACGAACAATATCTTTATAACTCCCGGCTTGCCCCTGGCATAATCGTTCTTAATATTTTTCACTTCCGCCCATTCCATCTTGGTGGAGAGCGTCACACCATCTCGACGCTACTTATAAACAAAAGTAAAGGTTTGTTTATTTTATAAAAAAAAAAAAATACATCCCTGAAGATGAAGTTTGTAAACTTCGAAATTGATTGGAAAAAGAAAAAAAAGAAATAAATTCTTTCACGCATTGTTAAAAAGGGCTTCTTACGTCATTTTATTACATTTTATTCAATGCTTAAAAAAAAAAAAAAGAACGAACAATATCTTTATAACTCCCGGCTTGCCCCTGGCATAATCGTTCTTAATATTTTTCACTTCCGCCCATTCCATCTTGGTGGAGAGCGTCACACCATCTCGACGCTACTTATAAACAAAAGTAAAGGTTTGTTTATTTTATAAAAAAAAAAAAATACATCCCTGAAGATGAAGTTTGTAAACTTCGAAATTGATTGGAAAAAGAAAAAAAAGAAATAAATTCTTTCACGCATTGTTAAAAAGGGCTTCTTACGTCATTTTATTACATTTTATTCAATGCTTAAAAAAAAAAAAAAAGAACGAACAATATCTTTATAACTCCCGGCTTGCCCCTGGCATAATCGTTCTTAATATTTTTCACTTCCGCCCATTCCATCTTGGTGGAGAGCGTCACACCATCTCGACGCTACTTATAAACAAAAGTAAAGGTTTGTTTATTTTATAAAAAAAAAAAAAATACATCCCTGAAGATGAAGTTTGTAAACTTCGAAATTGATTGGAAAAAGAAAAAAAAGAAATAAATTCTTTCACGCATTGTTAAAAAGGGCTTCTTACGTCATTTTATTACATTTTATTCAATGCTTAAAAAAAAAAAAAAAGAACGAACAATATCTTTATAACTCCCGGCTTGCCCCTGGCATAATCGTTCTTAATATTTTTCACTTCCGCCCATTCCATCTTGGTGGAGAGCGTCACACCATCTCGACGCTACTTATAAACAAAAGTAAAGGTTTGTTTATTTTATATAAAAAAAAAAATACATCCCTGAAGATGAAGTTTGTAAACTTCGAAATTGATTGGAAAAAGAAAAAAAAGAAATAAATTCTTTCACGCATTGTTAAAAAGGGCTTCTTACGTCATTTTATTACATTTTATTCAATGCTTAAAAAAAAAAAAAAAAGAACGAACAATATCTTTATAACTCCCGGCTTGCCCCTGGCATAATCGTTCTTAATATTTTTCACTTCCGCCCATTCCATCTTGGTGGAGAGCGTCACACCATCTCGACGCTACTTATAAACAAAAGTAAAGGTTTGTTTATTTTATAAAAAAAAAAAAAATACATCCCTGAAGATGAAGTTTGTAAACTTCGAAATTGATTGGAAAAAGAAAAAAAAGAAATAAATTCTTTCACGCATTGTTAAAAAGGGCTTCTTACGTCATTTTATTACATTTTATTCAATGCTTAAAAAAAAAAAAAAAAGAACGAACAATATCTTTATAACTCCCGGCTTGCCCCTGGCATAATCGTTCTTAATATTTTTCACTTCCGCCCATTCCATCTTGGTGGAGAGCGTCACACCATCTCGACGCTACTTATAAACAAAA
>OY744535.1:28611193-28676193 GCA_963556195.1 Sepiola atlantica
ATAATGGTTTTCTGAGGAGAAGATTTTCTTTGAAAACTCATGAGTTAAGGACGCAATATCACTCCTTGTTTTTGAACTTTAATAAAATCTGATTAATTTCTCATTTTATTATGTCATTCAATTAATGAATGTTTATATATATATATATATATATATATATATATATATATATATATATATATATATATATATATATACATATGTTTGATTAAACAGGAGTGCCAACTTCTGCTTATTCAGCTTTTGATCCGTTTTTTCTAGTTTTCGTACGACGGATTTGATGTTATAATCCAAGGAGTGTAAAAAATCTCCGTATTTTGTGCGAAGACTAGAATAAACGGATCAAAAGTTGAATAAGCAGAAGTTGGCACTCCTGTTTAATCAAACATGTATAAAATGAAAGAATGCTGCCCAATTATACAAATTTTATATATATATATATATGTATATATATATATATATATAGAGAGAGAGAGAGATAGATAGATAGATAGATAGATAGATAGATAGATAGATAGATAGATAGATCAAGTGAAAGAATAAAATGAGGTACGAATCAAATTTTATTACAATGCAAAGTTCAGACAAAGTTCTTAACTCATGAGTTTTCAAAGAAAATCTTCTCCTCAGAGGACCATTACCGCAATGATATTACTGCAGGTAATAAAAATTAAACTTTGAAAAATATATAAAAAAGTATATATAGAAAAATACATAAATGTATATACAACATCAAATATATCGATCCAAAACATACTATTTAGTAAAACTATACAGTTCATCCAAGTCAACAAGTCTAAAATAGCTCCAGGCAAGACATCCAAGGTGTTGATTAAAGAATGATCCAAATGGTGAATGGTAGTCCAAGAGCGAAATAAGCGAAAAAAAAAAGAAAGTTATCCGGGGTGGAAGTTCATTTACTGTCGATGTAGTAGATGATATATATATATATATATTTATTTGAAAACTATATATTGCATATTTCAGAAACGTACCGGGCTTACAGATCGGGCTTACTTTTTACATTTTTTAAAACTCTATGTCTAGTTGAACGATTCTATCAGTTTTTCTGTATTAATCTATACTTAGACTTAGACATCAAGCTTCTTCTTTCTTCTGAATCAGATTATTCTGGGGTTGGCATTAGTTTTTCCCCGATATTTTTCTAGTTAGAAATCTTTCTGGAAAGACATCGGGTACTTATAGGAAGGACCACGAGAAGGTTGCCAACATCCCTAAGTGAAAGTGGTACTGTGGAACCGACTGGATTCGAACTTGGAACACACAGGTCTTCATCAGTCTCGTTAGCCACTTAACCGCCGTCACCTCCCTTAGACGTGTTGATTTTGTTACATTCCAAAGACCAAGATTTTTTTTTCTTACGAAACATTTATTTTAACACAAACCCTTTTGATATAATTTTACGGTTCCGTTTCGTTCATCAGGAGAACAACCAACATTTGTATGTCCATATCGGATATTTCCTCTCCGAATTTATCAAAGACTAAAAAAACGTTCTCAATTCGAAAAATTGTATATTGCGATATGAAAAAAATAATGGTCTGGAAATCAGAACAAACTCGCATCGGATGCGCTTCCATCCATAGCGTCTCTTACATCACCACCTGCGCCTGGCAGCCATATTGTAATTTGGAAACAAAGTCAGGTGTCTGCTCAACGGTAATTATAAGAGCCAAACGGACCGCAGATTCGGAATCAGTACTTTCGACCCGGTGTCCTTATGTAAATCTTCTTCAACATTTGTAAAACTTATTATTCCAAATTAAAAGTTCGTTAAAAATTACATCAGAAACAAACGTTCCGACATTTTTAGCGTTTTCTTTTTTCAAACGGACCAAACAACATACTTACGTACATATAATACATGCATAATTACAACATACATAACGTAAGAAAATAATTATATAAAAATAAGTCGAACTATTTTAGATCTATGCGGAGGGATAAAACAGATGTTTTATTTTGTATCCCTACGCCGAGACGTTAGTTTAAAAGTGAAGTCTGCTCAATGTTTCGAGATGGTGGCGCTTTTTGAATAAAGAAATTAACAACATCTTTGAAGCACACATGACAATGTATTAAAATGAAAGTTTTGAAAAACCAACATGGCGCAATTTTAAATGATCTTCAAAGACGTTATTAATTTCCTTATTCAAATAGCGCCACCAGCGCGAAACATCGACCAGACTTGACTTTTAAACTAACGTCCCTAACAACGAGACGTGTTTTTTTTTCTGACTGTGCCGTGGATTCGACCCCTCTGGATTAATACCATCGAAATGAAGAAGAAGAAGAAGAAGAAGAAGAAGAAGAAGAAGAAGAAGAAGAAGAAGAAGAAGAAGAAGAAGAAAAAAGAAGCAGAAAGAAAAAAAGAAGCAGAAAGAAAAAAGAAAAAGCAGAAAGAAAAAGAAGAAGAAGAAGAAGAAGAAGAAAAACAAAGAAGAAGAAAAGAAGAAAAAAAGAAGAAAAAGACAGAAAAAAAAAAGAAGAAAAAAAGAAGAAGAAGAAGAAAAAGAAGAAGAAGAAGAAGAAAAAGAAGAAGAAGAAGAAGAAGAAAGAAGAATAAGCAGAGATAAAAAAGAACAAGAAGCAGAAAGAAAAAGAAGAAGAAGAAGAAGAAGAAGAAGAAGAAGAAGAAGAAGAAGAAGAAGAAAAAAAAGAAGAAGAAAAGAAGAAAAAAAGAAGGAAAAAAAGAAGAAAAAGACAGAAAAAGACAGAAGAAAAAAGAAGAAGAAGAAGAAGAAGAAGAAGAAGAAGAAGAAGAAGAAGAAGAAGAAGAAGAAGAAGAAGAAGAAGAAGAAGAAGAGAACAAAAACTAAAGAACAGTCTCGCCTGGACAAGATGTTATTAATCGAAAGCTTGCAAAAAATGAAATTAAATAAATGATTTTATTATTTAAAATTGCACCATGTTGGTTTTTCGAAAAATTCATTTTTATTTCGATTGTTGATTATGTTGGTTGGTTTCTGTCTTGAAGGATTTCTTTAAGATTTTGACTGTTTTTATCGTTTCCATTTGTTATGTGATCTTAATCTTTCATTGTCGTTCGTCATTATTATTTTTATTATTATTATTATTTACTCACTAGGAGTTATCACACTGGTCATCGTCAATAATCGCTCACTGCCAACAACCTGTGGTATTCCCTGGAGTCTGAGTGACAACAAGTCTCCTCAGACTTCCAGTATGCTCCACCTCTTTTCGTTCATCACCGCTGATGACCTTGCGGTATCGCAACAGCCACCTACCACCGATTTCACGGTGATAAGGGCCATTGGTCCCCTCTGGGGCCCGGGTGGCAACAAGCCTCCCCAAGGTCCCAGAGCTGTCCGCGCTCTTCCAGTGGAGGTCTGGTTTGCGCTTTCCCTCCTCGACCCTCTGTCCATAATTTTCGTGGTGTCAGCCTATGCTTGCGCCTCTCTCGTGCCGTTGTATTTTTCTCGGTTCTGTTTTCTTGTGCTTCCATTATTATTATTATTATTATTATTATTATTATTATTATTTATACTCACTAGGAGTTCTCACGCAGGTCATAATCAGTGATTGATCATCGACAACAGCCGATGGTATTCCCTGGAGTCTGAGTGACAACAAGTCTCCCCAGATTTCCAGTATTCTCCACCTCATTTCGATAGCCACCGCAAATAACCTTGCAGTATCGCAACAGCCGTTTACCATTGATTATTCGCTGGTAAGGACCATTGGTCTTCTCTGGGATTTGGGTAGCAATAAGCCTCCCCAAGGTCCCAGCCCTCTCTGTACTTCCAGTGAAGGTCTGGTTTGTGCTGTTCCTCCTCGGTCTTCTCATCCTCCTTGACCCTATGCGAATAGTTTGTGTTGTGTCAGCCTAAGCTGGAACCAGGGGTTTTTTTGGGAGGGGGGGGAAGCGGGGGAGGAGAGCGGGGGAGCGGTGCATATGGATTATTATTATTATTATTATTATTATTATTATTATTATTATTATTATTATATAAGAGTATTATTATTATGTATGGTTCTCAAAAGACTTATTATTTTGCAATCTAATTTACATACCTTTTGTGGTGCGCATAGACACTGGCATGTAAATTAGATGAGAGTGACTCATATCTCTAAATTCTCACAAAGATATTGAAAATATTATAGAGTGGTCTATGAACAGAATTAGAAAGGGCGAGAGAAATACATAGATAGCTAAGAGAGGGAGAGAGAGAGAGAGAGAGAGAGAGAGAGAGAGAGAGAGAGAGAGAGAGAGGAGCAAGAAAGATAGGTAACTTGTTCAGTTAATTATAAATTACGGTTTATTTCAACAATTAAAAAAGTTTTTCTTACATAATTCAATCCCAGAACTAAAGTATATTTTAGCATTAATTTATATGATTAAGCCTGGGAGGGTGGACCTCCTAGAACTGCACAGGACAAACACACACACCGGCGGAATTAGGGCAGGCAAGTATTGTTGAATATAAGAGACAACTCATGTCTCGATATCCTTTAGTAGATCCTTTCAATAGTCCGAATCAGGATCGTAGTTTCAGAGGGGAATTGGCTGATGAATTTGCCATAGTTTGGATTTGTCTCCCAAAGGATATCTAGACATGAGTTGTCACTTATATTCAACAATATATATATATATATATATATATATATATATATATATATATATATATATATATATAATCCAGATAAAACATCCACAGGGTAGTAATCCAAAGAATTTCAACCGGGTTTATAAAAAGTGCTCAATATAAAATAGAGTTTTTATATACGATTATTTTTATTTACACAGACATGTACAAAATCTGCGACACTGGCATGTCGATGTTATCGATCAACAGTTATTATGAACTGAGATTTCATCAGGCAGAGTTAGAATCCAATCTTAACCTTAGATCATATTTGGAAAGAAACTACGTTTGTTTCCTAAAGCATATATATGTATACATACACATGGATACTGCACCCCATAAACTGGTATTGTCTTGGCCTTCGGGGCTTGATTTACGCCGGTCTATGGGTCTGTCCTGTGCAGTTCTAGGAGGTCCACCCTCCCAGGCTTCGCCTCCTCTCTTTGAGGAGGAGTAAGTTTGTTGCTTATTGCCTGAGGCGCCCCTACCGGGGAATGCCGACGGGGCTGCCCAGGCAATTTTTAACCCCCACTTTCCCGACCCGACCTTGGGTCATATCTTACTTGTGGGAGTAAGATAAAAACTGGCCTTGTGCCTAACTCCTTGAGAGGAGTAAATCAATATATATATATATATAAAAAAAGCCTTATATATATATATATATATATATATATATATATATATATATATATATATATATATATATATATATAAAGCTTTTGGGAAACAAACGTTGATTAACTCTGCTTTAGTATAATAGCAGATAGATAAATATCAGTGACCTGTGACCTATGACCTGTGACCTGTGACCTGTGACCTATGACCTGTGACCTGTATGTTTATTTAATAGTTATACTTCATGAGGTGACTATCTTAAAACCCCTCCGTAATACGACTAGATATTGCTAAATTAGTTATTAAGACTTACAACTTAAATATTTATATTCATGATTAGGGGCGCGTCCAGGGGTTAGGTCACGTCGGCTCCGGAGGGCACTGCCATTAATACTATAACTACCAACATCGCTGGAGCTAAGTCTTCCTTGTGGGGGAAAAGACGTGATGTAGGAACGGTGGCGGGGGTACCTGGTAACAGACCGTTAACAGCACATGACTTGAGCGTTATCGATCATTAGCATAGCGCTATTCGTTCGACTGGCATTAACGCACATGCGCTTTCGTTGAACGAGAGGGAAGCTGGTATGACGTCATCGCCTTTTTTGAAAATAAAAAAAATGTATGGTGTCTTCCCGTTTTTAATGCATCTCTCCCTTGCTGCTACAACTGCTACTGCTGCTACTGCTGCTAACACACAGCTGTTATTCAGTCATCAGGTTTCTGATTTTGTCTTTTAAGAACATAGACACAGCCGGCGAAACTCTCCGATTAGGATGGGGATTACGGGGGCGAGGGAGAAATGTGTGGTTTCAGAAGAGTTCATGAGCCCATCCCCCCAAAAAAAGTTTTATTTCTTGCTTTTTTTTTTATCTACCTCCCACAAGGTAAGATGTGACACAAGGTCGGGAAAGTGAGATTAGATAAGCCAGCGCTCGAGAGGTGAGCACTCTGGCCATTTACAAATTGCCTAGGCAGCCCCGTCGGCATTCCCCGGTAGGGGCGCCTCAGACAGTAAGTAATAAACTTACTCCTCCCCAAAGAGGGGAGGCAAAGCCTGGGAGGGTGCACCTCCTAGAACTGCACAGGACCGGCAACCCCCAATAGACCGGCGTAAATCCAGACCCAAAGGCCCGGACGATGCCGGTTTATTAGGTGGGGTAAACACCCCTGGTTCCCCTTACTAAATATGGGGTCGGAAATAAAGTTCAGGTGGTCCCCGACTTACGTAGGAATTCCGTTCCTACGCGTCGTCGTAATTCGATTTTCGACGTAAGTCGGGTCTTTTTATTGTTTTTTTTTGTTGTTGTTTTTTTTTGTTTTATACCAATGAGTCACCACTTACCGAGGTTAAAATCCACTCGAGGATAAGTGGTCAGTTGGAGATGTTCAGTTTGATGATGAATAACATACGGTATAATCAAGTTGACACACCGGCTCTTGTATGTCACCAGAGTTAAGTAATATTGCGCCTGGCCAGTATCAAATGGGTGACCATTTAGAAACACCAGGCACCGTATGTGGGAGAACAATAAGACTTCCCCGAAATAAATAAAAAAGATGATTTAGTCATAAGTGCTTCCGTATAACCTGCCAATCAACACGTGTTGACACAGCGCTACAACCGCACCTCCTCTTCCCTGGGCGAACGTTCTGTTCTCAGTCATGTGGTGAAGCTCCCCCGGGGGGGGGGGGGGAAGAGTTAGGGTTAGGGGAGAAGAGTATGCAATTCGTTGTTTCGTTCCTTTTTTTGTAGATGAAACATTATTATAAGATTGAAACCGATGGAGGAAATAGCCAAACTTTGATTACTTAAGAAGACGGCTGGACAGGTATTCGTTGACATTGGACTTGAAGATGACCATGTTGTATTCTACAAGGAAGCAGTCTCGATGTAACGTGTTCCACAGATTGAAAGTTCTTGGAAAGAAACACCTATTCATAGTGTACATAAATGGCTACGTCACTCAGCTACCAGATACAGTAGATGTAATCGGTTATATATATATATATATATATATATATATATATATATATATATATATATATATATATATATATATATATATATATTATAACCGATTACATAACACAGCGTGACGTCACTTGCTTTATATGCATCATTCCTTCACTTATAGAAGTTGAATTACTGTATGTCTCGCCGCCTTAAATGTGTTAAAATTATCATTGTTTATAAGCTGTTCAGAATTGGCCTATCGATTAGCGAGGTTGGATTGGAGTTGAAAAATAGTTGTAATCCAAGGTTTCGAATCGTGTGACCGGTAGTGAATAGTCATACTTCTATGCTGATGAGTCTTGATTGAAAAGAGACGAAACGTATACGTCCATAGATAAACAATAACAAATATATATATATATATATATATATATATATATATATATATATATATATATATATATATATTAATTTTATACGTACATAAAAGTAATCCATGGACACGTGTTTCTGGCTCACAGCCGTCATCAGTCATGGCTAACTTACACAATGGTCGAAATTTCGATGTCTATAGTCTAGCGTCATATATATATATATATATATAGAGAGAGAGAGAGAGAGAGGGGGGGGGAGAGAGATTAACTTATCAAAGATAAGTTTAAATTAAAACGTATTTTTTTCTTTATTGTAAATCGCATTTCTTTCTTTTTCTTTTCTTTTCTTTTCTTTTCTTTTTTTCAGATATGTCTTGGCATCTCTATGAGAGGTGTTGTCGGTCGGCCGGCCGGCCGGTCGGCCAGTCACACTCTGTGGAACAGATGGGGCTGCAAAATCGAGCCAACCATTTACGAATGTGGAAAGGGGGGGCCATACGATGCAGCACTTCCTAACCTGTCCGCTACTATTCAAGAAGTACAGTTCGAAAGATTTCCAGAATTTAATAATTATGTATTTCTTTCTTTCTTTTTTCTTTTCTTTTTATCAGATACGTCTTGGCGTCTCTATAAGAGGTGTTCTCAGTCGGCAGGCCAGTCACACTCTGTGGGTCCAGTGGTAGATGGTTACCCGCCCGAGGACAAGTATGAGGCGATTAAAAGCGGCTATGGCGAGATGGGGCTCCAAAACCGACCCAACCTCTGCGAATGTGGAGAGGGGGACCATAGTGTGCAGCACCGCCTAACATGTCCTCTACGATCCAACAAGTACAGTTTTAAAGATCTCCAGAGTCCAACAATAATGCAAAGGACTGTGTAAAAAAATGGGGAACTTGCATATAACCACCAGAAGCTTTGAAGAGACATCAAGAAGAGAGATCTCTAAACATGCGGAGTGAATGGACGCTTCCTATTTTAGATGTATCAGAGTTTTTACATGAGGCTTTCTGTTATGCTTAAGTTTGAAATATCATTTTCTTTGGTTTGTAATGCTTAAGTTTGAAATAGAACTTTCTTTGGTCTGTAACGCTTAAGTTTGAAATAGAATTTTGTTTGGTCTGTAACGCTTAAGTTTGAAATATCATTTTCTTTGGTCTGTAACGCTTAAGTTTGAAATATCATTTTCTTTGGTCTGTAATGGTTAAGTTTGAAATAGAACTTTCTTTGGTCTGTAACGCTTAAGTTTGAAATAGAATTTTGTTTGGTCTGTAACGCTTAAGTTTGAAATATCATTTTCTTTGGTCTGTAACGCTTAAGTTTGAAATAGAATTTTGTTTGGTCTGTAACGCTTAAGTTTGAAATATCATTTTCTTTGGTCTGAAATGGTTAAGTTTGAAATAGAATTTTCTTTGGTCTGTAATGGTTAAGTTTGAAATAGAATTTTCTTTGGTCTGTAATGGTTAAGTTTGAAATAGAATTTTCTTTGGTCTGTAATGGTTAAGTTTGAAATAGAACTTTCTTTGGTCTGTAATGGGTAAGTTTGAAATAGAATTTTCTTTGGTCTGTAACGCTTAAGTTTGAAATATCATTTTCTTTGGTTTGTAATGCTTAAGTTTGAAATATCATTTTCTTTGGTCTGTAATGGTTAAGTTTGAAATATCATTTTCTTTGGTCTGTAATGGTTAAGTTTGAAATATCATTTTCTTTGGTCTTTAACGCTTAAGTTTGAAATAGAATTTTGTTTGGTCTGAAATGGTTAAGTTTGAAATAGAACTTTCTTTGGTCTTTAACGCTTAAGTTTGAAATAGAATTTTGTTTGGTCTGTAACGCTTAAGTTTGAAATATCATTTTCTTTGGTCTTTAACGCTTAAGTTTGAAATATCATTTTCTTTGGTCTTTAACGCTTAAGTTTGAAATATCATTTTCTTTGGTCTTTAACGCTTAAGTTTGAAATATCATTTTCTTTGGTCTTTAACGCTTAAGTTTGAAATATCATTTTCTTTGGTCTTTAACGCTTAAGTTTGAAATAGAATTTTCTTTGGTCTGTAATGGTTAAGCTTGAAATAGAACTTTCTTTGGTCTGTAATGCTTAAGTTGGAAATAGAATTTTCTTTGGTCTGTAACGCTTAAGTTTGAAATATCATTTTCTTTGGTCTGTAATGGTTAAGTTTGAAATAGAATTTTGTTTGGTCTGTAATGGTTAAGTTTGAAATAAAACTTTCTTTGGTCTGTAATGGTTAAGTTTGAAATAGAATTTTCTTTGGTCTGTAATGGTTAAGTTTGAAATAGAACTTTCTTTGGTCTGTAATGGTTAAGTTTGAAATAGAATTTTCTTTGGTCTGTAACGCTTAAGTTTGAAATATCATTTTCTTTGGTCTGTAATGGTTAAGTTTGAAATATCATTTTCTTTGGTCTGTAACGCTTAAGTTTGAAATAGAATTTTCTTTGGTCTATAATGCTTAAGTTTGAAATAGAATTGTCTTTGGTCTGTAATGCTTAAGTTAGAAATAGAATTTTCTTTGGTCTGTAATTCTTAAGTTTGAAATAGAATTTTCTTTGGTCTGTAATTCTTAAGTTTGAAATAGAATTTTATTTGATCCGTAATGCTTAAGTTTGAAATAGAATTTTATTTGATCCGTAATGCTTAAGTTTGAAATATCTACTTAAGTGGAAATATGCATGTAGATCGTTTACTCTAATATAAACATACGGATTGACCGCCTACAAAAATAGAAACATGCTTACTAGAACGGAAACACGCAGGTAGACCGCTTTTTTTTTTAACATAGTTCACCCCAAACAAGGCAAGCCGCTACTGTAGACGTAAGGGGCTACTGAGAAAAGAAAAGGGGAGAAGGAAGGGGGGGGGAGGTCACCCTAACTTGGGATCTGCGCAGCGAGATGTCTGTTCACATTAGTTTTAAACTTCTGCATGTCTGTTCTGTCGGGGAAACAGGGGGCATGGAGAGAGTTCCAGAGGCCAGCAGTACGAGGAAAGAAGCTATTTGAGTAGAAGGCTCTCCGACATCCGGGGACCTCCACAGTGAATGAATGAGATTTAGTTGATTGTCGAGTTAGTTTAGGGAATTTACGTCGAGGGGGCATCAGAGTAGCCAATTCATCGGAGCATAATCCATTGAAGTATTTGTAAAACAAGCACAAGAATGCCACATTGCGGCGATGGGCAGGGACTGGAGCTTGGTTGACAGTGAGGGTCCAATTAGGTTGGCGATTCTTTTTTGGACCTTGTCAAGGAGGGAGAGACTAGTAGATGATGCACCAGCCCAGATGTGACAACAATACTCCATGCATGGGCGAATGGTGGCTTTGTAGAGATACAGGATAATGTCAGGTGTGAGGAGTTTACTAGCACGGTAGAGGGAGCCAACCTTATTTGCGGCAGCCTTGGCAATGTCTTCAATGTATTTGTTCCAATTCATGTTACTTGTGAAGGTTAGGCCGAGGAGTTTGAATGATGAACTCTCAGGTAGGGTGTTATTTGCCATGACAATCGGTGGTTGAATAGGTTCCTTGTAGTTATTGAAGGAAAGGAACTTTGTCTTTGCGGCATTAAAAGTTACCAACCATTTATGACCCCAATCCACTACAGCCTGGAGGTCATTTTCTAAAGATTCAGCCATTGCCTTGGATATGATCGCGTCTGTTTTACCAACATGGCGAGAGTAAAGTGTGGTGTCGTCAGCAAATAAACCAATCTCAGACTCTACGTCATTAGGGAGATCGTTTATGAAGATCAGAAACAATAAAGGTCCAAGGATAGATCCCTGGCCTATACCAGCATTTATGTCATATTGCTTAGATGAACGGCCATTGAGGACAACCTTGACTTTTCTTTTGTCTAGGAAGGATCTAATTATATTAAGTAGTTGCCCAGTAATACCGTATGAGCGTATTTTCAGGAGAAGCCCTTTATACCATACCTTGTCGAAGGCCTTGGATATATCAAGCGCTACTGCCCTAGCTTCACCTGCCTTGTCGAGTGTATGATACATACGTTCCGAGATGCCCGTTAGGATGTCTGCAGTAGATCGTGCTTGTCTAAAATACTAAAATACTAAAATACTGTCTAAATTACTAAAATAAAGATTTGTGCGACCAACCGTTTTCTCTCTGGTTACTAATTTAAGTGTAGGAGTAGGAGTTACTAGTCCCGCCACAAGTAAAAGGTACCCATCCTTCGACCCATAACACCCTAAAAGAAACGCGGTAGAATTCTAATAAGGGTCACTAAAGTAAAAACATGCAGGTACCCAAAAATAGACACATGCACGCAGACTGCTTACTAGAGTAGAAATATCTATGTACATTGCTTACTAAAGTAGAAATATCTATGTAGACTGCTTACTAAAGTAGAAATATCTATGTAGACTGCTTACTAAAGTAAAAATATCTATATAGACTGCTTACTAAAGTAGAAATATCTATGTAGACTGCTTACTAAAGTAGAAGTATCTATGTAGACTGCTTACTAAAATAGAAATATCTATGTAGACTGCTTACTAAAGTAGAAATATCTGTGTAGACTGCTTACTAAAGTAGAAATATCTGTGTAGACTGTTTACTAAAGTAGAAATATCTACGTAGACTGCTTACTAAAATAGAAATATCTATGTAGACTTCTTAGTAAAGTAGAAATATCTATGTAGACTGCTTACTAAAGTAGAAGTATCTATGTAGACTGCTTACTAAAGTAGAAATATCTGTGTAGACTGCTTACTAAAGTAGAAATATCTGTGTAGACTGTTTACTAAAGTAGAAATATCTACGTAGACTGCTTACTAAAATAGAAATATCTATGTAGACTTCTTAGTAAAGTAGAAATATCTATGTAGATTGCTTACTAAAATAGAACCATGCAGGTAGATCGCCTACTTAATTAGCACAGACTAGTCTATTATAGGCCACCACCGTTCAAAACGTCTGTTACCATTTCTACGAAAAAAACAATTATTGGCATGAGTAAAATTAAAAATTAAAAATGGCTGGCTTTTCTCAAAAACGAACAAGCTCATTATTTTTGCATGAGAATCGGTTAATGTTCTGCCACAGCCTCGGGCGCAACTGCCTTTGACGTTGACATGTCTTGGCGAAGAGAGCATTCGACTTAGCCAAGTGCTGCTTTGAACGCCGCATATATTAAGACTTTGCTTCCGGTCTCTGACGTAAATTTCAGTAATTGAATACTATTCACCCGGCGCGCGTAAGAGGTTAAAAGAATTTACACTGAAGATGAAGATGAACTCTGTCTCGCCCACAGACGACCCCCCCCCACCCCGCTTTCCGGTCCAATCCGCCCTCTTCACTCCAACGCTTCTTGACGCGTTGATCTTCATCGGAAGCGCCCCCCCCCCCCCCTCACACGAAAAGCCGAGATGCCGATAAACACGTACTCGTTCCAATAATAGCAAATATACATCTTAATCCTTGAGCCGAGGGAGATTTCGTTTCGTCAAACACTTGTGGCCGCGTTGGAATTGACATGGGAACGTTTCTCTGCGTCTACATATGGAACGAAACTGTACTTTCAACGCAAAGCAACTGATTTCACCGGAACTCAGGGTTAGGGTTAGGGTTCGACGGGAGACGGGGGTTGAAATCCCGGGTGGGCGATGTGTGTGTCTCTCTGGTCTCCGCTTGTTCCCCCACCTTCCTCTTAATTGTTTCTTTCTTTCTTTCTTTTTTTCTTTTTTCGTCCTTTCTTGTATGCCGTCTTTCTCACTTTCTTTCTTTTGTGTTCTGCTTTTCTATCTTTCTCTGTTTCCCGACCACTCGCTTATTTCTTACATTCTGACGCGCACATTTTCTTTCTCTCTTTCTTTTTCTTCCTTCTTTTCTTTCTCTCTTTCTTTTTCTTTCTTCCTTCTTTTCTTTCTCTCTTTCTTTTTCTTTCTTCCTTCTTTTCTTTCTTTCTTTTTCTTCCTTCTTTTCTTTCTCTCTTTCTTTTTCTTTCTTCCTTCTTTTTTTTCTCTCTTTCTTTTTCTTTCTTCCTTCTTTTCTTTCTCTCTTTCTTTTTCTTTTTTCTTTTCTTTCTCTCTTTCTTTTTCTTTCTTCCTTTCTTTTTGTCTCTTCTTCTTTCTTCCTTCTTTTCTTTCTCTCTTTCTTTTTCTCTCTTTCTTTTTCTTTCTTCTTTTCTTTTTCTCTCTTTCTTTTTCTTCCTTTTTTCTTTCTCTCTTTCTTTTTCTTTCTTCCTTTATTTTTCTCTTTCTTTTTCTTTCTTCCTTTATTTTTCTCTTTCTTTTTCTTTCTTCCTTTATTTTTCTCTTTCTTTTTCTTTCTTCCTTTATTTCTCTCTTTCTATTTCTTTCTTTTCTCCACTATTTTGACTAGTTTTACCAGATCAGGCTGTCTGAAAATACTGGCTACCTGACCATAAATGCACCAAACATTGGTGTTATTGTTTTTTTCCTTTCCCTTTGAAAAACTCGATCATGTTTTTCAAAACCAAAAACAACAATGTTCCAAAAAAAAAAAACAACCAAACACCATGAATAAATATTTGAAGATATAATGAACTTGAAGCATAAAAACTTTTACCAAAATGACCGGATTCGACATTAAATAAACTGAAAAGGGTTGATATGCCGTAAAAAAAAAACAACAAAACATTATTTTTTCTATCCTTACTTTCCCCCTCTTTTCACTTCTTTTTTCTTTCACTCTTTTTACTTCTTTCTTTCTTCATCACTTTATTTTTCACATCCACTTTCACCTTTTTTCTTTCTTTCTTTCTTTCCTTTTTCTTTCTTTCTTTCCTTTTTCTTTCTTTCTTTCCTTTTTCTTTATTTATGTATGTCATTCTCTCGCACTTATCTTTTTCGGACTATTTTCCTTCGTTTTTTTTATTCATTCTTTCATACTTTCTTCCCTTCTCTCTTTCTTTCTTCTTTTCTTTTCAGTCTTTTTCTTTTTCTCCCTTTATATTCAATATTTACTTTCCTCGTAGCCCTTTCCTCCTTCTTCTTGTTCAAGAACACAACAGCGGCGATTGTAATTTAAAACAAGATGTTATTTACTTAACAAAATGAATATTCGATTTCTGTGGTCGCTTATCTTTACCTGAAAAAGTATGGGGTCACTTATCTTTACCTGTAAAAGTCTAGGGTCGCTTATCTTTACCTGTAAAAGTCTGAGGTCACTTATATTTACCTGTAAAAGTCTGGGGTCGCTTATCTTTACCTGAAAAAGTCAGGGGTCACTTATCTTTACCTGTAAAAGTCTGGGGTCGCATATCTTTACCTGTAAAAGTCAGGGGTCACCTATCTTTACCTGTAAAAATCTGGGGTCGCTTATCTTTACCTGTAAAAGTCAGGTGTCACTTATCTTTACCTGTAAAAGTCTGGGGTCGCTTATCTTTACCTGTAAAAGTCAGGGGTCACCTATCTTTACCTGTAAAAATCTGGGGTCGCTTATCTTTACCTGTAAAAGTCTGGGGTCGCTTATCTTTATCTGTAAAAGTCTGGGTCGCTTATCCTTACCTGTAAAAGTCTGGGGTCTCTTATCTTTACCTGTAAAAGTCAGGTGTCACTTATCTTTACCTGTAAAAGTCTGGGGTCGCTTATCTTTACCTGTAAAAGTCAGGTGTCACTTATCTTTACCTGTAAAAGTCAGGGGTCACTTATCTTTACCTGTAAAAGTCTGGGGTCGCTTATCTTTATCTGTAAAAGTCTGGGTCGCTTATCCTTACCTGTAAAAGTCTGGGGTTTCTTATCTTTACCTGTAAAAGTCAGGTGTCACTTATCTTTACCTGTAAAAGTCAGGGGTCGCTTATCTTTACCTGTAAAAGTCAGGGGTCGCTTATCTTTACCTGTAAAAGTCAGGGGTCGCTTATCTTTACCTGTAAAAGTCTGGGGTCACTTATCTTTACCTGTAAAAGTCTGGGGTCGCTTATCTTTACCTGTAAAAGTCAGGTATCGCTTATCTTTACCTGTAAAAGTCTGGGGTCGCTTATCTTTACCTGTAAAAGTCAGGTGTCACTTATCTTTACCTGTAAAAGTCTGGGGTCGCTTATCTTTACCTGTAAAAGTCAGGTGTCACTTATCTTTACCTGTAAAAGTCTGGGGTCACGTATCTTTACCTGTAAAAGTCTGAGGTCACTTATCTTTACCTGTAAAAGTCTGGGTCGCTTATCTTTACCTGTAAAAGTCAGGTGTCACTTATCTTTACCTGTAAAAGTCTGGGGTCGCTTATCTTTACCTGTAAAAGTCAGGTGTCACTTATCTTTACCTGCAAAAGTCTGGGGTCACGTATCTTTACCTGTAAAAGTCTGGGGTCGCTTATCTTTACCTGTAAAAGTCTGAGTCGCTTATCTTTATCTGTAAAAGTCTGGGGTCGCTTATCTTTATCTGTAAAAGTCTGGGTCGCTTATCTTTACCTGTAAAAGTCTGGGGTCGCTTATCTTTACCTGTAAAAGTCTGGGGTCACGTATCTTTACCTGTAAAAGTCTGGGGTCGCTTATCTTTACCTGTAAAAGTCTGGGGTTACGTATCTTTACCTGTAAAAGTCTGGGGTCGCTTATCTTTACCTGTAAAAGTCAGGTGTCACTTATCTTTACCTGTAAAAGTCTGGGGTCGCTTATCTTTACCTGTAAAAGTCTGGGGTCGCTTATCTTTACCTGTAAAAGTCAGGTGTCACTTATCTTTACCTGTAAAAGTCTGGGGTCGCTTATCTTTACCTGTAAAAATCAGGAGTCGCTTATCTTTACCTGAAAAAGTCTAAAGTCGTTTGTCTTTACCTGTAAAAGTCTGAAGTCGCTTATCTTTCCCTGTAAGAGTCTGGGGTCGCTTATCCTTACATGTAAATGTCAGGGGTCACTTATCTTTACCTGTAAAAGTCTGTGGTCGCTTATCTTTACCTGCAAAAGTCTGTGGTCGCTAATCTTACTTGTAAAAGTCAGGGGTCACTTATCTTTACCTGTAAAAGTCAGGGGTCGCTTATCTTTATCTGAAAAAGTCTAAAGTCGTTTGTCTTTACCTGTCAGAGTCTGGGGTCGCTCATCCTTACATGTAAAAGTCAGGGGTCACTTATCTTTAGATGGAAATGTCTAGTGTCGCCTTTTTTTTACCTGTAAAAGTATACGGTCAATAAATTTCCTAAAATTATGTTTTGTATATAGATATGCTACAAAATTTTTTTCATTGATTTATTATTTTCTGCAGGATTGGTTTGTTTCAATCCTACCCTCTGCCATTCATTTTGGCGAATTCTCCACACAGACGAACTTTTTCTTTGGTGTCTATTTTTGACAAAGGGAAGATTTTCCCGAAATATTAAATGATTTTTAATCATCATCTGGACAACACATACAGCCGACACCACACATGCTGTTATGTAAGATTGTAAAGAAAACTAAATTATAAGTCCTCCCCTTCGATTTATTATTTTTGTTCTTTCCAGCTTCTCATCAATCCGGCACTCTGCATTGCCCCCAGCCTTCTTAATATATTTACTACAATTCCCAGCAATGCTTCAAGCAAACTACCATTCTTTATAATATTTCGACTACTTCTTTCACACTCTTACCCATCCACCCCGCTTACTTTCAAATTATCTTCATTTCTTCAAATCTTTTCTAAAACTATGATACTACCTACATACCAAAGACACAGAGTTCCCCCTTTCCCTCCTCTTTCCCCAGCCCCTCAAAATCCATGCTACACCTCACCACGACAAAAACCTCAGCAACCCCCTCCCTCTCTCCCACTCTAAGACAAATTCACTAACACTCCCACCTTCCCCTTTTTCACTCACAGCCATCCACATTCATTTCACTCTCTGCCACTGACTGACATTATCTCAGTCCAGCGCTCTTAGTAGCCACGGCTACTACTTTTTCTCATCAACCCATCATGTCAACCCAATATTTCGATGTACTTGCATGACATTTTTCTTAAATTTATCATCCTGAGGAAGTCTTACAAATAAAGACGAAACGTTGATTAATATATAAAAAATATATATATATATTAATCCCGGTAAAGTAAACATCCACAGGATAGGAATCCAAAGGATTTCAACCGGGATTATAAAAAATGCTCAATATCAAATAGAGCTTTTATATGTATTTTTTAATTTTAATTTTAATTTTAATTTTATTTTTATTTATTTGAATTTATTTTATATCTGCTTTTCGACAGTCTCAAATCTATCCACGTGATCTTTTAAATTTTAAATTTCTTTTTTCCTTTCTTTTCTTTTCTTTTCTCTCCCATTTCATTCTTCCCAAATAATCGGATTTTAATTCTGTCTGATGAGATCTCAGTTTATAACAGCTGTTGATCAATAACATCGACATGCCAGTGTCACAGATTTTTTACATGTCTGTATGAATATAAATAATCATATATATATATATATATATATATATATATGTATATATATATATATATATATATATATATATATATATATATATATGTGTGTGTGTGTGTGTGTGCGTGTGTGTGTGTGTGTGTTTGTCCTTATTATCTATCTATCTATCTATCTATCTATCTATTTATCTATCTATCACCATGCTCATAACCTCTCTCTCTCTCTCTCTCTCTCTCTCTCTCTCTATATATATATATATATATATATATATATATATATATATATATATATATATATATATATATATATACCTCTCGGGCGCTGGCTTTTCAACCCCCACTTTCCGACCCGAGCTTGGGTCACATCTTACTTGTGGGAGTAGGATAAAAACTGGCCTTGTGCCTAACTCCTGGAGAGGAGTAAATTACTATATATATATATATATATATATATATATATATATATATATGTGTGTGTGTGGCGATCTATTTATCTTAATTATTTTTGTCCCTTTCTTCCTGTCCAATTATAAAAGCGAATCATGTATAAAAAAGACTTCCATTCACTCGTTCCGTTTCTAACGGAAGATTACCGGAGGCCCGACGACGTCACAATGACGTCATCGATTGTCATTGCTCGTTATCATTCTCTTCACCTTCAACCACCGTCCATATTGGACTTTTACTACACCCACGTTGTTAGGCTCCTCCCACGGCCCCATCCTCCTCCTATATTTCCTCCTCCTCTTCTACCTCTATACTTCCTCTTCATCTTCATCTTTTTCTTCCTCTTTTTCTTCATCTTCGTCTTCGTCTTCGTCTTCTTCTTCTTCTTCTTCTTCTTCTTCTTCTTCTTATTATTATTATTATTATTATTAGTAGTAGTAGTAGTAGTAGTAGTAGTAGTAGTAGTAGTAGTAGTATCATAATTATATGATAATAATAATAATTTATTATTATTATCATTATTATTATTATTATTATTATTATTATTATTATTATTTGTACTCACTAGGAGTTATCACACAGGTCATCGTCAGTGATTGCTCACCGACAACAACCGGTGGTGTTCCCTGGAGTCTGAGTGACAACAAGCCTCCCCAGATTTCCAGTACTTTCCACCTCTTTTCGATAACCACCGCAATTGACCTTGCGGTATCGCAACAGTCGCTTACCATTGATTTCTCGCTGTTAAGAACCATTAGTCTCCTCTGGGATTTGGGTGACAATAAGCCTCTTCAAGGTCCCAGCACTCTCCGCACTCTCCCGGTGGAGGTTCGCTTAGTGTTCTCCCATCCTCCTTGACCCTTCACGACTATTTTGTGAGGTATCAGCCGAGGCTGGTGCCATAACATTTTTTGGGGGTGAGGCACAGTTTATGATATTTCTGTCAGTTTCTGTTCCTTGGTTCGTGTGGGGGTGTTCTTCCTGTGGTTATTATTATTATTTGTACTCACTAGGAGTTCTCACACAGATAATCGTCAGTGATTGCTTACCGACAACAACCAGTGGTATTTCCTGGAGTCTGAGTGACAACAAGTCTCCCCAGATTTCCAGTGTTCTTCACCTCTTTTCGATAACGATGCGGTATCGCAACAATCTCTTACCATTGATTTCTCGCCGGTAAGGACACTTGATCTTCTCTGGGATTTGGGTGGCAACAAGCCTCCCCAAGATCTCAGCACTCTCTGCACTTTTCCAGTGGAGGTCTGGTTTGTGCTGTCCCTCCTCGGTCTTCTCATCCTCCTCGAGCCTCTACAAATATGTTGTCTGGTGCCAGTTGAAAAAAAAAAAAAAAAATGAATAAAATAATATTTTTTCAAATTTTTAAATTTTTTCCCTTCAAGTCATTTTTTTTTTTCCCCTTCCTTTTCTCTTCCATTATGGTAAAAAAGAAAAAAAAAATTTTTTTTAATTCTTTTTAATTTTTGGGGGGTGGGTGGGTGAGGGAGAGGGAGGAGCTTATAGTGTTTCTTGTAATTTCTGTTTCTTGGTTCATTTTTGTGTAGTGATAGCTGAGGCCGGTGTAATTTATTGGGGGGGGGGGGAGATTATGAAGTGCTGTTTCTTGCAGTTTCTGTTCCTTGGCTCTTGTTGTGGTGTTCTTCGTGTGGTCTTGTTTTCTCCGTTGTAAATTCCTTGTGTCTGGTTAGCCTTTGTAGCTTATGTGTGTTAGTTTCCGCATTCGAGGATTTTCCTTAAGATTGCAGCTGTTTTGATCATTGCCGTCCTTTGTATGGTTTCGATAGTCCCTTTGATTCCAATTTCTCCAAATCTGTTCTCCATGTTTTTTGGGATTGTTCCTAGTGCTCCTCTTTTCCAGTTCCTTTTTGCTTTTTGCAAATTATTATTATTATTATTATTATTATTATTATTATTATTATTATTATTATTATTATT
This sequence comes from Sepiola atlantica, assembly GCA_963556195.1. Taxonomy (NCBI): domain Eukaryota; kingdom Metazoa; phylum Mollusca; class Cephalopoda; order Sepiida; family Sepiolidae; genus Sepiola; species Sepiola atlantica. The sequence goes on from OY744535.1 coordinate 28,631,496, forward strand.
ATTATTATTACGAGCGACCTTCAGCAAGTGTTAATAACGAAGGTCATAACGGAAATTATCGAACGCTTTGCGCACCGTTCGGCAACTTTCGTAATTATGTAAAAGAAAAAATTAAATTAAAAATACAAAAAAGAGACAAGTTTCTTTTATCTTTTTCTCAAATAACTTGCTAAACTTAACGTTTATTGTTTGAAAAATTAATTGAATCGGAACTAACAGTTCAAGTTTATTTAACAACCAAACGACAAACGGTATTTCAAACATTGATTTTAATAAACAATAAAGTGTCAATTTGTGTTTTCAGCATCGCAAACCTCTCTTCACAAAAGACAGTTATTCTATATGATTTGTACTTTTAAATTTACGAATTTTTTTTACTTCTGCAGTTTACGGACCATGCTAAAATAACAACGTTACTAGCAGGACCCGTGTAAATTACACGAAATGATTGTTTTAATACTAATTATCTTGTTCCCAACCCATACATGTTTGAATAAAATATGATAAGATTTGGACTTGTATATTTATTTTTTTAAAATGAGCAATACATGAAACAATTTACAAAACTACTTTATATACAATATTTCTAGTGAAGGTAATATTTCGACGACTAAACCTTACTTTGTAAATGTTTTCGATTAAATTAAATTTGGCTCCAATTCATGAATATTTATTTACTCCTCTCCAGGAGTTAGGCACAAGGCCAATTTTATCTTACTCCCACAAGTAAGATGTGACCCAAGGTCGGGTCGGGAAAGTGGGGTTTGAAAAGCCAGCGCCCGAGAGGTGAGCACTCTGGCCATTAAAAATTGCCTGGGCAGCCCCGTTGGCATTCCCGGTAGGGGCGCCTCAGGCAGTAAGCAATAAACTTACTCCTCCCCAAAGAGGGGAGGCGAAGCCTGGGAGGATGGACCTCCTAGAACTGCACAGGACAGACCCATAGACCGGCGTAAATCAAGCCTCGAAGGCCAAGACAATACCAGTCTATGGGGTGCAGTATCTATCGGAACAGATACTACACTTTGATCTTAACCAAAAGGCCAAGCCAATTCATGAGTAGCATACAAAGATTCGGAAGGTCGTTGCTTTTGATGTAAGCATGACACACAAAATCACACACGCTATTGTATTAATATGTGTCTTCCTGGTCGTCCCCTCCCTTCCTCTCTTCCCCTTCCCCTCGAAATGTAGAAAAAAAATCTTAGAGGTTGGTTAGGATCGAACTATAAACCAGTCGGGCCGAAGTCAAAAATACTACGTCGCTAACCGTTGCGCCAAAGGGAAATACTTGAAATGTTTCGAAAATTAGGCGAGTTGAATGTTTTTCAAAATCTAGGTGCGGCACGCATACGCAGAGCTTTTGCCGGAAGCGTGACACACGAACACACACGCTATTGTATTAATATATAGATTATTATTATTATTATTATTATTATTATTATTATTATTATTATTATTATTATTATTATCATCATCGTTGTTGTTGTTGTGTTTCTTGCCATTGTTGTCCTTATTATCCCACCTTGTTCTACTTCTAAAAGATCTTCAACAGCGTTTTCATCTTCAGATGTTTTTTTTTATGTACGACTTTCATTAATCTTTTTTTCTCGTTCTTAAAATAGAATATTTAAAACAACAACAACGGTCCGCTTCTTTTTCTTCTTCTTCTTCTTCTTCATCTGCTTGGAAATAAGGAACCCAAACCAAACGGACAACAGAAATGTGGATTAAAAATTGAGACAAAAAATAAAAAATAAAATGATAATGTTGTTTTTTTTAAATCGATAATAAAAAAAATAATGAGAAAGTGAAAAAGTCGATTTCGATATGGGAATGTTTAAAATTAGAAGGGAACAACATTAGTATGAATAAAAACCCAAATGGATCAGGAGAAAGGGAGAGAGAGAGAGAGGGGGAGAGAGAGAAGGGGCGGGATATATATATATATATATATATATATATATATATATATATATAGAGAGAGAGAGAGAGAGAGAGAGAGAGAGAGAGAGAAGCAAAGTTAGAAGTAAAGATAGATAGATAGATAGATAGATAGATAGATAGATAGATAGAGGGTGTAGAGAAAGAGCGAGGGAGAGACATATAGGGATAGATAGATAGATAGATAGATAGATAGATAGATAGATAGATAGATAGATAGATAGATAGATAGATAGATGGAGGAAGAGAGAAAAAGAGAGAAATAGAGAGAGAAACAGTGTGATAGAGAAAGAGAGAGAGAAAGAAAGATATAGAGAGAAAGAGAGTTAACGACGTTGAGAAATAAATTATATAAGATCAAGACATGTCCGTACGCTAGGGTCCCGTTTTCAAATCTCACTAGACCTAACCACACTGATGAATCGTAGTAAGGATGAAACGCGTGGATATATATATATATATATATATATATATATATATATATATATATATATATATATATATATATATATATATATATTCTCTCATATGGGTGAATCACTCTGGTATAGGAAATTATGATTTCCACTTAGTGGTAAGGCAATACTCTTCAGCAAAAAAGAATTGAGTACTCTCGGTTATCAGTATCGTAAAAATATAAATAAATGTATACCTTTATTTATATATGCTATAATTTCTCCGACTTCCACGAGAAATTTCGTTTAGCTTAGTTGGTAGAGCTCTGGATGCCGGCCACTGAGAACCCTCTACCGAATTTCGCTAGCCACACTGATGATCCGTGGTGACGAAGCATATTTTTTAGGATAAAAATATTATATATAAAATTATGATGATGATGATGCTTTGAGGAAACCGACAACTACGACGTCACATAACTCACTGATAAAGAAGCAGCAGACGTGTAAAACATCAAACGATTCATGAACGAGGGTCAAACCAAACTCCTATCCATAGGGAACAAAGATTAGTAGAAATTAAAATTAGAAACAGAAAAGGTGAACAGTCTCCTCCTATACATCTCAAAATATACTATCACAGACCTAAATGACTTAAGTTTTGCAGGTGCCAATTCAGTAAGTATGAAAATAAAAGTAGAAGCGAAAACTGGCCAAAAGAATGGGCGGACAAGACTTTGATGAGGAATCAGACTGGAAACCCAGGTCACCAAAAACTTCGTAAAGAAGCTAAAACCGTAAAAGGGGAAAGATTACTCACAAAGAACAAAGATTAAATAAGAAACTAATTTTATCAAAGCGTAAACGGAAGAAGAACAAGAACAAAACAACCAGAACTGACAGAAACAAAACACTTCTGGGGCAAGATATGGAGAATACCACAAGACCACAACAGAAAGGCTGAATGGCTAAAAATCATACAAGAAGAACTTCAAGAAATTGAAGAAGGAACAGAAATCAAAATTAATGGAAAACGATCAAGACAACTCTAAGAAAAATGGCAAACTGGAAAGCACCAGGCCACGATGGAATACACGCATACTGGTTTAAAAACAGACATACCAGAATGGATGACCAAAAGAAAAACTATATGAATGCAAAAAAGACACCGGAAAAGGAACGATCCTAAGTAACTACAGACCAATAACTTGTGTACCAACCATTTGAAAAATCCTTACGGTACAACTGAGAAAACAGATCTACCACTCACTGAACAATCGTGGACTACTTCTGAAGGAACAAACAGGATGTCGAAAAGAGGAAAGAGGGACGTTAGATCTGTTATACATAGATAAAAAGATCCTAAAGGAGGTAAAAAGCAGAAAAAAAAGAACATGACTGTTCCATGGATCGACTGCAAGAAAAGTCAGAATCCCTCAAGGATAATGTAATGCTTAAGGATGCACGAAATATCCGACAAAATTATTAATTAATAAAGCAATGGAACATGGAGACTGAAAATAACAGGTGAAAGACAACACCTGACTGAGATAAGAATACAGAGAGACACCTTCCAAAGCGGACTCTCTATCACAAGCATTTTCCGAGGAGACTCCCTATCACCACCACTGTTTATCATAGCCATGATGCAACTCAACAACATACGCAGGAAATGTGATGCCGGATACAAATTTACAGACACAGAAGAAAGAATAAACCACCTAATGTATATGGACGCCTTGAAGCTATTTACAAACGGCAGAATGAACTGGCAAAAAGAAGAAAGAATACACCACCTCATGTATATGGACGCCTTGAAGCCATTTGCAAAAGGCAGAATGTACTGGAAAAGCTGATAAACACGACTAGAATCTTCAGCTAGACCATTCAAATGGAATTCGAATTAAAAAGTGTGCACTGCTAGAGATGAAAAGGGGAAAACTGGAGACAACCGATGGCATGGAACTGCCCAACCAAGAGATGAGGACACTTCGTGAACATGATACCTACACATATTTGGAAGTTCTGGACGCAGACACCATCAATTCAACAGGAGAATTGAAAAGAAGAAGAAAACTATTTGAAATTAAATTATATTGTAGAAATCTAGTAAAAGACGTAAACACCTTGGCAGTATCACTGATAAGATATTATGGATCAATCATAAGCTGTTCACAAAAAGAACTGGGAAACTAATGACTAGGAAACTAATGAACATGCACAATGCACTACACCCGAAGGATGATATTGACCTACTCTACGTGAACAGGGGAGAAGGTGGAAGAGGACTGTTAAGTAGAGAAGTCTGTGTGGGAGACACAAAAAAGACTTGGAAAATACAAATCTCAGAACACAGAAAGCCTGATCATTGTAGCAAGAAACACCGTCAAAATGAACACCACAGGGAGTAGCGAATCGAGAAACAAAAAGACAAGAAAAGAAAAGTTGGAAAAGATAGAGTTACATGGACGATTCATAAGAATAACAAGAGAAGAGACGCACTAAAACACCTGTACATGGCTACGAAAAGGACACTTGAACAGAGAAACTGAATCGCTACTGACAGCTGCACAGAACAATGCAATTAGAGCTAACTACACCAAATGTAAAATAGACAATAGAAAGAATAAACCACCTCATGTATATGGACGCCTTGAAGCCATTTGCAAAAGGCAGAATGTACTGGAAAAGCTGATAAACATGACTAGAATCTTCAGCTAGACCATTCAAATGGAATTCGAATTAAAAAGTGTGCACTGCTAGAGATGAAAAGGGGGAAACTGGAGACAACAGAGAGCATGGAACTGCCCAACCAAGAGATAAGGACACTTGGTGAACATGATACCTACAAATGTTTGGAAGTTCTAGACGCATACACCATCAATTTAACAGGAGAATTGAAAAAAAACACCTTTACATGGCTACGAAAAGGACACTTGAACAAATAAACTGAATCGCCACTGACAGCTGCACAGAACAATGCAATTAGAGCTAACTACACCAAATGTAAAATAGACAAATCCCAAGAATACAGTAAATAGAGTAGAAAGTGGATTTAGGGTTTACTTTCGGCAGCCTCGTAACTCTCGCTTTCCTTATTTTGTCTTTTAGTCCTCACATTCCATGAGCGATGTTTCTGGCAAAGGGGGGATAATTGCTGTTTTCTGGGTTTTAATCTATCCAGATAACAGTTGTTGTTAATTAGTTTTTTTACCTTGAAGTATTTTTTATAGCTCTTAACATCAAGTGGCTTCATGCCTTGTCTGGAACGACTTCCATAAAAAAAATTTAAATGTAGATTATGGGGACAAAGAGACAGACCGGTAAATCACGAATTCAGAAAACTAGCCTCTCAAAAAAACAATACAAGAAAGACACGCTTGCGTGGGGTAAGAAGTACACTGGGAACTATGCAAACGACTGCATTTTGAAAATGCATACAAATGGTACAGACAAAACCCGGAGAGAGTACTGGAAAACGAAAATCAAAAATCCTCTGGGACATGGAGCTACAAACAGATGAACTCATCCAAGCAAAGAGACCGGATGTCTTAATAGTTAACAAAGAATAAAAATGCCAAATCGTAGATTTTGCCATTCCAGCAGACCATAGATCAAGGAGGCAGAAAAACGACGCAAATACATGAAACTTGCCAGACAACTAAAAGCAATATGGAATATAAAGAAAGTCACTATAATACCAATAACCGTACGAGCACTATAAAAAGCACTGGACGAAAGAGAAATCTGAATCAAAGGGAAGACCGAGACTATACAACGGACGAAAATGATGAAAATTGCGAAAATCTTAAGGAAAATCTTCGAATGCGGAAACACACTTACATAAACTACGAACGCTAACCAGCTATATGGAAGACGCAATAGTAATGAAACAAAAAAACATAGAAAGAACACCACTTTGACGACCTTGTGTCACATCTTACCTTGTGGGAGGAAGATAAATAAAAACAACACCACGTGAGCCCAATGGAACTGAAACTGCAATAAATCATATAAACTGCGCCCCCCCCCCCCAAGAAACGATGCCATCAGCCTCGCCTGATACCACACAAAAATGATCGTGAAGGGTCAAGAAGGATGGAAAGACCGAGGAGGGAGAGAACTGACCAGACCTCCACTGGAAGATTATTTGGACTCTGGGGGGAGGGGAGCTCATTGCCATCCAAATCACAGAAAAGACTAATGGTCGTTTCCAGCGAAAAATCAATGGTAACCGGCTGTTGTGATAACGAAAAATCATTTTCTAATGGTTCACCAAAGAGGTGGAGAGTGCTGGGAATCTATGCAGACTTGTTTTCACTCAGACTCCAGGGAATCTCACCGGTTGTTGTCAGTGAGCAAACATTGATGGCGACCTGTATGAGAACTCCAAGTGAGTGAATAATAATAATGGCTTATGTTAACACTTTACAGCAGTACGACATGAAAAGAAAACTGGAATCTTAGAAAAATCTGTATTATTCCAGCCATTAGAGGAACTCATAGAAAAGAATTTCAAAAACAACCTGTCAAATATACCCGGTGAACCAGGTGCAAAAGAGATCCAAACAATTGCGCTTAAAGGGACGGTTAGAATCTTTAAAAGATCTCTCAGTTGGAGTCTCTGAAATAGCGGATAAATGTTTGACATCTGGTAGGATGCCCTATCCCCAGCGGATAAGAAAATTAAAAAATAATTCATTATGTGTTTGTTTTTTTTGTTTGTTTGTTTTTTAATAATACGTGGAGTCGCAGATCAAGTGACGACGGGGCGGTCGACTATTTGTTGATTTTGCCACAAATATAAAAAGCCTGTTTCAGAAGTTCACTCCCTTCCTACCTCCTTTTCCGTTTCACCACCGACGTGACTCCGCGCGATTAATCGTAGCTACTTTCATACCAGTTAGGTGTGACGCGGTTAGTCTCCTCGCCACCAAGCCGGCGCTGTCGATGTACCTTTGAGACAACACACCACCGATGACGTGCAAAACACGCGGTCAGTCATTGCTGCATCACTCCCAGTTGTTTGGCGTGTTTTTCAGACAACATGCGGTCAGTTTTAGTTATCTACCTCCCACAAGGTAAGATGTGACACAAGGTCGGGAAAGTGGGATTAGATAAGCCAGCGCTCGAGAGGTGAGCACTCTGGCCATTTAAAAATTGCCCGGGCAGCCCCGTCGGCATTCCCCGGTAGGGGCGCCTCAGACAGTAAGCAATAAACTTACTCCTCCCCAAAGAGGGGTGGCAAAGCCTGGGAGGGTGCACCTCCTAGAACTGCACAGGACCGGCAATCCCCAATAGACCGGCGTAAATCCAGACCCAAAGGCCCGGACGATACCGGTTTTATTAGGCGGGATAAAAACAACATGCGGTCAGTCTGATTTCTATCTGTTGACGTGTTTTTAGACCAGATCTTTACAGATGTTCGGTATGACCAACTTTTCATTATATCCACTAAGCTTCGACATGTGTGCATATTTATTGTATGACTTCTAAGCGTAACTAAATCCTGTTATATTTCCATAAGTGAGGTCTACTTAGATCTCTTTTGTTAAGCTCTTTTATTTACGTGCTAGAAAAATTAAGAAATCAATAAATCTTATAAATGGTGACACAAACATGATATTTGTTGTGGAACACGTTTTACAACTAGATACAGGATGGGTTTTTAAGTGATGAACACCCAACGTGATATTTGTTGTGTGGTCAGCTTGTGGGTGTTTTTTTAATAGTGAAACTTAACTAGATACAGATGTTATATAATGAGAGACTAATTATAAAAGTTAGTGTAAACGGCTCCAGAATCAGCGACAAACTATCTGAATGATTGATGGCCGAAAAGTCAGAATGTGACCTCGATGGATAACGGAAGTTGAGATCTGATGTAATTTTCTCCGCAGAGAATTGTGGTCTCTTTTGCCAGCTAGACTTCACGACAGAAGAGCGCAAAAAGTAAGACCTGCCTCAAAACGCTAATGTGTGTGGTGAAGTAGTTTAGCATAATGATGCCTTATTTCTCTCACTCTTTCTTAGCAAAGTGTATATATATATATATATATATATATATATATATATATATATATATATATATATATATAATATTTGTTTATTTATTATCTATGTACAGCGATAATTTCAACACTTTATCCGGCGGCTTGACGTCATAAGAGCGTTCAACTTAATGAAAGGAACGATGCATTTATATATATATATATATATATATATATATATATATATATATATATATATATATATATATATATATTTATTTATATTGTCATTAACTGAATTCTATATACCTTTCTCATGCGAATAAATCGTCCATAAAAAAACGTCCTGTCTTCCTGTAAATTGATCGAGAGCAGGGACAACGACTATTAAAAATTGGACTAGTGTATAAATTGGTTAGTTGAAAATAACAGGAAATTAAAGTTCAGTTCAGGTCAATTTGCTGAACTCGAGGTTAGATTTTACTACACGGTAAGAATTGATAGAAACGGATGTTACATCACATGGATAAAAGGGACAGTGAGTGAGAGAAGTTTTCAGTTCCTGTGTGAACGTGTGTTTTTAAAAACTTTTTTAATAAGGCATGATTAAACACTGATTATCGATATCTGTCTGTCTCCCGCACCCCACTGGTCAGTCGTTTGGAATGAAGATCAAGTAGAATAAATCTTCTATCTTCCAACGGGTTTTCTTGCCTGAGTCCCTTTTGTTTCGAGATATGAAATAAATTATTTGCATGCAGCGTTTCATCAGTTTGGAAGGATCACTGAAAGGCACGTACAAGAACTCAGCTAACAAGGTATAATTATGAACTTTCACATGTTACATGTATTGCACAACGTTAAAAAGCAACACGACGACGATGAGAATTAGCGGTGTCTATTGTAAAGTTTCTCTTACTACATGGAAATAACTGGTTGAATATAATACGGAATCGATTAAATCGATTGGAATTTTTTCTATGTAAAGAGCATAGACTGAAAATCTCAGATGGAATATTATAATAATCTAACTTCGAGAATCCGACCGACTTTTCTTCACATATATAATAGAATACTAATATGTTCTCGTCAGATGGAGAACATCTTGTGGATTACTAAATGTCGTATAGTAAAAAAGATGCTTCAAATTTGAAATATTTAAACATTCTTTAAAACCGATTGAAGGGTTTTGAAAAGGTTTGAAAAATATTTTGAAAAATATATTTTGAAAACATTCGTAAAGAATTATTTTTTAAATACGAATTTAGAACACTTACAAATCGAGGCGTCTGCTGTTGGCTGATTGGCTTTGACTGCAATAATGTGTACAAAAAAGATTGTTTTTAATATAAAAAATATTTAAAAAAATCTTTTGTGTACACATTATTGCAGTCAAAGCCAATCGGACAACAGCAGACGCCTCGATTTGTAAGTGTTCTAAATTCGTATTTTATTAGTTGAAACTGTAATTTGGAGCGCTATTTCGTATTATTATTATTATTCGTATTCTTCTTATTATGTTCACATATACCGTATGATTCTCCTCGTTTTTCGATTGGTGTTCTTCCACATGTTTTAGTACTGAAGTACACATCTATTTTACTATATATGTATTACTTTTGATGTACATAAAAGAATGACGACTTACTGGTATACGAACATATACTGACATATATATTTATTGTCGATGGCGGTGAAGAGGTGTGGGTTAGTGAGGTAGTTAGACGCACACGCACGAATTCGACGGGTGTAGCTTCTCGGGCCCAACCAACTGACGATATCAATTTCGGGTTGTTATTATATAATAATGTGTGATCCCCTGCAAACGCCTACCGTAGAACTCCACTGTCCATGTAGCCTCGCCTCCAAGGCGTTTTATTTGGCGACGGGTGTTTCCCTCTGTTGTTCCACTCAACAATTATTTTATTTTCAACAATCAATCATATTTGTTCGCGACTAGATACCCAACTTCATACAACAATTATTTTAACTTTGACAATCAATCATTTTATGTAGTTTTCTTCCGGTTAGGTACGTGTCAATGTCAAATGAAACAGGGAGCAGGGGGGAGTTCTAAGGGCCGACAGCACGAGGAAAGAAGCTATTGGAGTAAAAGGATCTCCGGCATCTGGGGACCTCCACAGTGAATAGATGGGATTTAGCTGATTGTCGAGTTGGTCTAGTGTATTTGCGTCAAGGGGGAACTAGAGCAGCTAGTTCATCGGAGCACATTCCATTGAAGTACATTGAATTATTTTAACTTTGACAATCAATCATTTTATGTAGTTTTCTTCCGGCCAGGTTCGTGTCCATGTCAAGTTCACATACTTCTGTCAAATGACATTTTCGGTACAGCCGGCCTAGATATTTAACATAGAAAGTGTAGAAAATCTAACTTTATGAAATGCTGTAATGTTTGGCGGTCATTTCGTACATTTATGAGATGTATACATTTTCAGCGTCAACACTTCTATTTTAAAATACATCATTCTATACGATAATCGTTTTTTTTATCTTGAAAAGTGCATAACAATTATAAATGTCGTAACATAGAAAAACAGATAATACATACGTAAATGGCGAGAATTTATTAAATCATTTGATAAAGAAGAAGAAAAATCCATAATTGAAGCGAGAAAAAAAGTAGGACTATTAAGTCACAGATGCATGGGATTACGAGAGATTCAAATATTAAGTTTTTATATACTAAACAAACAGACGAAAAATTAAAAGAGAGAGTAAAAAGTGAACTTTCGGTTTACTTTCGGCAGCCTCGTAACTCTCTCGCTTCCTTGTTCGTTTTGTCCTTTAGTCCTTACATTCCATGACCGCTGTTTCTGACAAAGGGGAAATAATTGCTGTTTTCTGGGTAGGAATCTATCCATCTAACACTTATCGTTGGCTAGTTTGTTTGTTTTTAACCTTGAATTGTGTTTATTTTTAGCTGGAGCGATTTCCATTAAAAAAAATAGTAAAGTGATCGACTATAGTCAAGGGTGAACCGAAGGCTCCCTTTTTATTAGCCACTACATCAAGGTGTAGCAGAGGGCGCCACTCCTTTTCCAGGATTACTCCACTTAACCTTGATCCTTACCTTATAATGCTAAATGTTTAGCAAGGGGGATGAAATAACATTTCTTTTGTGGCACCTAATGGGTGAAAATTTCAGATTCATGCGAGTAGTATTTTTAAATAACACTAAACAATCAAACATTTTGAAAGTTTTGCAAAATTCAGAAGGTGCAAGCCGATAGTTTTTGGCTATTTTACATTCATGAAACCCCTTTCACAGCCTGAAAATGGTCCTAAATTAAAGTACTATATCAGATTTAACCATCTATACCCATTCATAGCTTTTGAGGATGTTTTAGGACCTGCAATGTCGCATGAAACCACTTTTTCACCGAAAAATGATGGATTTTGAGTCCTGTGGAGCCCTAACGGCTATTTTTGGCCTGCACCTTCTGAATTTTGCAACATTTTCAAAATGTTTGATTGTTTAGTGTTAGTTATGTATAAATGAACACCAAAAAATACTACTCGCATGAATCTGAAATTTTCACCCATTACGTCCCACCCCTTCTGAATTTTGCAAAATTTTCAAAATGTTTGATTGTTTAGTGTTATTTATGTATAAATGAACACAAAAAAATACTACTCGCATGAATCTGAAATTTTCACCCATTACGTCCCACCCCTTCTGAATTTTGCAAAATTTTCAAAATTTTTGATTGTTTAGTGTTATTTATGTATAAATGAACACAAAAAAATACTACTCGCATGAATCTGAAATTTTCACCCATTACGTCCCACCCCTTCTGAATTTTGCAAAATTTTCAAAATGTTTGATTGTTTAGTGTTAGTTATGTATAAATGAACACAAAAAAATACTACTCGCATGAATCTGAAATTTTCACCCATTACGTCCCGCCCCTACTTTTAGTCTTTGACTCAACCCAGGATTACACCCTGCTCTCCCAACCAATTAACAAACAATTATGCCAAATTGAATAGTCAAATCGAACGAAACAAATAATAATGGAAAATACTTACATCCCTACTAGCAACAATGCATTTCTAATACCCCCTTTTGTTTTTTAGGAAAAAAATAGGAGAGAAAAAAGACTGTTCTATTGTGGTAGACCATTTTAAAATTCGGATCATTTTTATTTTTAACCAAAGCAACCCGCCAAAGCTCACCCTTCCGTGAAGGCAAGCGCTTTTCTGTAAACTACTTTAATCGTTCTAAAACAAAAAGAAGCCATTAAAAAAAAATAAAAGAAGCCATTAAAAATAACTTAAAGAAGCCATTAAAAATATACATAAACAAAAACAAAAAGTATATCGCTTTTCTTTCTTTCTTCTTGCAACGCTAGATTTATGGGCTTTTTTTAACAAGAGCGTTCCACTGGGCGAGAAATAAATTGAGCTCATTTATTTTTAAAAGATTCGACTGTATTTGTGATTACGTGTTAAAAGGTTTCTAGCGGAGAAACAAAAAACAAAAACTTAAAAATAATGAGCTGTTTTAATAAAGCGCGGGACACGGGAAATAGAAGAAACGACTTGATTTTCCGCTGAAATTGCTAGCCGCAGCCGAACTCATTAGCTTACATAAACATAGATGCCCAATTAATTGGGCAGAATTACTTTCCTTCTTAAGCTATATATATATATATATATATATATATATATATATATATATATATATATATATATATATACATGTGTGTGTGTGTGTGTAAAAGAATAATATGAAAAATATATAAATGTTTATATCTTTTCTCTATTTATTATTTGTTATTTGCTGACGTATAGGAGTACAAAATGTCTTTTAAATAAAAAAAATTTTTCTAAAAGAACAAAATTTTCGGCCGTTCCTTCGGCTTTCTTCAGTGTATTGAGAGGTATGTGTATGCACAATGGGTGTTGGTAGCAGGGGGAAAATGTAGCCAATGAGGTGAAGAAATCTATCTATCTATCTATCTATCTATCTATCTATCTATCTATCTATCTCTCTCTCTCTCTCTCTCTCTCTATATATATATATATATATATATATATATATATATATATATATATATATATATATATATATATATATATGCGTGTGTATATGCACACACAAACAGCTGCCGTGATAGATAAATAGGGAAGGAGAGAGAAAGGGGCAGAAAGATAGAGAGTGCGAAAGAGATAGACAGAGAGAGAGAGAGAGAAAGAGAGAGAGAGAGAAGTAAGATTAAAGCTATATCTAATATATAAAATTAAGTCAGACTGTTTCTCAAAGTTTGTCATCGATAGACTTGAATCTGACAAATCGATATTTGATTATGCCTAGCCAATGTGTCCTCTTTCTTACTATCACCATGTTCTTTGAAACAAAATAATGTATTTCGCTTCAGTTTCTTTAAATAAATAGTTATTACGACTAGGCACATTGTATTATCAGTAACAAACTTATATTAAAACGGATAACATTTTTCCTAGAATCAATCTTCACTACTACTTTTCATTACTTAAATAATATAATATAATTATTAATATATAAACAAACATGAAAAAAGTTGGTAAATCTCTGATAGCTTTTAAAATTCACTACGGCGATATGTGACGTCACTCGGTATCAAAATTGTCAGCAATAAACTTATATTAAAACAAATAACATTTTTCCTAGAAGCAATTTTCACTATTACTTTTCATTATTATATAATACTTAAATAATATAATATAATTATTAATATATAAACAAACGTGAAAAAAAATGGTAAATTAGGGACACTGACTTCAACTAGGGTTGCTACTTACTCCTTTTTGCCCTATATTACGATGTCAGGTTTAACTGCTCCGTTTTCTAGATATGTAGCTGTAGGGATTGCATAGTCATAGTGGATGGTGTATAAATTATTTCCAACTGTTCTTTCTGGTATATGCTCCCAGGACTTGTTGCTACACTGGATATTCAACTTTTTACATATAGTCCAGTGAAGATATTTACACACTCCGTTGTGTCGCATTGTATAATAGCCATCCCCCCCAGGAGAACCTTACAACTGGATGTCAGGTGGCTCACACTCTCCACTTCTGTGTGGCAGAACCTGTACTTGTTATTGTTGTCATTCTATATTCATCCCATACGATCAATAAACAATTCTTCAAAACTTTAGATGAATCTGATCCTCTTTCTATTTGTCAAATTGGATCAGCATCTTTAGTTAATTTAAATGTGGAGTGAGCTTACTACGTCTAGCTACACTGATAAAATAGCTGTGTGGGAAACTATATCATATAGGTATATAATATACATATTACTTAATATATAAAATACAGTCTCCCTATTATATATTCTCTTTTTTTTTTCCTTTTTTTTTTAAATTTTCTTATCTTTTTATTTTTGCTGGGGATAGGGTCATCCTACCGGATGCCAGACATTCACCGGCTATATCAGACACTCCAGCCGAGAGATCTTTTTAAGATTCTAACCGTCCGTTTAAGTGCAATTGTTTGTATTTCTCTTGCACTTGCACTTGGTTCACCGGGTATATTCGCCAGATATCTTTTTAAATTCTTTTTCTTAGTCCTTAATTACTGGTATGATGGAGATTTCCCTAAGATTCCAGTTTCTTTTCATGTCGTACACCCTCTACTTCTGTGCGGCAGGTGCGTGCGTATGTGTGTTGTAAAATATATATATATACCTGTATATCAGGTATTACGTTTAGCAGTTCGAAATACGTGTCTATTACGTCAACTGTATTAAGCTGAGCATGACGGTTGAACTTTGGCAGGAACGGAGCGCGCCGGATTGAGATCACCGCTGACGTCACTACCGATAAAAGCCTGTGTAAATGGTGAAAGTTGAAACAGATTAATATCATACGGTTGAAATGTAATGCGTTGCACGGCGGGGTAAGGTGGGGTGGGGGTGGGAGAGGGTCATTGTACTTAGTATCCAATCTTTTACAGCCAATCTAAGAAATACTATCTAAGCGGATCAACGCAGAAGACGATTATCAAGAATTGAACGCGGGTTGGCGTTGGAGGGGGAGGGGGACGACTGCCCAGGAAAGCTACGGACAAGGACCTTTAAGCCACTCCCCTCCCCATCCTGCATTTACAACTGGAGCTCGTGCTTACCTACAAGCCAGCTTCGTCATCTTCCCCTTTTATCGACTTCTTGGCGATGTTCGGAGGTAGGTAATTAACGATGGAATAAAGTTAGTTTAAAGGTGAATCTCAGGTAGTTATTGTTCATCTGTTATTTTGCTAAACTAAAAGAAAACAATAATTTTGCACGCGCATCTGTCGTATACAAAAAATACAGAATAGTATTAGAAATCCGTAAGCAGTACTGGTGCTAGCCGCCCCCCCCCCTCCCAACACACACACTCCCAAATCATGACACGAGATACTATTATTTGTTGGTTGGTTGCTTGCTTGCTTGCTTGCTTGCTTGGTTATTTTACGGCATATCAACCCTTTTCGGGTTATTGAATGCAAAATCCAGTCATTTTTTGGTAGAGGTTTTGGTGCTTGTATAATAAAAAGCCGTAAAAAGCAGTTTTTTTTCTCTTTTAGTGTTGGAGAGGTAAATAAGGGGCAGGTAACTCTTACAACGGATTTTAAAAACGATTTTCCAGTAATCAAAACTGATGGCTTTAACTGGCGTTGCACATGTGGCTACTGTGCAAGGAGAACGTCGATTAGACATAAGAAGGTTAGGGTTAGGGTTAAGGGTTAGGGTTTAGGGTTTAGGGTAAGGGTTAGGGTTAGGGTTAGAGTTTAGGGTTTAGGGTTAGGGTTAGGGTGTAGGGTTAGGGTTTAGGGTTTAGGGTATAGGGTTAGGGTTTAAGGTATAGGGTTTAGGGTTTAGGGTTAGGGTTAGAGTTAGAGTTAGAGTTTAGGGTTTAGGGTTTAGGGTTTAGGGTTTAGGGTTAGGGTATAGGGTTAGGGTTAGGGTTAGGGTTAGGGTTAGAATTAGGGTTTAGGGTTAGGTTTAGGTTTAGGGTTAGGTTTAGGGTGTAGGGTTAGGGTTAGGGTTTAGGGTTAGGGTTTAAGGTATAGGGTTAGGGTTTAGGGTTAGGGTATAGGGTTAGGGTTTAGGGTTAGGTTTAGGGTTAGGGTTAGGGTTTAGGGTATAGGGTTAGGGTTTAGGGTTAGGGTTTAGGGTTAGGGTTAGGGTTAGGGTTTAGGGTTATGGTTTAGGGTTAGGGTTAGGGTTTAGGGTTAGGGTTTAGGGTTAGGGTTTAGGGTTAGGGTTAGAAACATATTGTTCGAAAGCTAGAGCTGTTGTGAAGAGTTACCTGCCCCGTTATTTACCTCTCCAACACTAACGGCTTTTTATTATACAAGCACTGAAGTTTTTATGCTTCAGCTTCTTTATATGTTCAAATATGTATTCAGGGTGTTTGGTTTGATTGTTTTGTAAAGGAAAATTATTGTTTTTTTTATTTTTGCAAGCCATATTTGAATTTTGCAAAGGGGAGAAAAAGATGGAAAAAAGAAATTTAAAAAAAAAATCAATGTTTGGTTTGGTTTACGGCATAACAGCCATCTAGGGGTTATTTAATGTCGACTAATGTTCTCAAATGAAGTCGACGCATGTGTTAATCTTTTTATTCACTAAAAATCTCAGGATTGCCCAATTTTAATGACATTTTCACCATCTATTCAACTCCCTCGCTCTATAATAAAGACCAAGGTGTGTTTATTTGTATGCAAATATATAAATAAATCTATACCCGTCCCGTCACACTCGCCATTCTATAATAAAGACCAAGGTGTGTTTATTTGTATGCAAATATATAAATAAATCTATACCCGTCCCGTCACACTCGCCATTCTATAATAAAGACCAAGGTGTGTTTATTTGTATGCAAATATATAAATAAATCTATACCCGTCCCGTCACACTCGCCATTCTATAATAAAGACCAAGGTGTGTTTATTTGTATGCAAATATATAAATAAATCTATACCCGTCCCGTCACACTCGCCATTCTATAATAAAGACCAAGGTGTGTTTATTTGTATGCAAATATATAAATAAATGTATATCCGTCCCGTCACACACACATTAGCAAGTAAAAAAAAACTGCTGGACCAAACCATTTCAAACGTTTAAGGAAAAATAAGTAGCAAGTCCGACAACCCCCTCACAGAATTGCCCAAGTTTAATGACATTTCTACCATTTACTCAATCCACCGTTCTATAATAAAGACCAAGGTGTGTTTATTTTTATGCAAATATATAAATAAATATATCCGTCCTGTCACACAAAAGTTAGCGAATAAAAAAGAACTGCCGGGCAAAACCATTTCAATGAATCGATCTACATTTAACGGTATTTTGTCACTTTCTTGACTAGAGCAATTTCGTTTCTGTTAAATGGTATCTTTGTATTTCCTATTATAAAGGTGTCAGGTTATTTTCTTGACTTTTCAAAACCATGACCGTAACGAGGAAGACGATTTTTGTACATTTGTAGATTAACACCCTTCGCTGAATACTCCTGCCCCCCCCCCCCCCCCCAAAAAAAAAAAATGAGATTCTATTTTTTTTTTTAGGCGAAAACGTGTGAACACCTTGAAACACTTGGCGGAAAGAAGAAGATAAACAAAAAAAAATTAATTATTTTAGAATTTGCAAGTAGGGATCAATTTCGTATATGAATTTAACGTAAAATAATTTCCACTTTTCCGGGCTATTCTAGCATTTTGGAGCAGTTAACACAATTTTTGTTACCACTAACCTTAAGTCCGCGTGGCTGCCAATTAGGGTTTGGTTAGTGTAAGGTTTAGGATTAAATTAGAAGACCATAACGAATTTTAAAAAAAATAATAATTTATTGGCAAAAAATAATTTTTTGAAATGTTTTAATAAATGATTTATTGGAATGTTTTAATAAATGATTTATTGGGGAGAAAGAATGTTTTGGAAAAAATAGTGGGGGAGTCGTTAAAATGCAGCTACGAGGCCTGTCTAAAACGTATCCGACCTTAGGCCAGAAAAAAATATTTCAAATACGTGAAGGCCTCTTGTGCTTGCAGACACTTAGCCCACCGATCCATCCACTGCCGGAAACACCTCTGGAAGTTTTCTTTTTGGTATGGTGTTCATCTCCGCCGTCGCGTTCCACATTATCTCTTTTTTTTTGTACCTTCTCAACAACAGCTGCACTCCAAACAGTTTGAGGCCTGCCAGAACGCTGGTCACTCTCTGCTGATGTGCTGCCATTTTTTTGAATCGGTTGAACCACTCCTTAATTTGTGTTACACCCATCGCATCTTCTCCAAACAACTGCTGAATCTGACGCGACGGCAGAGATGAACACCATTCCAAAAGAAGACTTCTACTTTGAAGGGGATTAGGGTCCCAACCCCTGCCACGTATTTGAAATTTTTTTTTCTAGCCTAAGGTCGGATACTTTTTAGACACGCGTCGTATAGCACTGCAAATTTATCGGGTAACAAAATTGACTTCACATCGGTAAACGCAGATAATATAAAAGCGGAGAATAACCGAAAGGAATCTCAATAGCACCCATTTTACTGTGCCCCCATTTTACCCCCCCCCCCCTCCCGCCGAGTAATATGTAACATTTGTACCGAGTAAACGTGTTACTTTAGCAGCAACTGGTGGTGTTTACATGCAGTTCATCTTCCCAAAATTCTCCAAGAATTTCCTTAGTGACTTGACTGTTTTTTAATGGTGCTGCCAGTGGTATGGTTCTGATTCTGGTTCTGGTTCCGCGCCAAATTCTTCTCGTCTGTATCAAGTTCTTTGGGATCGTTCCCAGTGCTCTGTTCATCACCGGCACCATCGCGTTTCGTAAATCTTTCGTTTCTCCCAATCTTTGTCTAAGTTTAAATAGATTATCTTTTTGCCCTTTCGTAGTTCAATGGTGATGCAAGTGCAAGGAATATGATTCTGCGGGCACTTGACCTATGTTTATATATCTGTATGCACAGGATTCACTCCTAAACTAATACACCGATCATTATGAATTTTGGAACACACCTGCTAGGCATAAGGGGCTCAAAGTGGGTTAGGGTTAGTTCAATTTAGTTTTATGCAAAGGGGATAACAATAAAAGGGATGGAAGCCCTTTGTGAAAATTCAGATGCTTCCAATGTTTGTAAAGATTTAACAATAGGTATGATACATCAATTAATAAATATTCCCAAGATTTCAGTTTCTTCGGGGAATTTTAAAAGGTTTTTAGGGAGCATAATATGAGAACAAACTCCTATTTGAAAAGTCAAATACATCAGATTAAAAGTGTACTCTAAGCTAGATCAACAAAAATAAAGACGACTCAAAGAATTAGCGCATGTGTTGGGCAACAATGACCTTACTAAGCAGACCTAGTATAGAATTTAATACAATATGGCAACCATTAATTATAAATAATAGATAAGGTTATAATATATATATATATATATATATAAATAAAATATTTGTTATTGTTTATTATCTATGTACGTATACGTTTCGTCCTTTTTCAATCGGGGCTCATCAGCATAGAGATATGACTATTCACTACCGGTCATGCGATTCGAAACCCCGGACCTCAAGTATTTTTCAACTCCAGTCCGACGTCGCTAATCGCTGGGCCAATTGTAAACAGCGAATAAACTATGATAATTTTAACACTTTAACGGCGGCTTTGACGTCGAGGCATTCTACTTCTATTAAGGGAAGGAATGATGCATTATAAGCAAGTGACGTCATGCTGTGTTAATACTACCAATTACAGTGCTCTACTTTCAAGGAGCGACAAATAATATATATATATATATATATATATATATATATATATATATATATAATATTTATAAATAAATATTAATTATTTATCACCTACAGACATCGATGTTTCATGCTAACGCAATCTTCAGTGCAGGAAGCTAATTTTCAACGGTCGGCGGGCGCGAACTCCGATCACAAATCGCCACTGATTTGCGGCCATAGGGAATTAGCTAATAATTAAAGAGGAATTTAACTTTGTAAATAGCGAGTCGGCGGCTAATTTACACAAGCAGTTAAAGTGATCAACAAACTTGTGTTTGGATTTTTGCATGAAGCTATTTGTACTGCTTATTATTAAACTCACTCTACCAACATTTGTAAGAAGTTTCTTGTACATTCATTTATTATTTTGTCATTTTATCATTTTATATAAAATTATAAAATGATAAAATAACAAAATAATAAATAAATGTTGAAAAAAACTTTTAACAAATGTTGGTAGCCTTTACATATATATATATATACTTTTCTCTCGTTGGAACTGCGCTAATACTGAACAACCCTCTTCTCTCTCCCTCTCTCTCTCTCTCTCTCTCTCTCTCTCTCTCTCTCTCTCCATATATATATACAGGGTGGGCAAAAATAAGGGTCCTATTTTTAAAAATTCATAACTTTTTTATTTATTGATTTTTTTTTAATTTTTTTTTAGAATAAGTAAAGGACCCCTTCCGAAGCAAGCATGAGCCGTATTAGCCCTAAGGAACGTACCCTCATTTAGAAAACATTATTTTTGCTTAAAAAACTCAAAACAGTGTAAAAAACAATACTTTAGTTTTTGTAAGTTTTAAGAAGTGTTTTTCGGCTGAAATTTGTTTTGTTTATTTCAAAAAATCTCGGAAGGGTCAGTCTACACACACATAAAGTTTGGTGAGTTTAACTTTTATTTTGTGGAAGTTATTCAAATTCAAGTTATTCAAATTTAAAGATAGGACCCTTATTTTGGCCCACCCTGTATATATATATATATATATATATATATATATATATATATATATATAGATAGATAGATAGATAGATAGATAGATATGTAGTAATAAAAGTACTGATATATAGTGAGAAGTAGTAAGACTGCACATGAAAAACAAGAATAGGTTTAAAGTTCCCAAAATTCATTCTAAAACTGTTCGCAAGGACCCGAGACGCAGTGAATATAGAACCAAGTATAATTCAGTTCTAAGTGACAGTCATCTGAAGGTTGAAGGTTCAATCCTCAGTGCGGCCGATACGAAGAATTACGAATTACTGAAGACTTCTCCCAGTCATGGACTAAATTAAGGGTTCCGCGAGAAATTCCCTACAGATTCCCGAGTTCGACAGAAATATTCCCGAGTTCGAAAAGATGCATCTAAAGAAGGCCGGAGGTTACAGCGGCCGAAACGTTGTGATGATAAAGCTCAAGATGAGAACAGTAGTCCGAATAATCGAAATTAAACCAAAAAATAAATAAGTAAAGAATTATTACAGACTCTATTTTCTGAATATTAATGTTTATTAATTACCCCCCCCCCTCCCCCAAGAATCGGTTGGTAATTAAAAAAAACCTTTTATCATTATTAATGAAAAATATTACTTATACTGGAAGTAAATACATAAAAATTGGAATTGAACGTGTATCGGTCGAATTGTACTGTTTGTACGTTGGAAAGTTTTTAAATCTGAAAAAAAAACCATTTTGTAATTAGTAAAGAAATCGTTTTATATTTCTTAAATTAAACAATGAAAATCTCTGTTTTACAAGGTGGCGACAATAATCCATTCTTAAATGAAACAATACGCATTGTATCCTTAAGAATACAGCAGTAGAATATTCCATCCCTGTAGCATGTAATAGAAATAACCGTGTAATTGGAAGTTAGAAATTTTACCTACTATTATGGTATATAATTAATAGTAAGAAATAGATAGCTTAAGGTTTATTTTAAGCATATGTTTTTGATTACCAAAATAGGTAGAAAATGAAGAACCTTTATTTTGTATGAGGTGTTATATTATGAGGTGTCCCCCTACCCTCAAAGCTGGAACCAGCAGAACGTAATACGAAAGGAAATTGCAATATGACAGTTATGCGGAAGTGAATAACAATACGAAACTAGATGACAATACGACAGTAATGGGAAGTAAATGACAATGCGGAAGCAGATAGCAATATAGAAGCGACATATCCATTGTGTTGCACAGACGAAGTGACGCCATGAACAATTAGGTTGGGGAAGGGTCGGGATAGAGAATTCGGAATTAAGTATTTATTCTCTATGGCACTTGTTGACATTAAACAAACACTAATTAATAATAACTTCCCAAACCACATCGGTAATTAGCAGATCAAACACTCCCTATCTGCCATAACTAAAAACACTAACAGCCATAATATTAATACTATTAAAAATATCAATTTATTTTATTGTAACTAGATACTCTCTAATTATAAAATAAACAAGAAAATAATAAAAAAGATCATATATAAACAAACATATATCCATTATTGGCAATAACTCTGAACTCCGATTTACCATGTATTATAAAAATCTAAAACAGCTGACTTACTAATAAAAAATAACACGGCATCCAGTAACAGTTTACGAAAACAAAACTAATGTCGTATATGTGTTCAAATTCCTAATGTCTCTACAAACAATACATATATTAACATGACTGCGACACGCATATCTCGACACCTAACATGCTCCATCTACCAACATCTAATCGCACACAACATTTCCCCAAAAAAGACTTGCGAGATATATTAACAAAAAACACTGCCAGTCTCGCTGTTTCAGATTGTAGCTTCCGCCTCCCCATAATCGAAGCATTACTCATTAGAACAAGTAACCCAACCATCAACCAAGCTCGATACGAGGGTCGGGAGTGTATATTAAAATGTTTTGTTAAAACGTTTTTAATCGAATTTCCTAATAAATTCACCTGTTTTAAATTATAACCTCACCACGTGCCTGACGACGACTAATGCGAGTCGAAAACATTTCGAAAGCTCGCAGACCGTTGTAATGGAGTGTGAACGGCGGGAAGGATATTTCTAAGAATAATGGAACTAAGAACAGAACCTCTTCCCCCTTACACAGCCCTCTAAAAAAGGGAGTCATGAGAAAAAGATAGGGGGTCGTGAATGGATGTTTACGCGCGTGTGTGTGTTTCGCTTTTTTTCTTATCTTTTTGTTTTGCTGGATGCCAGACATTCGCCCGCTATTTCAGACACTCCAGCCGAGAGATCTTTTTAAGATTCTAACCGTCCCTGTAAGTGCAATTCTTTGTACCTCTCTTGCACTTGGTACACCGGGTATATTCGCCAGGTAGTTTTTGAAATTCTTTTTCATTAGTCCGGTTGCTCCTAGAATTACTGGAATGATGGAGATCTTCCTAAGATTCCAGTTTCTTTTCGTGTCGTACATAAGACCTTTCGTAATCTTTTTCAACTTTCAGCTCTGTTTAATCCTGAATCATTAGGGACACTGACTTCAACTAGGGTTGATACTTCCTCTCCTTTGTATGTGCGCGCGTGTGTGTGTGTGTGTGCGCGCGCGTCTCGTTAGAATTGTAACATTTCGGTAGTTTTTTATTGTCGATTTCTAGCGAAACTTGTATTACAACAGGCGCCATATTTGATAGGAATCGTAGTCTGCGTTGGTGTGATTGGCCGCTGATTCATACGCGTCAAGTACGAATTAAGCTCGGCGGAATTAGAGGGCGGTTAGTGCGTACCCACGGTTCAACGACGGGTGCGCCTACACGGGTTTAACGTACAGGAAAATGATTGTGATGTTGTAGACGCTCTAGTGGAAGCAATCCATCATGTAGTTGGATTGCATTACATCGACGTTCCACTCTTTTTTTTTCCTTTCCATTCATTTGCTGGGGATGGGGCATTCTTCCAAATGCCATACGATCACCCGTTATTTACAGACTCCAACCGAGAGCTCTTTTCAGGATTCTGGCTGTTCACTTGAGTGCAGTTGTTTGGATTTCTCTTGCACTTGGTTCACCAGGTATACTTTCTAAATACTTTTTCAAGTTCTTCTCCATGAGTCCAGTGGCTCCTATGATAACTGGAATGATGGAGATCCCTTTGAGGTTCTAGTTTCTTTTCATATCGTACATTATACCCTGATATTATGTTATTTTCTCCCTTTCAGCTCTGTTTAGGCCTCCATCATTAGGGACACTGACCTCAACAAAAGTTGCCATTCTCTCTCTTGTTCCATATGACAATGTCAGGTTTGACAGCTGCGTTTTCCAGATAGGTAGCTGTGGGGATTTCATGGTCATAATAGATGATGTATGTCTCATTCCCCACAGTTCTCTCAGGTAGATGTTCCCAATGCCTGCTGATATTCAGTTTCTTACAGATGGTCCAGTGGAGGTACTTGCATACTCCATTATGTCGTGCTGTACAGGAGCTATCTGCCAACATGATTTTGCAACAAATTTGTATATGGAATCCGGTGCCATTAACGGTGAAAGATACGGATTTAATGCATGAATAGAATTATATAAGCCATGGAATTCACCGCGAAAATAGAAGAAAACAAAAACTTGCGATGCACCGAAAAGAAAGAAAGAAAATAAATTGCGCCTATTTGATAGCAAATGTTTGCACATTGTTCAACGTTGTTTCTGCAAATAACAATCGCTCGATGTTGGTGCGGAGTATTTACAAATGAAATAGAAAAGAAATTTGATGAATTCGTCGGTCGCCATTTTTTTTATTATCGTCAGTCGCCATTTTGTTTTATTATCGTCAGTCGCCATTTTGTTTTATCTATCCAAAATGGGCGGCATTTCGTCTAGACCTTTCGGTGAAGGAGCTGTTGAGGTTTTCATGCAAGTATCATAATTAGTATTCTTAATCATAGATTTTTTTTTACTTTTTTCTAGTTAATTAGTATTAGCTTACAACCACATATTACGCATTACCAAGAACTTGTGTCTTATCATTAAATTTAAATGAATAAATAAATACAACACAAACTAATAAATAAATGAATAACATTAAATGAACTAGCGACTTTAAGTCTAGATTTTGTGGAGAGCCGTTAGGGTATTATTCAAGCATGTATTACTAATGGAGACTTGGTATCTGTCTGTCTGAAGCCGAAACTATACACCTACTTCTATTACTAATGGAGACTTGGTATCTGTCTGTCTGAAGCCGAAACTATACACCTACTTCTATTACTAATGGAGACTTGGTGTCTGTCTGAAGCCGAAACTATACACCTACTTCTATTACTAATGGAGACTTGGTGTCTGTCTGAAGCCGAAACTATACACCTACTTCTATTACTAATGGAGACTTGGTGTCTGTCTGAAGCCGAAACTATACACCTACTTCTATTACTAATGGAGACTTGGTATCTGTCTGTCTGAAGCCGAAACTATACACCTACTTCTATTACTAATGGAGACTTGGTGTCTGTCTGAAGCCGAAACTATACACCTACTTCTATTACTAATGGAGACTTGGTATCTGTCTGTCTGAAGCCGAAACTATACACCTACTTCTATTACTAATGGAGACTTGGTATCTGTCTGTATGAAGCCGAAACTATACACCTACTTCTATTACTAATGGAGACTTGGTGTCTGTCTGAAGCCGAAACTATACACCTACTTCTATTACTAATGGAGACTTGGTGTCTGTCTGAAGCCGCATCTATAAACCTACTTCTATTACTAATGGAGACTTGGTATCTGTCTGTATGAAGCCGAAACTTGCTGCTCTTGTGCCCACTTTACGTAAATACCTCCGATCGACCCGACAATCAGCAAGATCCCACCCTTTCACTGTAGAGGTCCCCAGATGCAGGAAGGCCTTCTACTCTAATAGCTTCTTTCCTCGAATTGGTAGCCTTTTAAATTCCGTCCGTGTCCCCTGTTTCTCTGACTTTACCAACATGCAGAAATTAAATGTAATGTAAATAAACATCTCGCTGCTCAACTCTCCACTTAGGAT
The DNA here is from genome assembly GCA_963556195.1 of Sepiola atlantica. NCBI lineage: Eukaryota > Metazoa > Mollusca > Cephalopoda > Sepiida > Sepiolidae > Sepiola > Sepiola atlantica. Next base: position 28,657,602 of record OY744535.1, read on the forward strand.
GCCCCTGTAGGTATAACCTCAAATTCACAGCAACCCCTTACGTCTCAGTGGCAAAGTGTCTTGTTTGGGGTGAATTAGAATTTGAAAAAAATAGGCTAAATAAAAAACAGACGTTTACCATTGATTTCTCGCTGATACCGGTCGTTGTATTTTTTTATTCTGGAACCTTAGTAGCCATAAATCTTCACGGGATTGCAGTACTCTCTGTACTCTTGCTGTGGAGATCTCGATGATGTTCTCCCTCTTAGGACTTTCCATCCTCCTTGGCCCGTCATGACCATTTTCGTAGGAGCACTAGGAACACTTCCGGAAAAACTGGAAAACAGACTAAGAGAAATTAGAATCAAAATGAAGACTGCGACCCACGGCAATGATAAAAAAATAGCCGAAATCTGAAAGAAAGGTCATTTATTTATAACAGACGAGAGCTAGTCAACCACATGTAAGTTGAAATAGAACCAAAATATAGAAAGCACATGGACACAAGTCAATGGGAACGGAAACTGCAAGAAATCCTATAAACCGACCTCCTCATAAAACACACACACGTACGAATACACATGTGGTAGAAGACAATATAGTCGTGAAGGGTCAGGGAGAATGGAAAGACCAACCAGACCTCCATAGGAAGAGAGAGAGAAGAGCACTGGAACATTGGGAGGCTTTATTTCCATTCAAGCTCCAATAATGATTCACGGTAATTTCCAAAGAGAAAGCAATGGCAAACGGCTGTTGCGATAACGCAAAATGATTTGCAACGGTTTTCAAAAGAGGTGGAGAATGCTGGAAATCTGGGGATACTTGTTATCGCTCAGGCTCCAGGGAACACTACTGGTTATTGTCAGTGAGAAATTGCTGATAATTACTTGTGGAAACACTCCTGGTGAGTAGAAAAAATAACAATAAAAATACAATATAAACATATTAAAAGAATTTTGTTTGCCTGTAAGACAAGGAGAAAAATTGAAAGAACAGAACAAAACTATCGTTGTGGTCATTCGACGGAATATGAAGCCTAAGAAATTGAAAGAACAGATTAAAGGTATGGATGGATTGTTCCTTTGGTCTTTGGAATGTACCTATAATATATATATATATATATATATATATATATATATATATATATATATGCTCTGAAGCTTGTAATGCAACTTCATTTAGCTTGCAATTTGGAACATTTTCAAGTATTATAAAAATATATATTTTTGTAGAACCAACATATATATATATATATATATATATATATATATATATATATATGGTAAAATGAAAAAGGAAAACCAAAAAACTGGATGTTTTTTTATGTGTACATCAACGTTTCGTCTTTATTTATAAGACTTCATCAGGATGATGATATAGGGAAAAGATATCATGCAAGCACGGATACATGTAGGGTAGACATGTTGGGAAGAAAAATAAAATAAAATGAAAAATAAAGGCAGCGTCTAGCTGGACGTCCGTACTTGTTAGAGAATGAAAAATGAGTGGGAGAAAAAAGGGGAAGGGTGGAGGGAGCAAGGACTACTGTGGCTGGCGATGAGAGAAAGAGGTGGGGGATGAGCAGGGGTAAAATGGATGGCAGAGAGAGATTGGAGGAAAAGGGGGAGGGGATGTCTGACCAGATGGCTGCGGTCGAGACCGAAGGGGAAGAGTGAGTTGGAACGTTTGTGTGTGTGGGGTGTGTGCAGGGAAATGGGGATGGGCAGAGAGGGAGGGGGGGGCTGTGATCTCGGTGGATGGGCGAAAGCCATAGTCCCAGAGAGCGTTTGAAGAAAATGAGGGAATTTAAGAAGAGGCATGGGAGAAAACGGATGAGAGGGGGAAGAGGGAGGATTTGTCGTGATAGGGTGTGAAATATTTGAAATATTTGGAAAATGATAGCAATGAGTGAGGGATTGGAGTGGGTGGGGGAGGGGGTGATTGAAAGGGTGGGTGAGGAATATATTTGAAATATTTGGAACATGAGAAAGTTTATTTGGACTGTAGTATCAAAAATGTGAGGGAAAAAAAATGAGGAAAAAATAAGAGAAGATACAGGGAGAAAAGGGAAGGGTGTGGGTGAATGGAAGAGTGTCATAAGGTTAGAGATGAAAATAAAAGTTAGCCATGATCAGGCAAAAGACTTTGTTCAGTGAGGATGATCTTGCTTATTAAGGGTGATAGGTTAAAGAAACCATTTCGCTGCTTGATAGTAGTGGAGGATGTGATGAGTGCAGTTTCCAATAATCTTCGCCGAGATTTGTTGTGGATGTGTTTAGTGATTTTGGCTTGTTCAAATTTGAATGCATGACCATATTCTAGAGCATGGGAGAAAAGTGCACTAAGAGGGTTGTTGTTTTTTATATCCCTTTTATGTTCATTTAATCGTTTCTTTAATTCACGTTGTGTTTCTCCCACGTAGAATTGATGGCAATCATTGCAAGGGACAGTGTATAAGCCGGCATGGGATGTGGGTGTTTTTTGGAAATGTCTGGATGTCTATCACGACAAATCCTCCCTCTTCCCCCTCTCATCCGTTTTCTCCCATGCCTCTTCTTAAATTCCCTCATTTTCTTCAAACGCTCTCTGGGACTATGGCTTTCGCCCATCCACCGAGATCACAGCCCCCCCCCTCCCTCTCTGCCCATCCCCATTTCCCTGCACACACCCCACACACACAAACGTTCCAACTCACTCTTCCCCTTCGGTCTCGACCGCAGCCATCTGGTCAGACATCCCCTCCCCCTTTTCCTCCAATCTCTCTCTGCCATCCATTTTACCCCTGCTCATCCCCCACCTCTTTCTCTCATCGCCAGCCACAGTAGTCCTTGCTCCCTCCACCCTTCCCCTTTTTTCTCCCACTCATTTTTCATTCTCTAACAAGTACGGACGTCCAGCTAGACGCTGCCTTTATTTTTCATTTTATTTTATTTTTCTTCCCAACATGTCTACCCTACATGTATCCGTGCTTGCATGATATCTTTTCCCTATATCATCATCCTGATGAAGTCTTATAAATAAAGACGAAACGTTGATGTACACATAAAAAAACATCCAGTTTTTTGGTTTTCCTTTTTCATTTTACCATCACGTCGGATTACCTCCATCCTTCTCTTCCCATATATATATATATATATATATATAGTATATTTTTTTATTTATATAAACATTATTGTTTACATATGTGCATACATGTTTCGGTTCTACACCAAGAAAAAAGAAGAAAAAAATATATTAATAAAAGCTCTAATTTATATTGAGCACTTTTTGAAAATAAATATTTATTAGAAGTCTGCGTTATAAATATATTTGAACTCATCTAATATATATATATATATATATATATATATATATATATATATATATGGGTAGATGAAAGGATAAAACAATCCGACGGAATGAAATTAAAAATGGAACAGTGGAAGACCCATAAGCTCAACGTTTCGCCCGATGTGATGTGGGCTTTTTCAAGAGCGGACGAAAAATTGCTAAAAATGACTACAGACGGGAAGGTCATATAATTGGGGAATATATATATATATAGTGGTAGGGTTTGAATGGAGGGAAATATATGCAAATATGTAAAGTGTCAGAAATAACTATACAAAATGTCAGCATATAATTATACATATATATATAAAGCAAAGTTGTGTGTATGTTAATCGGTTGATTTGCAGAATACAAGCGTTTATTATAAATCTAACTGTAGATTTGGAATCAGCAATTACGACGATCCAATGCCCTTATCGATGTCAGAAATTTTCGAACCACTCATTATTTAAAACTCATTATTTAAAATTAAATGTACGTAAAATTAACATTAGAAACAAATGTTCCGACACTTTTAGCATTTTTTTTATTTACTCCTCCCCAGGAGTTAGGCACAAGGCCAGTTTTATCTTACTCCCACAAGTAAGATGTGACCCAAGATCGGGTCGAGAAAGTGGGGTTTGAAAAGCCAGCGCTCGAGAGGTTAGCACTCTGGCCATTTAAAAATTGCCTGGGCAGCCCCGTCGGCATTCCCCGGTAGGGGCGCCTCAGACAGTAAGCAATAAACTTACTCCTCCCCAAAGAGGGGAGGCAAAGCCTGGAAGGGTGGACCTCCTAGAACTGCACAGGACAGGCGTGCAGTATCCATCGGAACAGATACTACACTTTGATCTTAGCCAAAAGGCCAAGATTTTTAGCATTTTATTTACCTCCCCAGGAGGTTAGGCACAAGGCCAGGTTTATCTTACTCCCACAAGTAAGATGTGACCCAAGATCGGGTCGAGAAAGTGGGGTTTGAAAAGCCAGCGCTCGAGAGGTGAGCACTCTGCCCATTTAAAAATTGCCTGGGCAGCCCCGTCGGCATTCCCCGGTAGGGGCGCCTCAGACAGTAAGCAATAAACTTACTCCTCCCCAAAGAGGGGAGGCAAAGCCTGGAAGGGTGGACCTCCTAGAACTGCACAGGACAGGCGTGCAGTATCCATCGGAACAGATACTACACTTTGATCTTAGCCAAAAGGCCAATATTTTTAGCATTCTCTTTCCCGTTTACTATTTTCAATTCTTAGCCACGAAACAACATACTTATAATGATCGGAACCTTGTTAACTATGAGTAAGAAAAATAATCAAATAAACATAAAAATGAGTCAAGATTGTGGTGTTAGTCAACCCATGTATTTGACATCCTTTTTTATTAATTAAATAAATTTCCTTATGTTTCTTTATCTATTGTAGACAATCCAGTTATATTAGATCTATGCTGAGAGGTAAAACAGATTTTTAATGTTGTGTCCTAACGCTGAACTTATAAACTGTTTAAGTAAGGTAAAAAGACAAAATATTTTCGTCTGATCGGTGGCCGTAAGGATAAAGAGTTCGTGTCCAGTTCAAATATTTTATGCCATCTTTCCGGGTTCGAATCTTACAAACCTGAATAATATTTTATTAACTATTTTATTTCGATTTTAAATAAAAAAACTAAAAAAAACTTTCCATTTGATCTGACGTGCAGAAGAGACAGGTTTTAGAAATCCGGTGTTGAGGTTCTATATATAATTACCGCTAGCAATTTTATTAACCAATAATATACGTTTTTATCTTCGTTTTTGATTTAATATGCATTTTGAAGCGGAAATAGGTTTAATAATTGATGGTACTTAGCGAAGTATTTATTACGAAGATTCTGTTTTGGGGTGGAATTTTGGCGTTTTTCGACATTAAATACGTTTATTTTGTATGACACTTACGAAATTTTCCTTTTCAAAATATTTTATTCTGATGAGAATCGGCATTTATAATGTTTATGATTCATTGTATGACTTAAAATAAACACTGCCTCCAAACAGCTGTAAACAACTATAATACCTTGCTGTGTGTTATTTATTTGGAAGTTCATTTGAAAAATGCTTTTAATCACCGAAATCTCTCTTTCTGTCTATATAATATTATAATAAATTTTTTTTTTCAATTATTATCCACATACACATATTATTTTAGATTTTGGCCTTTTGGCTAAGATCAAAGTGTAGTATCTGTTCCGATGGATACTGCACCCCATAGACTGGTATTGTCTTGGCGTTCGGGGCTTGATTTACGCCGGTCTATGGGTCTGTCCTGTGCAGTTCTAGGAGGTTCACCCTCCCAGGCTTTGCCTCCCCTCTTTGGGGAGGAGTAAGTTTATTGCTTACTGCCTGGGGCGCCCCTACAGTGGAATGCCGACGGGGCTGCCCAGGCAATTTTTAATGGCCAGAGTGCTCACTTTCTCGGGCGCTGGCTTTTCAAACCCCACTTTCCCGACCAGACCTTAGATCACATCTTACTTGTGGGAGTAAGATAAAACTGGACTTGTGCCTAACCTCCTGGAGAGGAGGTAAATAAATACACATATTTTTTTATATTTTGGCCTTTTGGCCAAGATCAAAGTGTAGTATCTGTTCCGATGGATACTACACCCCATAAACTGGTATTGTCTTGGCCTTCGGGGCTTGATTTACGCCGGTCTATGGGTCGGTCCTGTGCAGTTCTAGGAGGTCCACCCTCCCAGGTTTTGCCTCCCCTCTTTAGGGAGGAGTAAGTTTATTGCTTACTGCCTGAGGCGCCCTACCGGGGAATGCCGACGGGGCTGCGCAGGCAATTTTTGATGGCTAGAATGCTCACCTTCTCGGGCGCTGGCTTTTCAAACCCCACTTTCCCGACCCGACTTTGGGTCACATCTTACCTTGTGGGAGTAAGATAAAACTGGCCTTGTGCCTAAATCCTGGAGAGGAGTAAATAAATACACATATGTTTCCTCCTTTTCGCGAAGCGTCAGTGTAGAAGATAATTGTTCTGCTTGTCACACGGTTCGAACCTTGGATACGAGTCGCTTTTTAACTCAACACTTTTGTCTATGCGGCCAACTTAACAGCTATGCGGAAAAGGGAGAATTAACGTCTATTTATGTTTTTACAAGCGAACATCTAGCAAGCTGCCACACAGTGTTCGACATCTACAATGGACGACACAATAATAAAAAAAATGCTTAAAATTTTTACTACAGCTTCACGTTTTTAACCGATCATCAGAAGTGGCATGAGTCATTGTTATTTATACTGTAATTAGCGGAATTCGCTATTCCTGTAAATACAAAGTGGTTGAGTGTATTACAGCTGCAACAGAGGGGTAAGCAGAGATCATCACTAAACAAAAAAGTCTAAAAAAATACTTCAATGTAATAAAAAAAAATATTTCGTTTACCGTGACGTGTATACACTATTATACACGTGTTGTCGTCGTCGTCGTCAGGAATCAACGTTCTTGATCGTCTATGGATACAATCATTCGGGCGCTGATGTTTAGTTTTTAGAAGAGGACTATTTATGCAAACAACTTGAAACATTCACAAACAGAGTTAAGGGTATCTGGACGGGTACAAGTGTGTCCTGCCCTTCGGAGAAAGAAAAAGAGAGATAGATAGATAGATAGATAGATAGATAGATAGATAGATAGATAGATAGATAGATAGATAGATAGATAAATAGACAGACAGACAGACAGACAGACAGACAGACAGACAGACAGACAGACAGACAGACAGATAGATAGCTTATCTCGTTACCCCTAGCTACATTATTTGCTCACGCCCCTAACCTTACTGGGGATTTTCGAGCAATGGCCACGATTTGCCTCCGCCTGTTTGATTTGTTAGCCCCAAAAAGAATATCTCTCTTCTTTCGCAAGTCACGTGGTTTCGCCAACTTCCGTTAACTAAAGGTTAAGTTTCGACCTCCCATCCGTCAATCACTCCTCTATTTAACTAACAACTTTCGTTATGTAACATTAGGAACCGACCCTGGGACGGGTCATCCGGCTAGTACGTTTATAAATGTATTTATAATAGATCGTGTCTATTTTTTGAGTAAGACTATCGCTTTAATCTTTATGTTTACCGGGGTTTTATGCCAACCTATGACTTAAATATCATTTGTTCAACTAAAGCATTACGCGAGTGACAACTGTGTATATACTAACCCTTTCATGTAAATCGCGGTGAAGATTTATCTATTTGCATTTAAGTATACAACAGAAAGAACACGTTTTATTTGTTTGTGTGGTGAATTCGGGTGGGCCTCTAGTAGTGAGTGGGCCTGCTGCAATGGTGAGCCAAGAATGAGAGATGCCACCGGAAAGTTTTGAACAACAATGCAAGGAATCTGGTCAAACTAGAGTTTTACCGCAAATAGAATTCGGAAAAGAAAGTGAATCTAAAAGGCAGGAAGAGGGAAAGAGATGGAAAGAAAGACGGAACGAGGTGAAAGAAAGAATGAAGGAAAAAGAAAGAAAAGAAGGAAGGAAGGAAGGAAGGAAGGAAGGAAGGAAAGAAGGAAGGAAGGAAGGAAGGAAGGAAGGAAGGAAGGAAGGAGGGAAGGAAGGATGAAGGAGAAAGATGAAAGAGTAGATGGGAGAGTGAGAGGAAATGAGAGGGGGGAGGGGGAAGTAAAACAAGAAGCCGCAAAGAAAGAAAGAAAAAAAGAAAAAAAAAGAAAGAAAGAGAGGAAGGAAGGAAGGAAGGAATGAAGGAGAAAGATGAAAGAGTAGATGGGAGAGTGAGAGGAAATGAGAGGAGGGGGGGGGAAGTAAAACAAGAAGCCGCAAAGAAAAAAAGAAAAAAAGAAGATAAAAAGAAAGAAAGAGAGGAAGGAAGGGACGAAGGGACGAAGGGTGAAGGAGAAAGATCAAAGAGTAGATGGGAGAGTGAGAGGAAATGAGAGGAGGGGGGGGAGTAAAACAAGAAGCCGCAAAGAAAGAAAGAAAAAAAGAAGAAGAAAAGAAAGAACGAGAGGAAGGAAGGGACGAAGGAACGAAGGGTGAAGGAGAAAGATGAAAGAGTAGATGGGAGAGTGAGAGGAAATGAGAAGGGAAAGGAAGGGAGTAAAGAAAAACAAGAAGCCGCAAAACAGAAAGAAAAAAAGAAAGAAAGAAATGGGCACGCAGAAATGGAGGAAGGAAGGGAGAGTGGAACTAATAAAGAGATAAAATGAAACCGCACAACAAAAAAAGAAAAAAGAAAGAAAGGGCGAGAAGAAGAAAAAGAAAGAAAGAAAGGGAGAGGCGGTTGTATTTAGAATAATAAATAAATAAATAAATAAACAGACTAAAAAAAGGGACAGAATTAAAGGAAGGGCTAAAGAGAAGAAAGAAAGGGTGAAGGAAAGGTGACGAGAGATAGACGAATATGAGAGAAAAGAAAACAGGAAAAAAAATTAGTAGGAAGAAAAAGAAGCTGTAAAGAAAGAAAGAAAGATAGAAAGAAAGATAGACAGAAAAGGAGGATTGAAGAAGGGAGAGGGTGAAATACAGAAGGAATGAGAGAGGATAAAGGAAGAAGACAAAGAAGCTGTAAAAAAAAAGAAAGAATAAAAAGAAAGAAATGGAAGGAGGGTAAAACGCTGGGAATAAGGAAGCAACTAGAAAGAAAGAGAGAAAGAAAGAAAGAAAGAAAGAAAGAAAGAAAAAGAGAAATGGAGAGATGGACAGGAAAGGGTAAATAAAAGTCTAAAGATGAAAAAAAGTTTGAAAGATAAAGAAAAAAGAAGAAATAGTGTACGAAGAATGACGGGAAAATAGAATGGAAGAAAGTTTGTTTTGTTTTTTGTACGTTATATTTGAATAATTAATAACTAGCCGTCTCCACCCGGCGCTGCCCGGGAATTTTAACTGACATTTTTGTTTCGCTTTTATTGTCTGCGTTTTTAGTATTCTTTTTTTTTTCAGATTATTCTGTTTGTATAGTTCAATTATTAAATTAGTAATCGAACCTAAACTCTAACTAATTATTCCATGAAAAATGCCAATATACTGAAATCATATGCCCTTAAAAGGGTTAAGATGAAAATTCATATACACTAAATGTACAAAAGCAAGGAAATTCCCACATTTTTACACTTTTATTGTCATTAAGGGTATGACTACATATCAACCAAACCATTTCATTATCACAGTATAAATCTACTACAGTATAAATCTCTATGCATGAGTGGATGAAGTGTGTGAGGTGCGCTGAAGAAAAATTCCTACCAGTAAAATACATAGCCCTGTTGTGCTTGCATACCATTAATGACAATAAAAGTGTAAAAATTTGGGAATTTCCTTGCTTTTGTACATTTAGTGTATATGAATTTTCATCTTAACCCTATTAAGGGCATATGATTTAAGTATACTGGCATTTATCATGGAATGTCACTACTTTTGTAAAGGCTATGCCTCAATACAATGGTCATTTTTAAGGGTTTTTGGAATTTTCTGGAAAACTAAGATATATGGTAAACTGAAATTAAAATGCCATCAACTAGACCATAGAACCGCTATCTCTGCCAAAAATCAGCTGAATCCATCAAATAGTTCATGAGATACAGAGTGGCACATACGTACGTACGTACGTACGTACGTACGTACACACGGATAACACAAAATCATGCCTGACCTTTCTGGATCTCTGGGTTGCCTTGACTAATGATTCTGAAATTCGACACACTTATAGAACCTATCAAAAAAAAATTTGTGCAAAGTTTTAACTAATTTGGTTTATTGGTTTTTGAGTTATGATTGATCAAAGAAATTAGATTTCTAGCATAGGCCGTTTTTGAAGTCTATTAAGGGATAGAGCACTCTCGCGCCTCCCTTGATTTTTGAGGTAATGTTGCTTTAATCTCTATTTCTAAAATTTCTAAAATTAGTGGACGTGAATACCTACCAAAACTTTAAATAGTTTAATACATGCGTATTTGCTAAGAGATTTTAACCCAAAAAATGATTTTCTATCCGAAACTTTAAAGACTTCCAAATTATTTTCAAAATTTGAAGGCTTGTTGCAGGGGTCGATGTTGGTTATCGGTCCTACAACTAAGAAAGGAGACGCAGACATAAATGACAAAGAATAGAAAAAATGCAAGAAATCAATGTGTGATTCAGTGAGAAGAGTCCGTGATTCAGTGAGGCAACAAGGGAGATGATGGATCGGTACCGTAGGATGATGGTAATGGTTATCCTGGTTGAAGTGTCCTTTAGTCTTTTCACTGGGATCGCTTGCCTTTGACGTGGATTCTGTAGAACTGTGGCTGGTCGGAGAACAAGCTGCAGATGATGATGATGATGATGATGATGATGATGATGATGATGATGATGATGATGATGATCGGCTCAAGGTACGTTTAGTTTATTTTTTAGAAACGAGCTGCTGTAGTTGCTGTGCCAATAGGGATTATTATTGCAGTCATTGTTGACCTGCTGCTGCTGCTGCTGATGATGATGATGCTGCTGCTGCTGCTGCTGCTGCTGATGATGATGATGATGATGATGATGATGATGATGATGATGATGATGATGATGATGATGATGATGATCGGCTCAAGGTACGTTTAGTTTATTTTTTAGAAACGAGCTGCTGTAGTTGCTGTGCCAATAGGGATTATTATTGCAGTCATTGTTGACCTGCTGCTGCTGCTGCTGCTGCTGCTGCTGCTGATGATGATGATGATGATGATGATGATGATGATGATGATGATGATGATGATGATGATGATGATGATCGGCTCAAGGTACGTTTAGTTTATTTTTTAGAAACGAGCTGCTGTAGTTGCTGTGCCAATAGGGATTATTATTGCAGTCATTGTTGACCTGCTGCTGCTGCTGCTGCTGCTGATGATGATGATGATGATGATGATGATGATGATGATGATGATGATGATGATCATGATGATGATGATGATGATGATGATGATGATGATGATGATGATGATGATGATGATGATGATGATGATGATGATGATCATCGGCTCAAGGTACGTTTAGTTTGTTTTTTAGAAACGAGCTGCTGCTGCTGCTGCTGCTGCTGCTGCTGCTGCTTCTGCTGCTGCTGCTGATGATGATGATGATGATGATGATGATGATGATGATGATGATGATGATGATGATGATGATGATGGCAGTCATTGTTGACCTGCTGATATTAAGTAATAGCTATATTTTTTTAAAAAACGTTGTTTCAGGTGCCGATGCTGGTGATCGGTCTAACAATTAAAATAGGGAGACGCAGACATAGATACGGTAATGGTAAAGAAGGAAAATCAAATAAATACGTGACATTTAAGAAGAGTCCATGATTCAGTGAGTCGACAGGAAAAAAATGATTCTTTTTGTTTCATTTTGTAGTAAAAAGCTAAACTGTTTTCGTTTTATTCATTTTCATTCATTTTTATTTCTATTTTTTGTAAGTGTTTAATAAAAGAAATGCTTTAGGACCAAATGTGTTTGAGGCACCTCAGAATGAAAAACAACCAAAAGGACGCACTTTCTCTTAACACAGATTTATTTACTTTTGACTTCCGGTTGTATCACTTATGATGAATAACATAAAAAGGTACTCAGAAAATAACTTTTTTCAAATTGTGGGACACCATCTTTGTACAAGATTCTTTTATTTAATTTTGTTTATATTTGTTTGTTTTGTTTCTTTACACATTTAGCTTAAAAAAAATGTAAATAAAACTGTTTTTTTAATTAAAAATGTGCGTATAACAAAACTTTTTGTAAATAAAAATGATTTTTATAGACAGTAAAACATTTTGTAAATGAAACTAATGTTTTTAATGATAAATTTGCGAAGACAAACTTTTAAATGCGCCATATTATTTTGTTTGAACTCAAACCGGAAGTAAAGAGAAATGCGCTATTTTAGTCGGTGTTAATTCTGGGATGCCTCAAATTAATTTTATCCAATGTTTTTATTTTCTGTGAGTTAAAAACCATAGTTAAAGTTTTCCGTATTTATATTTAGATGGTTCGTCAAAAAATAATATGGTCATTTACTTTTTAAAACTACATTTTTAAAGACAGACAGAAATTGATTTCCGGTCAACAGTTTAAAGCCTGAAAATGACTCGGTTTTCAAACGGTAACAAAGTAGTTTCAATTTTTAGTAAGAAGCATCAAATTGGAACAAATACTTCGAAGCCATTGCCAAGGCTACTGCAAATAACTTGGGCTCCCTCTACCGTGCTAGTAAACTCCTCACACCTGACATTATCCTGTATCTCTACAAAGCCACCATCCGCCCATGCATGGAGTATTGTTGCCACATCTGGGCTGGTGCATCATCCACTAATCTCTGCCTCTTAGACAAGGTCCAAAAAAGAGTCGCCAACCTAATAGGTCCTTCACTATCCACCAAGCTCTAGACCCTCTCCCATCGCCGCAATGTTTCATCCTTGTGCTTGTTTTACAAATACTTCAATGGATTGTGCTCCGATGAACTAGCTGCTCTTCTTGTTCTTTTTTTTACTTCTTCTTCTTCTTCTTCTTCTTCTTCTTCTTGTTCTTCTTTTTCTTGTTCTTGTTCTTGTTCTTGTTCTCTTTTTCTTTTTCTTCTTCTTTTTCTTCTTCTTCTTTTTCTTTTTCTTCTTTTTCTTCTTCTTCTTCTTCTTTTTCTTCTTTTTCTTCTTCTTCTTTTTCTTCTTCTTCTTCTTTTTCTTCTTTTTCTTCTTTTTCTCCTCTTTCTTCTTCTTCTTCTTGTTCTTTTTCTCTTTTTTCTTCTTCCTTTTTTTCTTCTTCTTCTTTTTCTTTTTCTTCTTTTTCTTCTTTTTCTCCTCTTTCTTCTTCTTCTTCTTCTTCTTCTTATCACTCTTCTTCTTCTTCTTCTTCTTCTTCTTTTTCTTGTTCTTGTTCTTGTTCTTTTTCTTTTTCTTCTTGTTCTTCTTCTTCTTCTCACCCTTCTTCTTCATCTTTTTCTTCTTCTTTTTCTTCTTCTTCTTACTTTTCTTCTTAATCTTTTTCTTCTTCTTTTTTTCTTCTTCTTCTCACTTTTCTTCTTCATTTTCTTCTTCTTCTTTGCGTGTCTTTGAAGCGTCATGTGGTCATACAACAGTTTCCTATTTTTTCATGCAGTCTTTTGCATTATTGTTGTACTCTACAAGATCTTTTAAGCTGCACCGGTTGGGCAGTAGAGGTCAAATAAAGCAGTGATGCCTTTTATAGTCCTCCTCTCCACACTCGCAGATGGTTGTCAGTTTTGTAGCCTCATCTAGTCATAGCAACTTTTGATCGCCCCATTCCCGTTCTCGGGCGGTTGAGTGTTTTACACTGGAGCCAAGGTGCTTCTTAACCGGGAGAGAGGACGGAAGACCACAGAAAGGGGGATTTCCATGTCAGTAGAAAGTGTGGGTGTATTCTCTAGCCGTCTGATCCACAACTGTAGTCTGGTCTCTTCCTGAGATGTTGTTAGAGGCTCGACATGGCTGAGGAAGCTTCTCCTTGGTTTCAGTCGTTGATCCATTAGTTCACGTCCATGAAATAGCTGTTGTGATCTCTACTCGGCTGATAATTTCCCGTTTCATATCTGCAGGGGCAATGCCAGTAGAAATACTTTTACTTCTAACTCGCACGTGCCTACCAAAGCACAAATAGAACCTACAAATATATATATATATATATATATATATATATATATATATATATATATATGTGATAATTTTTATTTACACAGACATGTACAAAATCTGCGACACTGGCATGTCGATGTTATCGATCAACAGTTATTATAAACTGAGATGATCTGAGGTTAAGATCGGATTCTAACTCTGCCTGATGAGATCTCAGTTTATAATAACTGTTGATCGATAACATGCCAGTGTCGCAGATTTTGTACATGTCTGTGTAAATAAAAATAATCATATATAAAGCTCTATTTGATATTGAGCACTTTTTATAAACCCGGTTGAAATTCTTTGGATTACTACTCTGTGGATGTTTTTACCTGGATTATATATATATATATATATATATATATATATATATATATATATGATGGACTCTCCCGTCGATTTCGACGTATGAGTGCCCCGCCTGAATTTTGTAATTGCAAGGGTTGCGCAATCTGCAACAACCGCTCTCCTGAGTCGGCATTGCTTGAGTCCAATGGCAAGTAGTAATACAAGACGACTGGAAACAATGCCGAGATAAGCAGAGAGCATACATACAGCACCTGGTATTCCTAAATGGTCACCCATTTAGTACTGGCCAGGCTCGACGCTGCTTAACTTCGGTGATCTAACGGGAACCGGTGTGTCAATGTGATTGTGCCGTATATTAAAAAAAAAATTATATATATATATATATATATATATATATATATATAATTTTTTTTAAATGTCTGTATTTTCCTTATGAAGACTCTTAAATGGGTCGAAAATTAGAATTTTAAATAAATAATATGTTTATTTATAACAGAAAATCTGTATTTTGACTGGTCTCTAAACCGTTAAACTTTCATATATATATATATATATATATATATATATATATATATATATATATATATATATATATATATATATATAGCTTCTTCATCTTTTTCTTCACCACCACCACCACCACCACCACCACGCAGGGTGTCGAGTAAATAATCAGATAAATAAACACCAACGTGTTCAAACCCCACCCAACGCATCTTAGACCTTGTATCACGTACCACAAATACAAATAAATGGATACCGAAAGAAAGAAATATCAAAGTTGATAGTTTCCGGCAGGCCAGGACTGTAATGTAAAAAAAATTAAAAAAATGAGGAAATAAAGAAGAAAATGAAGAAATAGAGAGAATGAAAGAAAGACTGAAAGGAAGAACAATAGCAACAAACAAAAAAAGAAAGATGTAACTGGAAAAGATGAAAGGAAAAAAGAAAAGAGAAAGAAGGAAAGGGACAAAGATAGACAGAAAAAGAGTATTTTTAATTGTTATTATAGTTCACTCCAAACAAGGAAGGACGCCACTGTACTGAATTTCAATACTGATTAGAAAAATTGTCGTCTGGTTACTGACAGCTGATTTGCTAATCGCTCGGCATCTCACTGCCACGATACGCCTCGGCATCTCTCGGGTGTTTACGTAGCATGCCCGAACGCTGCCGACGCGAAGTTCACGGAAACTGGTTCAGGATCGATAGCAGTACCGAAAAAAAAAAAGAAATGGAAGAGAGAGAAAGAAAAAAGAAAGAAAGAAACCAAGAGGGAAAAAAACGAAAAAGAAAAAGAAAGAAAGACATGAAGAGAGAAAAAAAGAAAAGTCAAGAAGAGAAAGAACGATATAACGAAAGAATAAAACGAAAAGGGAAAAAAGAAAGAAAGAAACCAAGAGGGAAAAAAAACGAAAAAGAAAAAGAAAGAAAGACATGAAGAGAGAAAAAAAAGAAAAATCAAGAAGAGAAAGAACGATATAACGAAAGAATAAAACGAAAAGGGAAAAAAGAAAGAAAGAAACCAAGAGGGGAAAAAACGAAAAAGAAAAAGAAA
This sequence comes from Sepiola atlantica, assembly GCA_963556195.1. Taxonomy (NCBI): domain Eukaryota; kingdom Metazoa; phylum Mollusca; class Cephalopoda; order Sepiida; family Sepiolidae; genus Sepiola; species Sepiola atlantica. The sequence continues at coordinate 28,673,393 of OY744535.1, forward strand.
GAAAGACATGAAGAGAGAAAAAAAGAAAAAGTCAAGAAGAGAAAGAACGATACAACGAAAGAAAAAAACGAAAAGGGAAAAAAGAAGGAAAGAAAAAAAGAAGAAAGAAAAAAAACGTAAACTGAAAAATCTGTCTCGAGTAAATTCGTCTGCTTTTCTGAAAACTCAAGACGAACAAATATAAACCGACCATCTGGTCGCCATCACTTCTTTTCTACTCTCTTATGTCATGTGGCTTTTTGTGTCTGCATTCTTTTACGGAGCCAAGGGGGGTAAGCGTGCGAACAGCGTAAAGGATACCCACACCTACTTTAGAATGGGTTAAGCCCGGTTCAAATCCCATCGGAACTAACACGTTCACCAACGCACAAATACAATCGGAAATGGTGTGAAGTACACGTGGTGGGGGTATTCTCTAGCCGTCTGATCCACAGCTGTAGTCTGGTCTCTTCCTGAGATGTTGTTAGAGGCTCGACATGGCTGAGGAAGCTTCTCCTTGGTTTCAGTCGTTGATCCATTAGTTCACGCCCATGAAATAGATGGTGTTCATCACTGGTAGCTGTTGTGATCTCTACTCGGTTGATAACTTCCCGTCTCACATCTGTAGGGGCAATGCCAGTGGAAATACTTTTACTTCTAACTCACACGTGCCTACCAAAGCACAAAACCACTCGAAATCGAACATAAAAACCTGAACATTGATAAAAACAGAAGACTACGGCTAAGTGACAACATGCCGCGTAAAAAAAGGAAAAAATATCGTCTGTATTTTCCGGATGAAGACTCTTAAATGGGTCGAAAATTAGAATTTTAAATAAATAATATGTTTATTTATAAAAAAGAATCTGTATTTTGACTAGTCTCTAAATCGTTAAAATTTCATTTCATATATATATATATATATATATCTATATATATATATATATATATATATATATATATGAAATTTACACCTCTCTCTCTCCCTCTCTCTCTCTCCTTCTCTCTCTCTCTCTCTCTCTCTCTCTCTCTATATATATATATATATATATATATATATATGAAATTTACACCTCTCCAGCTATGGGTTGAATAGAAACATAAATTCGTCTACAACGAAGTTGTTTGCAAACAGGTATTGCAATTGATCATTAAATTATTAATTGAACCAAATTATTATAGAACTATAACTCATTTTATTACGGCAATGTTCTTTTAATCTCTATAAAATAATTGGTTGTAACTAGCTTCAAAAACCTTCAATCTTTTCATATATAAGAGATTTCTGCGAATGTTAAATGCTTCCAAGGGAAGCTACTCTTCGGGGAAAATATTTGTTACTTCCCTTTATACAAGGAAATTGTTTAGTAAAGGCTTTAAAAGATGCTAATCGATTGTTAGATTAGAGCAAATATTTTTCGCAAAAATCAGGGGAAATAACTCATCAGATGATTATCTCCTTTAAATGTTGAGTAAGGAAAAAAGTATCCACTTTAAAAAAAAAATTTTAGTGGGAATATGTATTTTCAGAAAGAAACTTACGCGAAATAAAATTTGTTCGTGCGAATTACAATAGAAGGAAGAAGCGAAAAATAGGCTAGATGGAATCAAGCATCGATATGTACCTCTATTATACTAGATAGAAAGATATATAAAAAGAAAAGCTAAACGGTTGAAATAATTTTGTTTGGGTTGTTTCGGCTTTTAATATTTTAATATTATATAACGAGGTATCATCTTTGTTAATATGTGTATATGTATTAGTATGAGTATACATATCGGTATTATGTGTGTATATATGTATGTAGATATATGTATGTGGTTGTACATGTATACATGTGTATATATGCATATATTGGAAATGATTTAATAATATGTAAAGTTTTAAATTCGATCGAGTCGTAGGAATTAAAGTGACACTTTCATTTTTACTTACAGGGAATTATTAATAAGGTCTATAATGAATAAATAAATAAAATGGGAGAATAAGTAGTAACGATATATAAAATTTGACACGTTTAACGTTCATCGACCATCCCCCTCCTCTAGAACTAAGCCTGCTAAGATCAGTTATTGTGTTGTTTGACCTATTTTATTTAAGAAGTCGTGTTTTAAAAACACGCCGTGCTGCTGCTGCTGTTGCTGTTGTTGTTGTTGTTGTTGTTGTTGTTTTCTGGGGAGCTTTGTTATTTCGGATTTCTGGTTCTGTCTTTTTTTTGTATTCATTGTATGAATTATCATCTCTCGGTTCTGACGAAGAACAAGTGATGCTAAAACGTAATTGCTTTTGCGTAAGCCGTTTTAAATGTTTATATAATAAATATTTATAAGGCTCTACCTAGTATTGAGCACTTTTGAAAAAATATTTGTTTTAGGTTCATTTTATTAATACATTTGAACTTGTTTAATTGATATATATATATATATATATATATATATATATATATATATATATATATATATATATATATATATATATATATATATATATATATATATATATATACTAGCTGGACCCGTCCACCGGCATTGCCCGGGAGAAATATAAAAGAATTAATTAAAATTTATCAACATCCGACAGAATGTACAAATTTAATGTTTAGAATAATTGTCGGTTTGGGATTGTTGTTCTAGGATGATTTTATAATAATTTGGGTCAATTAATAATTTAATGATCAATTGCAATACCTGTTTGCAAACAACTTCGTTGTAGACGAATTTATGTTTCTATTCAACCCATAGCTGGAGAGGTGTAAATTTCATATATATATATATATATATATATATATATATATATATATATATATATATATATATATAGA
>OY744535.1:28681193-28683693 GCA_963556195.1 Sepiola atlantica
CCTGGTATGCCAGCACACAAATTAAAGCTGAAATCTGGATACCCAATTATGTTACTCCGGAATCTTGATGCTCCATGGCTATGAAATAGAACGAGACAATGTGCTAAACGCATGCAACCTCATGTGATAGAAGCTGTAATACTAACTGGTGTGGCAAGGGGAAAACTGACATTCCTTCCCAGAATACTCATTATTCCGTCGGATTCTGCAATTGAATTTAAAAGGCTTCAGTTCCCAGTGTTTTTCCATGACAATTAACAAGTCCCAAGGACAATGATTGGCCGCGGTTGGTCTAAACTTGACTTCATCTTGCTTTAGCCATGGACAGTTTTATGTGGGATGTTCAAAGGTAGGCTCCTCAAAATAGCTATACATATTGGCACCAGAAAGTAAAACATCAAACATTGTGTATCAAAGAGCTTTGTACGAATAACTTTTACCTCTGTAAAGGAGGGACTTGCTGGAACAAACATAACAATGCTAGGATACAGGTACATGTTAAATCCTATTTTAATTACCTAAATTACTTACAGTGAAATAGTTTATTTTCTGAATCTATTTATTTAATTTAAAAATTTAAATCAGTCTGTTATATTTCACCCGGCCAACGCAGGGACACGGGTCCTGCTAGTATATATGTATATATATATATATACTTTATATTGAGCACTTTTGAAAAAATATTGGTTTTAATTTCATGTTATCAGCTGGGCACTGTAGTGAGTAGTATTAATACAGCCATCAAAATCATAGCTTTAATGCATGTTCCTTCATAAGCTCAATACTGTTGATGTAGGCTGCATAGAATAGGTTTAAGACTCTCACCGGTTCATGTAGTTGTGGCCGCGAGATTTAATACGTCGGAATTTGAGTTATAAACATGACTTTTTCCGGTGTTTCGAATTCCTCGACTAGCTTGAATAATTATATCTACACTGACGATTCCGGAAGAATGAAACGTATATGTAGATAAACAAATATTTATAATTATACTTATATATATATATATATATATATATATATATATATATATATATATATATATATATTCAATTTTATAATACAAACATAGCGATGCTTTTAAATGAACGACCCATATTATGTTTATCAACTACGAGCGAGCCAACGCTCTTCTTCGTTCGACAACCAGAATTTGAATTCATAACCGCCAATTACACCGGCGTGGAAACATCGCACCAAGGACAGTTATCAAGTAACAAAAGAAAAAAGTTTGTTTATTCTTGTTTTTTGATGAAAAAAAAATGACACAATACTGGTCAACTCTGATGATGGAATTTTTTTCCGAAATTAATAAGATTAAAGTAAAATAAAAACATTTTAAATTAAATATAATAAATTAATCTTACATTGATAATGGCTTATATTTTCAATTTTATAATACAAACCCAGCAATGCTTTTAAATGAACGACCCATATTATATATATATATATATATATATATATATATATATATATATATATATATATGTGTGTGTGTGTGTGTGTGTGTGTGTGTGAGAGAGAGATGTAAGTTAGTTGTGAGAATAACATTTTTGTAGAATATAATATCTATTAAATCATCAATTATTCAAAGCAAGGGATTTCTATGAGAAAAATATTGTATTATTCCTTCCTTAAACCATGGCTTTTCAAAGATGTAATCTTATCGTCAGAGGAGATTCGAACAAATAAGTTGAGAAAAATAAAATTTACCATAATGTCAACATTTGAAAAGGTATAAAAATATAGAAGAAAATGATAGAAAGTAGAAGATGTAGGCAGAGTTTTACCGTTAAAGATGCACAAAGAGTTCGTAAGATCAGATTCGAAGATTCCGGTGTTTGGTAAAACCCAGGTCCTGTGTATGGAATGAGTTCAGACGGGCAGAGTTGTAGAGAAATCAGATTCTTGGGGGGTAAGGGTAAAAACGACCCTATAGGGGAAAGAATTCCGTTTACAGATGTAGAGAGACTGCTCCAGAAACATGGCACGAATAAATCGGTCTTGGTGGAAATTGCGACGATTTAGAAAAGTTCGAGAACTTGCGTATCGAAAGCCATCATTAAAACGATTCTTCCTGTGCTTAAGAGGGACAGTTTTAGACGTAAACTAGTCAAAAGTTGAAACTAATTTGATTCCATGATAAATGCCAGTATACTGAAATCATATGCCCTTAATAGGGTTAAGATGAAAATTCATGTAAACTAAATGTACAAAAGCAAGGAAATTCCCAAATTTTTACATTTTTATTGTCATTAAGGGTATGACTACATATCAACCAAACCATTTCATTATCACATCACTACAGTATAAATTTCTATGCATGAGTGGATGAAGTGTGTGAGGTGCGTTGAAGAAAAAATTCTACCAGTAAAATGCATAGCCCTGTTGTGCTCGCATACCCTTAATGACAATAAAAGTGTAAAAATTTGGGAATTTCCTTGCTTTTGTACATTTAGTGTATATGAATTTTCATCTTAACCCTATTAAGGGCATATGA
>OY744535.1:28691193-28701193 GCA_963556195.1 Sepiola atlantica
AACGTTGCTTACTTTTGGTGATCTAATGGGAACCGGTGTGTCAATGTGAGTCTGGCGGATCAACCACAATTTAAAATAACAAAATTATTGCTGTTGACAATCCGGTTTAAATTATTCGAGGAACTACAACACCAACAAACATAGCAAGTGTTGTGTACGAAACAAACAAACCGACAATGCTACAACAGTCTATCTGATTTCGACCCCACTTAAGGAAGTTAAGGGGCTCTACTACACTGTAATTTGTCGGTATCATCTGGTTATGTGAGTTGGTTTCTGCGCTCGAGGATTTTCCTTAATATTTCAGCTGCTTATTTCAGTGCCGTGCGTTGTATGAAGTCAATTCGCGCTTTGATTCTGATTTCTGCTTGTCTTTTTTCCAGATTTTTCAGAATTACACCGCTAGATCCTATAAACACATGACTAAGCAGGTCTTGGGCCTGACACCTAGATTATCCAACTGATAAAAAAAATATTGTTTTTATGAAGTACTAACCTTCAAATTGTATGTGTCATGATTTGAGCCTAATCTGATTATTAGTTTACAAATTACAGTTATTCAAATGAAGCTACTGTTGCAAATTTTCAAAACAATGGACACATCTGCATTTCGTCAACTCAGAAGTAAGCTGAGTGGACAACAACAGGTGAAAACCGTTCAAAACAACCAAAGATGCAAACATCAGAAGGCAAGGTTTGGACTCCGTATTTTAAGTAGCGCAAAGTATTTTGTTCATCGATTACCCATAGAAAGGTAAAAGCAATCAATAGTGAATATTATATAACATTATTGGTGCGTTTGAAGGGAAACATCGCCAAAAATAACGGCCACAAATGAAGAAGAAGAAGAAAGAGGCGTTTTTTCACCAAGACAATGCACCATGTCACAAGTAGATCGCAACAATGGCAAACCTACATCAATTGCACTTCGAATTGCTTTCGCATCCATTCTGTTCTCCAGATCTGGCAGTTTGCAGACCTCAAAAGAATGTTTCATGGAAAGTGATTTGGCTACAATGAAGAGGTGATATTGGAAACTGAGGTGTACTTTGAGGCCAAAGACAAATCGTTCTACCAAAAAAGACATCGAATTGTTAGAGAAGCGATGGAATCAGGGTATCACCCTAGAAGGAGACTATGTTGATGAATAAAGTCGAGTTTTACCTAAAAGTTGTTGTTTATTAGTTAGGCCCGGAGATTATTGAGTGATGTTTTATTATTGATATTATAGTGGTTTTCTTCATTTTCCATATTCCATTCAGCTCCCCGGTAAGCTCCGTGCATTTGCATAATTTTTCTACGCTTTTGTCGTCCTGTAACCAAACTATCTGGCAGTATTTTTTCTTTTTATTGACTATTATTACATCCGGTCTTCTTGCTTGGATAAGTTTATCTGTTCGTATTTACATGTCCCAGACGATTTTATGCCTTTAATTTTCCAATACTGGCTCAGGTTGACACCTGTACCATTTGTCTACATATTCAAAGTGCAGTCGTTTGCACAGTTCCCAGTGGACTGTCTTCCCGACCCAGTCATGTCTGTTTTATATTCTTTGGGGGCGTGTTGTTATTATTATTATGTACTCGCCAGGAGTTCGCACACTGGTCCTGATCAGTGATTACTCATTGATAATAACCGGTGGTGTTCCCTGGAGTCTGGGTGTCAACAAGTCTCCCCAACCTCTAGTACTCTTTACGTCTTTCGATAACCATTGCAAATTAATTTGCGTCATCGCAACAGCCGCTTACCATTGATTTCTCGCTGGCAACGATCATTGGTCTTCTCTGGGATTTAGGTGGCAATAAGCCTCACCAAGGTCCCAGTGCTCTCCGCACTCTCCCAGTGGAGGTCTGGTTAGTGCTGTCCCTCTTTGGTCTTTCCATCCTCCTTTACCCTTCATAACTATTTTGTGTGGTATTAGCCATTTTTGTTGGGGCGGGGGGGGCATTATTATTATTATTATTATTATTATTATTATTATTATTACACACGAGGGCTTTTCACAAAATCAGTATCAGCGATTGCTTACTGACAATAAGCAGTGGCGTTTTCTGGAATCTGAGTGACAACAAGTCTCTCCAGATATCCAGCTCTCTCCACCTTTTTTCAATAGCCAATGCAAATTACTTTGCATTATCGCAGAAGCCGTTTACCATTGATTTATCGCTAGAAACGACTGGTGGTCTTCTCTGGAATTTCCATCCTCCCTGACCCTTCACAACCATTCTCTGTGGTACCAACCAATGCTTAGAGGGGGGGGGGCGGATTATGGGATTTTTTTTACATATCTACCCTGCCAGTTTCAGTTTCCTTGGGATCTTCTTTCTATATTTCTAATTATTTATGCAGCGTTATTCTATTTAAACTTACCTGTGCTTGGTCGGTGTAACCTGGTTATGTAGGTTGGCTTCTGCACTCAAGGATTTTTATTAATATTTCAGCTGTTTTCATCGATGCTGTTTTGTATGGTATCAATCTTCCCTTTGATTCCGATTTATTCTAGTCTTCATTTTTTTTTCGCAACTGTTCCTAGTGTTCCTATTATTATTGGTATTACAGTGTCTTTCTTCATGTTCCATATTCCTTTCAGCTCTCTAGTAAGCTATCTATATTTGTTTAGTGTTTCTACCTCCCTGATCTTAACTTTGTGACCTGCTGGGACAGTAAAATAAATAATTTTTTCCTTTTTTTTACTATTATTACGTCTGGTCTTCTTGCTTTGCTGATTTTGTCCGTTTGTATTTACATGTCCAAGAGATTTTATAAATTAATTTTTCCAATACTGGCTCCGGTTTGTGCCTTTACCATTTGTGTGCATGTTCAAATGCATTCGTTTGCATATTCCCGATAGACTACCTTCCCAACCCAGTCATGCCTGTTTTTTTTTATATTCCTTGTGGACTAGTTTCATGTATTCACTTACGATGTGATTTACTGTTTCGTCTCTTTGTCCACAGTCTACATTTACTGTTTTCCTGAGTTTTTGGTTATATCGGCTTTTATGTGGTTCGTTCTGATCACATTGTTTTGTGCAGCTGTCAGTAAAAATTCCGTTTCTCTGTCCAAGTGTCCTTTCTGTAGCAATATCCATGTGGTTTGTGTGCTATTTTTTTTTGTCAGTTTTATAAATCGTCCGTATAAAGTATACACTTTATTTTTCCAACATTCGGCAAGCAACAACCAAAGCATTATTTTGCAACGAATCACTTCAATATTTATCTCAACCTTCTGTCGCATCCGGTTCTCATGAGAGCGTTGGTATATCGGTCCGATCAGATATTGTCTTTGGAGACAGATATCCAGAAGCAACACTTAATAACTGATGTCCCTTTTCACTTGCCTCCCCCCCCCCCACGAGGGCAAAGTTAAGCACAAGGTTGGTTTTTAATGTTGGGAAACTCTAGTTTCCCAAAAAGTAGCACTCTGGATTGGACAAAAATAAAAATTGCCTCAGTCTAAAAGAACCTTCCATTCATCGACTGAGGACAGAACCGGTTAAATGTAGTATCAGAACAAATAACAACACTTTGCTCTGAGCACAAAAGGATGTCTTGTTACGAAAAAAACGGGGAGTTGACAATGGATCCTTTTGTTTTAAGAATCTGCACTGAAAACATTATTCTGATCAAAATACACTTGAACGATGCATCGACGACCATCGTCACGGATGATTACCGGGAAGGCTAGAAATTCTGGTCTCTCAAACATTGAACTCTTTTTACCAGCGAACTCAACAAGGCAAATAAGTAGTCGCTGATATAATAACGTACAGCTTTCTGGCATAACAGCAACTTACATATAAAGAATCAATTGTGCTGACCGCCTGCGTAAGTTCTTAAGAGTTTTCTGACGTCATCGCCAATCAATGGCCTTCGGGATTCAGTCAAGCGTTCTTTTGAAAAGGTCGAAAGAATTTTCTGCCACCTTTTGTTGTTGCTGCTGTTGTTACTGCTACTTCTGCTGTTGTCGTTTTTTGTCGTTGTTTTTCGAACGAACGAATCGGAATTCTGCACAGAGACCTTGAAGATCGTGGATCAAGATTAACTGGTCTGCATGGAGTCTTCCTCGTTGGCCATAGCTATTCGTTATACAAGATGACGGGTATTATCTTCGACATATAGAACAGCAGGACTCAGCTGTCGCATACAAAGTCGAGGAAAGTTTAGTCCGGAACACACCAAGAAATTGCGGTTACACATTCGTAGAAGTAACATTGTTATTCTCGCTCGATGGGTGTGCGGTTCCGTGTCTGTTGCGTCGTTGCTTACCACATGCAGTAGCAGAGACGACCAAAGGACAACGGATCCTGATATTGGCTCCTCTCTGACACTACCCTGGGCCTTTTGGCCAAGATCAAAGTGTAGTATCTGTTTCGATGGATACTACACCCCATAAACTGGTATTGTCTTGGCCTTCGGGGCTTGATTTACTCCGGTCTATGGGTCTGTCCTGTGCAGTTCTAGGAGGTCCACCCTCCCAGGCTTTGCCTCCCCTCTTTGGGGAGGAGTAAGTTTATAGCTTACCGCCTGAGGCGCCCCTACCGAGGAATGCCGACGGGGCTGCCCAGGCATCTTTTGTAGGTCAGAGTGCTCACCTTCTCGGGCGCTGGCTTTTCAAATCCCACTTTCCAGACCTTGTGTCACATCTTACCGCTGTGGGAGGAAGATAAATAAAACTACCATGTTTCCACCACCTCTACCACATCGAGAAAGAGTTGGACAACAATAGTTGTGTTGCTTCTATTGCTGCTATTATTTGACTTTGACCCAGGGGTCATTTTAAAATATACGTAATGTCTTCTGTTGCAAGATTGTTATTGTTTTTGTTGTTGTTAATAGAAGCGCCGATGCATCTCTAAAAGAGGCTCTGTCCGTCAGTAAGTTTGCTGTTTGATTTCCACGCTTCAGTTTGAAAAAAACATTTTCATTCTCAAACATATATTATTTCACATACGTCCAAGCATATCTATAAAAGGCTATACTCGTTGATCGGTCTGTCTCTTGACTCTCCCTCTTGGTAATCCTAACCATCAAATTAATTAAATCAATTTATTTCCTGGGTTTTTGTCGGAGTTGTTTCCCCTTATTCTGACATAAACGAAATAAGTGAGACAGTCTTTTTTTCTACAGATGTTTTTTATTCAACAATGCAATGCAATTCATAAACAATGCAATGCAATCCATAAACAATGCAATTCATAAACAGACAGACTAGTCTCGGACTTTAGTGATTGACACATCGATTCCCTCCACTTTTATACAGCTAAACCATTTGATTATGTTCTCTCGCACAAGTTAAATAACTTTTTCTGACGTTATCTGATCTCACTTCTGAGGTCAACATCTGACCTATTCACCGCTCCCCGTATTTGTTTGGGCAATATTATTCTTTACTGGCCGTGTACTTTTGACTTACTTACATCATAGACCAGGAATGTTTTTCTGTTTTGTTCGTTTCTTTCCAAAATAATTCTTTGTTCTTTTGTTTATTTTTATTTTGTCCTTAAACCCGTCTGCCGGCGATCCGGGTTCAAACTCACACCCCGCCTCGTAACGTTACAGAACCTTCTAAAAACAACAGAAGAATTAACTTTTTAAACTTACACGAATAATTCAACGTTACAAAATAATTGGCATAGCTTGTGTCCGATTGAGGGTTCTGAAATTTGATTGGCACCACCCTTTCTTCTCTGCATCCTCTTTCTCTCTCTCTCTCGCTCTCTCTCTCTCTCTCTCGCTCGCTCTCTCTCTCTCTCTCTCTCTCTCTCAGAGATGATGTTGCTAGTTTTAGTCTTTTCTATAAGTACTATTATGGCATGTGTTCTTCAGAATTATCTGATCTATTCCCTGCTCCTTTTGTTCCAGCTCGTTCTTTGCACGGGGACATAGAAGTGGTGCAAAACTATTTTGTTTCTGGAACGGGTATTCTTCTAGTATACTATAAGAAGATTCGTTAAGTGGGGATTTATTAGTATTAAAAAAAATATCTAATGAAAACGATATTTCAAACTTGACAGACCGACGGACGGACAGACTAAGCATTTTATAAATATGCGTGGACGCATCTAGAAATTCTATTTCAAACAAGCGCGACAGACGGACAAAAATGCTTTCTGAGACGTAAGCGTGAATAACAAACCAACGGACAGCACCTCTTAAAGAAATGCTTGGACGCACGTAAAATAAGATGCGTCCATTCAATCTATTAGCGACAAAAGATTTCAAAGGAAATGCATTTGGAAAATTAGTCCAAAACAATTTATGTAGCAATGTGATACTATATTTTCTATTAAATATTAAATTGTTTTAAACGCAAATACGTCACACATGAGTATTTATTTACTCCTCTCCAGGAGTTAGGCACAAGGCCAGTTTTATCTTACTCCCATAAGTAAGATGTGACACAAGGTCGGGTCGGGAAAGTGGGGTTTGAAAAGCCAGTGCCCAAGAAGGTGAGCACTCTGGCCATTAAAAATTGCTTGGGCAGTCCGGTCGGCATTCCCCGGTAGGGACGCCTCAGGCAGTAAGCAATAAACTTACTCCTCCCCAAAGAAGGGAGGCAAAGCCTGGGAGGGTGGACGTCCTAGAACTGCACAGGACAGACCCATAGACCGGCGTAAATCAAGCCCCGAAGGCCAAGACAATATCAGTCTATGGGGTGCAGTACCCATCGGAACAGATACTACACTTTGATCTTGGCCAAAAGGCCAAGACGTCATACATGAGTAGGTAAACCAAAATAAATTAGTTTGGACTAATTTCTCAACAATATTTCCTTGAAACTCTTTTATATCGCCAATAGTAAAAGTTAACAAAAAATATATCCAGCAACTGAATTTTGGTTATTAATACTCGGAGTCTTTTGGCTTGGGACTTGACAGCGAGTAGTTGGCGCTTACGACTGTTGTATGAGGAGTCACTCGTTCAGCGCTTGCCTTATAGTCGCCACTCTAACGCCCATCTCTCTCGCCAAGATCAGCATTGACTTGTAGTGGACGAGACACGATCCGAACGAACGCTAAAAAACAAATGGTGTGAATTTCTACCCTCTTTCTTTCTCTGCTTCGTTGGGATACGTTTTCCTTTTCACTCACTAAAAGCAAAGGAGCTCTCACAGAAACGTTAACTCAGTATAGTCCAACCAGTGAATATCGTTTCTAAGCCAAAAGTAATAAACCGACGCGAACTTCATGACCCCTATAAGAACGAGATGTTGCAGAGTTCAGCAGACAGACCCAAAAAATGCACCACGAAGGAACCCCCAAGAAGTTGGCCGGGACGACAAAAAGAACAGGACACTTTAAAAGTATGTACAAGCTTTCCTGACTCACGCGCACATATCCCCCACACACAGTATCACATTGCTACTTATGCACATACACGGTCTATGACTCACGCACTAACAAATATAGACATACACATCTTTAGCCCTCATGTCATGCTAATTCACTGAACATTTTCTACCAAAGAACACAAGTCGCATAAACTTTACCAAAGAACATTTCTTCACTAAAACTAACTTTTATATTCCATGTAAACTTATAAGTTTATAAATTTTTTGTCTAAAATAATGTTTTCCTTCCTTCTTTTCCACTCACAAAATCTTATACATGTTTAGTTAACCCTTCGCCACATTAGTACCTTCGAACGTTCGGTAGGCACACAGGGACCAGGGGCCACAGCCTTACCTGGACCTTGCCGCAACCTTTTTAGTGTTTTTTGACGAATGTAGTTGTGCGGACAGTCAGGACGTCTGCTCTGATGCTTCCTGTGAGCAACTGCTCCCGCATCTCCGTCACAATTCTCCAGCTCACATCTCACAGAGTTCAAGACACTGAGTCTCAGCTAAGATTTCCAATTTTTTAATCCGGCACGAATAATCATGATGCAGGTTATACTCTTCCAATATTCCGGTGCTTGTCTATCGTACACGGATCCAGCTATCTGTTGCACTTTACCACTATTAAATACTTCAAATGCTTCTAAAATGAAAGAATATAAAAAAAATGATCAAATTTGTATTATTTGGATTATTCAGACTACAGTTTTGATCTTTGATGTTATTCTCACAACGTTTCGGCCGATGTAACCTTTGTTCAGATCGAGGGTCGTGTCCCCCTATTATAAGCGTGTTCGTTAAATCAAGCAATGTTGCATGCAAAGACAGAGTAATAATTAACAAACAAAATGAGTTAGTTCAAATAAGGTTTATTGAACGTGTGTGTAATGTGGAATGATGAGGTGTTTGGTGTGTGTATGTCGATAAGAAACAGTTCTTGAAATGCGTATGTGAAGAAAGAGTCGTGGGAAAAGTCCTTGAAAGCCGTACACAAAGAAAATTAGTTGAGAACTCTTACCGTTGTTTGACCACGTGTTGACAGAAGAAACGTGTGTTGGTAGTTGTTATGACGAGGCCAGTTGAAGAGAAAAGAGGCTGATTTTTCGTTAACATCGGTTTTTATAATCCGAAGGGCAGATAACTCTGGTGTCCCTTTTCAGCGCCACCTGTCGGTGAAAAAGCGACACCTAACGGCCAACCGGTGCAGTTATGTTTTGAAAGGAGGAGGTAACTGCTACACCTTCGATCTTCTTAAAATGCATCTTGTCAAACTTAGGAATCTTTATATCAAACTCAGAAATCTGTATTGAATTTCGAACAGAACCCTTTATTTAGTCCACGGGGTAGTTTGCTCTCATTCTGTCAGCCATGACCGAGTAAAAGTAATTTGTATTGCCCGAACTATTGATTCAACCTTCATCCAGAAGACTGTTACTTAGAACTTATTATTACTTATATCCGTTGCACCACAGGGCCTTGCGGACAATTATAGTCTGAATTTTAGGAGCCATAAACCGATTCTTGTTTGCGATAACACCCAATATGAGAACAGCAGTCTGAATATTCAAACTAATACAAATTATCAACCCTCATCTCAAAGATTTCGAAACATGATCAAATTTATTTCGAACATTCTGTAACAATAGATTCCAGGGACGAACTGCTTTTTTTTTTTAGAATTTGTCATTAAAAGATATTAAAGCTTTTTTTTTTTAGAATTTGTCATTAAAAGATACTAAAGTTTGTTTTTTTTAGAATTTGTCATTAAAAGATATTAAAGCTTTTTTTTTTTAGAATTTGTCATTAAAAGATATTAAAGCTTTATTTTTTTAGTATTTGTCATTAAAAGATATTAAAGCTTTTTTTTTTAGAATTTGTCATTAAAAGATATTAAAGCTTTTTTCTTTTTTAGAATTTGTCATTAAAAGATATTAAAGCTTTTTTTTTAGAATTTGTCATTAAAAGATATTAAAGCTTTTTTTTTTAGAATTTGTCATTAAAAGATATTAAAGCTTTTTTTTTAGAATTTTTCATTAAAAGATATTAAAGCTTTTTTTTTTAGAATTTGTCATTAAAAGATATTAAAGCTTTTTTTTTAGAATTTGTCATTAAAAGATATTAAAGCTTTTTTTTTTAGAATTTGTCATTAAAAGATATTAAAGCTTTTTTTTTTAGAATTTGTCATTAAAAGATATTAAAGCTTTTTTTTTAGAATTTGTCATTAAAAGATATTAAAGCTTTTTTTTTTTTAGAATTTGTCATTAAAAGATATTAAAGCTTTTTTTTTTAGAATTTGTCATTAAAAGATATTAAAGCTTTTTTTTTTAGAATTTGTCATTAAAAGATATTAAAGCTTTTTTTTTTAGAATTTGTCATTAAAAGATATTAAAGCTTTTTTTTTTTTAGAATTTGTCATTAAAAGATATTAAAGCTTTTTTTTTTAGAATTTTTCATTTAAAGATATTAAAGCTTTTTGTTTTAGAATTTGTCATTAAAAGATATTAAAGCTTTTTTTTTAGAATTTGTCATTAAAAGATATTAAAGCTTTTTTTTTAGAATTTTTCATTAAAAGATATTAAAGCTTTTTTTTTTAGAATTTTTCATTAAAAGATATTAAAGCTTTTTTTTTTTAGAATTTTTCATTAAAAGATATTAAAGCTT
>OY744535.1:28706193-28718693 GCA_963556195.1 Sepiola atlantica
ACCTGAAAGATTAACCCAAGCTCGGGACAAGTGGACAAAACTCTGTTTCCAAGCATGTGATGAAGCTCTCTGGAGTATGCAAATAAGTCAAGTAAGTTAACACAAGAAAAAACAGCCTCCCTGAGAGGACACCTTGGCCGGGAACAAAAATAGCCGAAAACGGATCTGTAGGAATTCCAGGGTAGGGGTGCCTCAGGCGATCGGCAATAAACCAACCACTATCCATGAGTGAGGGGGTAATGCCCGGGAGGTTATACCTGTTATTACCAAGCCGGGCTATGTCTTATTCAAACACAACAGAAAAATACTTTCATTTCTCTCTCCATGTGCCTAGCGTCAGGTGGCAGAAGATACAAGCCTTTTCAGACAAAAAACCTAACCTGCTCATCTGCACATGTGAACCTGCTCATCTGCACATGTGATAAGACCACAAAACAATCAACCTCAAATCTGGGCGAGCTATTAAGAGTGCATCAGTAATCTGCCTGATGAAAGCAGAATCCCCCTCCCCAAAAAAGTGAATCAGATCAAGGTGTAAATATCGGTACGTTGAATGTGTGCGCGTTGAAAGATGATTCGACGTTCAACAACTTGTTGCATAAAATGATGCATTTTGAACAGAGCAGAAGTCAGTGTTCCTAATGATGCCGGATTAAACAGAGCTGAAAGGGAAAAGATTACGAAATACCAAGGTCTTATGTACGACATGAAAAGAAACTGGAATCTTAGGAAAATCTCCATCATACCAGTAATTATAGGAGCAACAAGACTAATGAAAAAGAATTTCAAAAGCTATCTGGCGAGTATACCCGGTGAACCGAGTGCAAGAGAAATACAAACAGTTGCACTTAAAGGGACGGTTAGAATCTTAAAAAGATCTGTAGGCTGGAGTGTCTGAAATAGCCGATGAATGTCTGGCATCCGGTCTGGCAAAAACAGAAAGATAAGAAGAAAAAAAAAAAGAGATAGGTTTACTCAGAGTTGCAAAGACACATTGGACTAAAGAAAATTTTTTTTTTTGAAGAAGAAAACCCTGCCATAATCCACTCTAGTAAGTGCGCCAATCTTCATTGACAAAATCTTGCGGTGGTCGGGAGAGGGGGGGGGGGGTGCTGGTTGACACAGAATTACTCAGAGAGATTAATGATCCTTGCGCTGACAACGGTTGATGGCCCACTAGCATTTTTGCAGGTCTATGCCCCTGATACCATCTCCAGTGATGCTGAAATCGATATATTCTATGAACAGTTGCAAGATGAACTCAATCAACTTTCTAAAAAGACTAAAAAGTTAGATTTTAATGCTAAACGAGAATAGTAAGAAACTATTACTGTTATGTGGAATAAATAGCTTAGGCATCTTGAACACAGTTCATCAGAATAAAGAATCAAGACTTGTGACATAGACATCTCCTGTATAACTCTGCAGCCATTGGATCGGACAATTCTTTGCTAATGTTAATCTGCTTTTTCAAAAAATGAAAGAAGAAGAAGAAAAAAAAGAAGAAGAAGAAGAAGAAGAAGAAGAAAAGAAGAAGAAAAAGAAGAAGATAGAAGAAGAAGAAAAAGAAGAAAAAGAAGAAGAAAAAGAAGAAGAAGAAGAAGAAGAAGAAGAAGAATAAGATAGAAAAAGAAGAAAAAGAAGAAGAAGAAGAAGAAGAAGAAGAAGAAAAAGAAGAAAAAGTAGAAAAAGAAAGAGAAGAAGAATAAAAAGAAAAAGAAGAAGAAGAAGAAAAAGAAGAAAAAGTAGAAAAAGAAAGAGAAGAAGAATAAAAAGAAAAAGAAGAAGAAGAAGATAGAAGAAGAAGAAAAAGAAGAAGAAGAAGAAGAAGAAGAAGAAAAAGAAGAAAAAAAAGAGAAGAAGAAGAAGAAGATAGAAAAAGAAGGAAAAAAGAAGAAAAAGAAGAAAAGAAAAAAAAGAAGAAAAAGAAGAAAAAGAAAGAGAAGAAGAAGAAGAAGAAGAAGAAGAAGAAAAAGAAGAAAAAAAAGAGAAGAAGAAGATAGAAAAAGAAGGAAAAAAGAAGAAGAAAAAGAAGAAAAAAAAAAGAAGAAAAAGAAAGAGAAGAAGAAGAAGAAGAAGAAGAAGAAGAAAAAGAAGAAGAAAAAGAAGAAGATACAAGCCCTTTCAAGAAATATGATGTTTCAAAACTAAAAGATAAGAATCCGAAGAAAACATTTGAGATCAAAATTTACACTGAAATATAAATTGATGATTGATGATTGATATGACCGTTTCAAATGAAGAAACAGGTTGAGAAAATGTCAACTGAAGTAGCCATTCTTTGTGCGAAACGGAGGAATGCTAGCCTAAAATCTATGAAGGCTATAAATCGAATAAAGAATTCTAAACAAGCGAGTGAAGAAAGCGGTTAGGGTTAGGGTTAGGGTTAGGGTTAGGCTAGTTGACCAAAAGAAAATAAACTTGAAGGAGAGAAGATTGCAAACCTTGAAGATGATTTCAAATGTAATGACAACAGAAACCTATTCAAAACAGTCAAAGAACTAGAGGATAAACCGAAAAGATCTTTAGTTAAGGACAGTCGATAGGATGAGATACTGTCCTGTTGGGAAAGGCATTTTCAGACTCATCTTAACACATCTTTTTCCTATCAACTTGATGCTAGAAAACTTCTCACACCCAACAGTATCCTATACATCTACAAAGCCACTATCCACCCATGCATGGAGTATTGTTGTCACATCTAGGCTGATACCCCATCCACCAGTCTCTCCCTCTTAGACAAGATCCAAAAAAAGAGTATCTAATCTAATAGGTCGCTCACTGTCCACCAAGCTCCAGTCTCTGACTCATCGCCGCAATGTTGCATCTTTGTGCTTGTTTTACAAGTATGATAATGGAATGTGCTCCGATCAACGTGCTGCTGTGGTGCCTCCTCGACATAACGTAAATACACAATCAGCTAAATCCTATCCATTCACTGTGGAGGTTCCCAGATGCTGGAGAGCCTTCGACTGCAATAGCTTCTTTCCTCGTGCTGCTGGCCTCTGGAACTCTCTCCCTGCTCCTTGTTTCCCCGACTGTACCGACATGCAGAAATTTAAAACTAATGTGAAGAAGCATCTCACTGCACAGCTACCAATTTAGGATGACCCCCTAAACTTTCACCTTAATTCTCAGTAGTCCTTTACGTCTACAGTGGCAGGTTGCCTTGTTTGAGGTGAACTTAAATTTAAAAAAAGAAAAAAGAAATGCTTCAGTAAAATCAAAAAGCTGAAAAAAGTGTAATATCTCAAGTAGAAATAAGAGAGGCTGGTAAAAAGCAATGAAAGGAATTGATTAAATAACAGGAAGAACCAATAATTGCGATTTTAGAAAAGTCTGCATAAAAGTATGGGATAAAAGACAAATCACCCAAAGACTGGTACTGGATGCTTGTTAACTATATTCATAAAAAAGGGGACAAACTTGATCCAGCAAATTACAGTGCCATTGCACCTGTATCAATTCTTTGTAAGGTTTTCCTAAGGATTTTGTTACAGAGAATGAGAAAACGTATTAAGGATTCCACGAAAGAGTCACAGTATGGATTTCGATCTGGCAGGGTTAGGGTTAGGGATAGGGTTAAGGTTAAGGTTAGGGTTAGGGTTTAGGGTTAGGGTTCGGGTCAAAGTTAGGGTTTAGGGTTAGAGGTAGAGTGAGGGTTAGGGTTTAGGGTTATGGTTAGGGTTAGGGTTAGGGTTTAGGGTTAGGGTTAGGGTTTAGGTTAGGGTTTAGGGTTAGGGTTAAAGTTATGGTTTAGGGTTTGGGTTTAGGGTTAGAGTTTAGGGTTAGGGTTTCGGTTTAGGGTTAGGGTTAGGGTTAGGGTTAGGGTTAGGGTTTGGGTTTAGGGTTAGGGTTAGGGTTAGAGTTAGGGTTTAGGGTTAGGAGTTAGGGTTTACGGTTAGGGTTTAAGGTTTAGGGTTAGGGTTTAGAATTAGGGTTTAGGGTTAGGGTTTAGGGTTTAGGGTTAGGGTTTAGGGTTTAGGGTTAGGGTTTAAGGTTTAAGGTTAGCGTCTAGGGTTAGAGGTAGAGTGAGGGTTAGGGTTTAGGGTTAGGGTTAAGGTTTAAGGTTTAGGGTTAGGGTTTAGGGTTAAGGGTTAGGGTTAGAGTTAGGGTTTAGGGTAGGATTAGAGTTTAGGGTTAGGGTTAGGGTTAAGGTTTAGGGTTAGGGTTAGGGTTAAGGTTTAAGGTTTAGGGTTAGGGTTTAGGGTTAGGGTTAGAGTTAGGGTTTAGGGTAGGATTAGAGTTTAGGGTTAGGGTTAGGGTTTAAGGTTAGGGTCAGGGTTAGAGTTTAGGTCAGGGTTAGGGTTTGGGCTTAGGGTTAGGGTTTAGCGTTAGGGTTTAGGGTTAGGGTTAGGGTTTAAGTTTTTGGGTTAGGGTTAGGATTAGGGTTAGGGTTTAGAGTTAGAGTTTAGGGTTTAGGGTTAGGGTTAGTGGTAGGGTTAGGGTTAGGGTTAGGGGTAGTGTTGGGGTTAGGTTTAGGTTTAGGGTTAGGGTTTAGGTTAGAGTTAGGGTTAGGGTTAGGGTTTAGGTTAGGGTTAGAGTTTAGAGTTAGGGTTTGAGTTAGGGTTAGGGTTAGAGTTAGGGTTTAGGGTTAGGGTTTAGGGTTTAGGGTTAGAGTTTAGTGTTAGGGTTTAGGGTTAGTGTTAGGGTTAGGTTTAGATTTAGGGTTTAGGACGATTGATGCCATTTTGATAGTACGACAATTAATGCAAAAAGCCAAAGAAAGAAAACTATTATTTCAACAGCACTTCAATACACCTTCACTACCCTCATAACGGGAATGATTGATGTTTAGTTTAGTAATGCGTATAAACAATGCTTCCATTATGGGGAGGCGAACACTGCAACTCGAAACCGCCAGAATGGATGTGTTATTTGTTAAAAGGTTCCTAAATTCGTTCTTTGGGATGCCATGCTTTATAAGATGTTTGTATATGGAGCTTTGATGGGAGGTGAGGTGGCAAGTAAGTCGCCGTGATATGGTAGTTATGAGGGGGGTGAAGGTGTATTGAAGTGCCGTTGAAATAATTTAAAAGAACGCCCTCTTGATAGATTCACCAATTTATTTCATTTTGCAACCGCCTGATGACGACCGATGTCGGTCGAAAACGTTCGCACAAAATACGGAGATTTTTTACACTCCTTGGACTATAACATCAAATCCGTCGTACGAAAACTAGAAA
This sequence comes from Sepiola atlantica, assembly GCA_963556195.1. Classification (NCBI taxonomy): domain Eukaryota; kingdom Metazoa; phylum Mollusca; class Cephalopoda; order Sepiida; family Sepiolidae; genus Sepiola; species Sepiola atlantica. Next base: position 28,711,380 of record OY744535.1, read on the forward strand.
ATACGGATCAAGTGCTGAATATATATATATATATAAATATATATATATATATATATATATATATATATATATATATATATATATAGAGAGAGAGAGAGAGAGAGAGAGAGAGAGAGAGAGAGAGAGAGAGACTTCAAAGTGGCTTTTGACACAGTGTGGCAAAAGGCCTATTACAAAATGCTAAAGGCAATTGAAATTGATAGCAAAGTCGTAAACATTGTTGAAAATTATACAAAGCGACACAACGTGCAGTTATTATTAATGGATATATTACAAATTGGTTTGAAGTAACTATCAGGGTTAAGACAGGGTTATCTCTAATCTTCTGCCCTCTTCAACGTTTTCTGGGAATTTGTGATGAAAGAACTGGAAAATCTGTAATCGGCACTTGTGCTTAACGATGAATTCTCTACTAATATTCGGTCGGCTGATGACACCACGCTCGCTGGCAGTGTCTTCGATAAATTGAAGATCTCTACTTCTGAGGTTGAAACCTCTTGTGAGAAATGGGGGATGAAAGTGAGCCCAGCCAAATGCTCATCTGGAGACAATATCTCAATAGACATCGAAACGGTTGAAAAAAACTCTAGAGATTTTGTGTTTCTTGGCTCAGTGGTTCCAGAATCCTCATCTGATATCAACAAAAGAAATAGGATATATCAACTTCTGCATTAAAAGAAGATATGGAGAAGGAAGCACATATCAACGCCCCTTTGAAATGCATTAATAGTTCTTGTTGCGGTATATGCAAGCGAAACATGAACTATACTAGCAGAGTATGAGAGGGATCTCAATGCCTTTGAAGTGAAATGCCTTTGCAAAATTGTCAAAGAAATACAGATATTAGAAATATGCTTAATATTAGCGGATCCATCAACACCGTTATTAAAAGAACAGAGCTACCAGTCTCCAGCTATGTAAAGAAATCATATCAAGAAGATTTCATTCAAGAAAGATCAAGAGGACGACCTCCAAAAACTATGTTCAAAAATTTTTTTTGTTTTAAGTAATTGGATGCAGTTTATACCATTGACCAATGTTAATACTCCCATAGTGTTCCTCATCTTGCATACCATTGATCAATGTTAATACTCCCATAGTGTTCCTCATCTTGCATACCATTGACCAATGTTAATACTCCCATAGTGTTCCTCATCTTGCATACCATTGACCAATGTTAATACTCCCATAGTGTTCCTCATCTTGCATACCATTGATCAATGTTAATACTCCCATAGTGTTCCTCATCTTGCATACCATTGACCAATGTTAATACTCCCATAGTGTTCCTCATCTTGCATACCATTGACCAATGTTAATACTCCCATAGTGTTCCTCATCTTGCATACCATTGATCAATGTTAATACTCCCATAGTGTTCCTCATCTTGCATACCATTGACCAATGTTAATACTCCCATAGTGTTCCTCATCTTGCATACCATTGACCAATGTTAATACTCCCATAGTGTTCCTCATCTTGCATACCATTGATCAATGTTAATACTCCCATAGTGTTCCTCATCTTGCATACCATTGACCAATGTTAATACTCCCATAGTGTTCCTCATCTTGCATACCATTGACCAATGTTAATACTCCCATAGTGTTCCTCATCTTGCATACCATTGATCAATGTTAATACTCCCATAGTGTTCCTCATCTTGCATACCATTGACCAATGTTAATACTCCCATAGTGTTCCTCATCTTGCATACCATTGACCAATGTTAATACTCCCATAGTGTTCCTCATCTTGCATACCATTGACCAATGTTAATACTCCCATAGTGTTCCTCATCTTGCATACCATTGACCAATGTTAATACTCCCATAGTGTTCCTCATCTTGCATACCATTGACCAATGTTAATACTCCCATAGTGTTCCTCATCTTGCATACCATTGACCAATGTTAATACTCCCATAGTGTTCCTCATCTTGCATACCATTGACCAATGTTAATACTCCCATAGTGTTCCTCATCTTTTGGATGATAATAATTCTGTCTCATTAACCCTTAACCTTTGAGTGGCTCTTGCCTTGATATGTTAAATAGTAGACGAATAGACCCGCTAGTATATAATTTGGTTAGTTGAAAATAGCAGAAAATGAAAGTTCAGTCGGGGTCAACTTGCTGTACTCGAGGTTCGATTTTACTTACTACACCGTGTGAAATTGATAGAAACGGATGTGACATCACATGGCCCAAAGAGAGAGTGAGTGAGAGAAGTTGTGAGTTTGATTGGAAGCCTAGAGGTGCGAACACGTTTTAGAAATTACCTGATAAGATATGATTAAATAGTAATTATCGACCTCTGTCTGTCTGGACTACCCCCCCTTTCCGACCCACTGGTCAGTGATTTGGAACAAGAACAAGGCGAATCAACCTCTTCTTGTCTTCAACCGTTTTGTCTCAACTTGGTTCTTGTTCGGGATATGAAAGAATCTATTTGCAAGCAGCGTTTCCTCAGTCTGACAGGAGAGTGTAAAGAACGCGTGCAGAAGCGAGCCGCTAATAAAGGTATGTTCATGCACTTTCATATGTGTATGACACAAGGTGGAAACACAGCAGATAAGTGGTTAGGGTTAGGGTCAGGGTTAGGGTTAACTCGAAATGTTGGGATTAAAATAATCCTGAAAATAAAGTTCAATTCTCCCACGTGAGAATGGGGTAACAATGTGCAGATAAAATCATCAAAGGAGAGATATAAGACGGAAGTCTGAGAGAAGGAACACAATACACAAGAATGTAATTTCATTGCAATTTTAGTAAGAAAGAGAAAGGTGGAGTCATAGAATATTTACAGAGTTTTAAAAAGTTCAGTTAGGCATTGGTGAATTTGAGAGAGGGTTTGCGAATAGAGTTCTGGTAACGGCGGGAGGTCATTCTCTGTGACTGCCGTCTTGGGCTGTATCACTGAGAATGCCAGCCGATGTATTGGTGCCTTAAGCGGGGCCGTCAAAAAAGAGCTGTATAGAGGTGGGAGGTCATTCTCTGTGACGGCCGTCTTGGGCTGTTGTCACAAGGAAGACCAGCCGATGTATTGCTGACTTGAGCGGAGATATCGAAAAAGAGGCCGAGATGCCGTTTGCAAGGGTTTTTAAAGGCTGGCTCACGTGACACTTAAGGAAAAAGGGGTTGCAATGCCTGACAGCCAATCGGTGAGGCCCTTAAGGGACATGGCAACAGCCAATCAGTGAGGGGGGCTTTAATAAATTCCAACAAAACCTGTGCCAGGTAAACGCTTACAAGTGAATGAATTTCAGGTTAGGGTTAGGGTTAGGGTTAGGGTTAACTCTAAACCTGTGCCAGGTAAACGCTTACAAGTGAATGAATTTCAGGTTACGACAACAATAATATTATCGTTGCATAAAGAAACGCAGAATCGCACTGACTACGCAGTTTCTTGTGATATTATTTTGTCTCGTAGACGTATTGGAATTGCATACAATAGTTATCTGGGGCAAAGCATAATCTCTTGTCTCTTGGGTGCATGAAATTGACGTGGGCTGGCTAAAAAGCAAGCGCCAAGTAAACGACCTTGTGCCTTGGCGTCAACGTCATCAACACATGCTATAACAATTAACTTTAGTCTGTCATTACGTTTTTCTTCTTTCTCCTATCACAGATGATTAGCAACTCTCTTCTCTTTCTTTAGAAAATAAGTGCTGACGTCATTGAGTGTTTACAGACATGACGTCATCGGGCATTAATTATTTTTACATAAATACTATTTTAGTTGGATCTATTTTGCTTTGCATAAAAGCCTGTTTAGTGACCTCGGTGGGCGAAAAAATTGTCCGGACGAAATTTTGTTGGCTGACTATTGAGTCGAATGAGTCTTCGTCGATAAAAAAAAACAACAAAAAAAACAAAACATAAATGAATTAACTAAGCTTCAAGAAAAAGAAAAGAAAAAAAATGGAGAAAGTTTATTCAATTTCCCATTTTATTATTGTCTGCTTCTTTCATTTTAGCTTTCTCGGCCTTTTGGCTAAGATCAAAGTGTAGTATCTGTTCCGATGGATACTGCACCCCATACTGGTATTGTCTGGATCTTCGGGTCTGGATTTACGCCGGTCAATGGGTCTGTCCTGTGCAGTTCTGGGAAGTGGCGCTCCCAGGCTTTGCCTCCCCTCTTTGGGGATGATTGAGTTTAGTGCTTAATGTCTGAGGCACTCTGCCCAGGCAATTTTTTAAAAGCCCCTAGCACTCCTCCTCTGGAGTGCATTCCCACTTTCCGACCTTGTGTCACATTCTACTGTGTGGGACGTAGATAAATAGGAGCTTCGGCTCATTTTATAGAAAATACAAGTTATCTCCCTTTAGTTATATTTGATTCTCCTGACATGACTCATTTGGAAGAGTCTTTTTTTGTACTAATGAGTTACCGATTATCAAGGCCAAAAAGCCACTCGAGAATAAATATTAATGAGTTCGTGTCAGGTGGACAATGAGACAAATACCTTGAGGATTGGAGACGATAGTTCAAACTGGACATAATTTGATTATTTAAGAGGACGGCTCAACAAGAATTTGTTGACATTGGACTTGAAAACAATCATGTTGTAATCAGCTGGGAAGCAGGCCTGTGGTATTGTGTTCGACAGACGGCTAGTTCTTGGAAATAAACTCTGCTCATGGAAGTTCCATTTAGCTCAAGGTACAGAGAGGAAAAAAAAAATACAGTGGTTGTAGCTAGACGAGTGTTTGCTGCAAATGTTTTACAGGGGGGGGGGGCAGAGATTGGAGCTTAGTTGAACGCCTACCATGAAAATAACCATAGAGTATTGATTTACTCCTCTGCAGGAGTTAGGCACAAGGCCAGTTTTTATCTTACTCCCACAAGTAAGATGTGACCCAAGGTCGGGTCGGGAAAGTGGGGTTTAAAATTGCAATCGGCATTCCCGGTAGGGGCGCCTCAGGCAGTAAGCAATGAACTTACTCCTCCCCAAAGAGGGGAGGCGAAGCCTGGGAGGGTGACCTCCTAGAACTGCACAGGACAGACCCATAGACCGGCGTAAATCAAGCCCCGAAGGCCACGACAATACCAGTCTATGGGGTGCAGTATCCATCGGAACAGATACTACACTTTGATCTTAGCCAAAAGGCCAAGAATAACCATAGAGTAGCAAGAGACTAGCAATGTCTCTTTTGTGAGAAAGATTATAAGCTGTTCATAGCATTCTGGTATACATACCATCTGTGAGCTATTCGTTTTTGCATTCCTTTATTCTGAAAAGTTATTAAATCTGTTCTGGATAGTCAGACAGCACTGCTTAAATAAAAGCAATCTGATATTCCGCCATTCCTCGAATACAGTAAGGAAGCTAGGTAGAATGTAATTGAATTTGAGGGAGCGATTGTGATGTTTATGCAGAATTGAGTGTAGTCTTGGCCTTATGGCTGTGATCACAGTCTAGTATCTGTTCCGATGGATACTACACCCCATAGACCGGTATCGTCTTGGTCTTCGGGTCTTGATTCCACCGGTTTGTGGGTTTGTCCTGTGCAGTTCTAGGAGGTCCACCCTCCCAGACTTTGCCTCCCCTCTTTGGGAAGAAGTAAGTCTATTGCTTACTGCCTGAGATGCCCCTACCAGGGAATGCCGACGGGGCTGTCCAAGTATTTTTTGTAGGCCAGAGTGCTCACCTTCTCGGGTGCTGGCTTTTTAAATCCCACTTTCCAGACCTTGTGTCACATCTTACCGCTGTGGGAGGAAGATAAATAAAAAAAATGTAGGCAATAGAAAAAGTTTACAAAAGTAAATAATAACGGTGGCTTAATATAAATTCGTTCTTTTAACGAAATACCAGATCAATGTGAGTGACGTGGAAGTAGATAATTGTAGGAGAGTGAAAATGTTTGCTACTTTCTTTTGGGAGAAGCAGTTAGATCGGAATTAATGTAATAATACTTCTACAATGAATGAAGCACATTCCATGACTGTGCAACCCTTACGTTCATGTTCGGTGTCAAAATATCCGCCCAGTTAACTGAAGGCATCAACACATTCGATTTCAGTGCCATCTGCTTAAAACAACTTCGTCTCTGTAGATGGATTAAGATGCATATATTTTGTTTTCAGTGCATTCAGAAAAAGTTCTACATATTGACAAGCTGCTCGGTTGAGGAGATCTTGAGTAGAATCAATACGGTCTTCAGGCAATGCGATAGCATCAGCGTAATCCAAGCCGGCCAGAACTTCAGCAGGGTGTCTACTGTTACGACAACGTTTCGGTGTAAGGCCATCATTATTGATTTTTTTGTTTCATTTTACTTCAGTCGAAGTTCTCAGAAATTAAGTAGCCCCTGTATGAGATACATAGAAATTTGACTTTTCTATTAACGTTCTCTTTTATCTCTCAAACGTTGAGTTAGTAAAGAAGTTAAGAACATTAGTTTTCCTCTCCCCAGTTGACCAGTTGATTATCTTTCTTTTGGTCTCTTGGTCTTACCAGATTCCAGGACAAGAATTCATCTGGTCTGGTGGAATATCCAGCTAAGTGTTGTTACTTGAGGTAACATTACTTGAAGAAGGTGCACCATTCCTCGTATGAGCCAGTGTATACCTGTCTCAAGGGGATCTTATTTGGGCTTCGAATACTATGCTATTTTGAATATTTGGTCAGGGTTAACTTTTAAGGTGAAGTATCCTCATATCAGGTTTTCCTGACAAACCCTTGTACAGAGAAACCGAAGACACCTGAGAATAGTGACTAGTAGGTAACTCAAACTCTCCAGTAGGTAATTCAAACTCTCCTGCAGATTTGCGGGTGAAGTGAAGAATCAAGTACAATTATGAAGAGAAACCTTAAGTAAAGAAAAACATATTCATTTTCATTATGGATTTCAGTGTTCGGACTGACTTCCTCGTCTTGGCTGCCATGCTCACAACGTTTCGGCCGTTCTGCCCTCCGGCCTTCATCAGGTGTCCTGTATCGAACTTGGGAATCGTTTGTCTGGAATCTCGAACCCAATCCCTTTATTGGTACCATGCTCGGATTCGATTTTTTGCCTCTGGGATACACTTGTTAATTCTCCGTTGCTTTCAGTTTTGCTGCTGCTGCTGCTGCTGCTGCTACTGCTGCTGCTGCTGCTACTGCTGCTGCTTATCGCCGTATTGCTGATGTCGCTGAATGTTACTTTCACTGCCTTCGCCCAGGATTGAACTTAGCACCTCCAGATAACTTGCAACTTTTGTAAAGTGACACATGGCCGTGAGGTCTAAGCCGTTTGTTCGAAAGTTGCAAGTTATCTGGAGGTGATAAGTTCAATCCTGGGCGAAGGCAGTGAAAGTAACATTCAGCGA